>JAMPIV010017687.1:117500-248617 GCA_024509875.1 Oreohelix idahoensis | reverse complement strand
ATTAATTAAATTTGTTTTATTACTGACACGTCTTTCCAACAAATGAGTATTGCCACAAGGCATCTTAAGTTTAGCCTGAAAGCTTCGTTCTGCTAGATTCCCAATCAACAAAAGCTAACTGTTATAATCTGCTTTAAGTGCTTGCACCGGCGCCCACCGTCACTTCACACCTTCTCTTATCAGTTGACTTGTGTCGCGTGAATGCCAAGATTTGACATGTGCTTTTTATTCTTCATATTTTTGCTGCCCTAACTATACGTTGCTTCAAACTCATGAATTCTATCATTATCTGCACTTGACTGCACTCTGTATATATTTTTTTTAATTCTAGACATTCAAGATTCATTTTTATGTTTTAGGTTTGCCTTCTTTGTAATATATTTCGGCTTTCTTCTTCTCATTACATACCCAAACAAAATGGATTGATTCCTTTAGCACAGGTAATACTTTTCTTTTGCGATGTTACATCTTTCATGACATTGCTCATTACTCTTTTTAG
Source organism: Oreohelix idahoensis (assembly GCA_024509875.1). Taxonomy (NCBI): domain Eukaryota; kingdom Metazoa; phylum Mollusca; class Gastropoda; order Stylommatophora; family Oreohelicidae; genus Oreohelix; species Oreohelix idahoensis. The sequence continues at coordinate 248,118 of JAMPIV010017687.1, read as the reverse complement.
CGGTCCATGGAACAAGAAAGTTGGAGTATATTATGACAACAGGAACGTTCGAAGAAAAAACATATGGTCCATTAGTTTTCAAACTCAGAGAAAACCGATGATGGTTTTAAAATGTATCAACTTTCGCACAAAATTACTCTTGGCAGAGATATAAAAAGAAAAACGATGCTTCTATTTAAGGAAACCTCACAAGAATTTTACAGAATGTCAAGCATAACAACTGAGATTACCTTCAGCAGTGGAGGGTTCCAGAGAAGATTGATTCCCAGCTTTTTATGCAGTTCTCATTTTGCGAAACGTCGTATTTTTAGGTGTTTAAAGAACAAAAACAGAAAAAATGGTATCAGAGTCAGTTTACAAATGAACGGTTTGGTATAACTCTAGTCAGCCCCAGTCACAATCAGACACGAAGATGAGAAATACGTACGGGAACAAAATTAACAAATAAAAATATTAAAAAAGAAAGAATACTCAAAAAGAAAACATATAAAGCAGACCAGAGATATCTACTCAGAGATTTGCACCCGTTTTTTTTTTTCATACCCCATGCCCGTAGTTCACAAAGAGTTATGTCACTGTTTCTAGTGAACTGCGCATTTGTAAACCTGACTCCGGTACTATTTTTCATTAAGAAAAAAAAAAAAAGATTACGTATAAATGCAACGGCAGCCAGTATTTATCTATATTCATAAATGTTGTCACATATCTATCAATCATTGTCTGCGTCGTTCTCGCTTGCCGGTCATCCGTCAAGGAACACGTGTGACCGCGCAATGCTCAGATGCATAGTTACATCTGAGTTATAATATAAAAACTAACATATAATAGGGAATTAGTGAACAATACAACATCGCTACATGCTCATTCTGCAGCATTGCTTTCAGATAAAATATAGCTCACTATAATAGGATAATATTATTCTGCGTGGTTACGCTATAGAATATGTAATGAATATTTATAACTTCACAGCGTTGGTGGAGCGGTTGTAGTGAAGTGAAAATGTATGATCCTGCAGACTGGCAGGCAATAGATAAATATTGGTGACTTTATTCCAGGTGCTTAGCCTTTGGTGTCCCTTGTAAGTAAACACACTGAGAACCACTGACTCGATACTTAATTATAGATACTGTAAAACTTAATGAGAAATATTCATTAAATATTAAGAAAGAAGATATTATTACTTTACACGAGATTTTGAGAATCAGTGTAACTTTTGAGTTGATGTAGCTTTTTATGTAACGAAGAGAACAATGGTTCTCAGGTTTTTGTTCTTTGTAGAGAACAAAGTGTATTAAGATTCTCAACTTATTAGATGATGATAGGATTAGTAAGTGTAGTACAGTAGTAATAGAGATGAGAATTAAAATTGTTATATAGTGTACAGTGCATGCTTTAATATTATTATATTTATATTTTATTTGGTGGAGATAAATTTTAGTAATCTTAATAAACATTTTAACATTTATTGGATTGTATTCAGTGATTCAGCTAATTATTGTTAGTGGTTTAGAAAATGTTTGTCAGTGAAACAGTTAGTTAGCGTGGTGACTGTGTCACGAGTGAGTTATGCAAGAGTCCGCCTGAGACGAAAACCAAGTCGGTGTGATGTCAGAGACAAGACAAACGTCTGAGAGAGGTTTGAGATGATAGAAGTGTAATGGTGTTGATGGTGAATATTGTGACTTATAGTTATCGAGGGTGAGAACCTATACTGACTCGCCACTCAGTGACCTTTTGTTCAACTACTGTCACCATGTCTCTTGCTCTTCTAGGAGATAAGGTTTATTACACTACAGTGTATCTCCATACAACAGTACGAGTACAAGTTAAAGAGTACAGGTACAGATAGGAAGGAATATCTGATCCGTTACGTAATTATATATTTTATTAACAACAGTAAAAAAAAAACTATGGTAAAATAAGCATGAAAATCTATCACCACATTAAAAAACCTCAATACGATGCAAGTAACGATGTACGAGACACACAAAAAAAACAAGAAGGTTAGTATAAAGATTTGGAACACCCCCCCCCCCCCCCCAAAAAAAAAAAAATTGGTTTCACACTCCCACAATTACGGGGTGAGGGTTAAACTAATAATTCTTTGCCCAATCCTGAAATAAAGAGTCCTACCTACACAAACTAATCCCGCTGACTCGTCCCTGTCAGCGACACTGCTAATAAATTTCACTAACTGCTCCGGTCCACAGTTTTCTTAAAAACTACCCTCCCATCTATTATAGTGCGTTTCACAATGTTTGCCGCTGTTTAATATTCAATATCTCTATAACCACTTGATCGTAATTGTTGCAACTTTGCATATGACCTAATGATCGCTATGTCCCGAGGGGGACATTTTTTTCCTCGTTAACAAACGTATGGTTTTAAATTTTCTTTATTTAAAGTATACAAAATCGACCACTCCTAGTCCAACCATGTATTGAGAGGGCTTACCACTTCATATTTGTGAGCTATTTCGATTTAACATCTTGAACGCATTTCATGCGATTTTCCCAGTGTTTCAGCTCACTATCGCACTGTTTTGAACATTACATTGATCCTTCTGGTGCGTTATGTTACCGTTCTACTGATTGTGTATTTCAGTGCATAGGCGTATCTTGCGGTATTCTAGGTCTGTAATATAATGGGTATGAAAGTCAAGTTTCTTACACTGCATGCAATGGCAGTGAAGATGTATAAATATTTCTGCAGAGAAGCTAAGCGTGCTAAACTGTATCGGAGAACTATTCACGCTTTGGGTTTAAGTAAACGCTCATTTCATCAATTCATCATCATCTCAGCCCGTAACCCGTCATGGGTCGTAGGGGTGCCATGGTGGAAGCATCAGCAGACAGGGTCCTCCACTGCTCTCTATCCTCAGCAATGCGTACAAGTGTGGAAAAACCGTGTCCTGCCCATTCTTTGATGTTATCAGCCCAGGATTTTCTCTGCCTTCCTCTTCTCCGTTTACCTTCGACTGTTCCCTGAAGGATCGTTTTCGAAAGGGAGTCATGACGAGTTACATGCCCAAACCAGGCAAGCTTTCGACGTTTCTCTATTGACAAAAGTGGTTCTTGGTGGCCTGCATAGGTGTTTATCTTCTCTCTAACATAGACATTTGTTTTGTGCTCTTTATAGCAAATGCGCAAAATTCTTCTATAACATTTATGCTCGAAAGCCTGAATCCTTCGCTCCGTATCTGCAGTGAGTGTCCAGCCCTCACACCCATACAAGAGAATAGATAATACAAGTGATTTGTATAATTTGATCTTCACAGGAAAACTGATGTTACTTTTCCATATCACATTCAACCTTGTCATGGCAGCTGAGGCCATCTCAAGTCTTGTCTTGATTTCTTTAATTGATCTTCCATCACTACATATAGTGGATCCGAGATATTTAAAGGTGTTAACTTCTTCTAACGTTTGCCCATTTAACGTAATGTTGGTCGGAACATGTTTCTTATGGCTATTCACCAATATCTTGCTTTTTTCTATATTAATTTCCATCCCATACGTTCTTGTTACTTTCTCCAGTCTAGAGGTAAGGTCTTGAAGTTCTGATTCTGATCCAGCTATCAGATCAATATCATCAGCAAAACGTAGGTTGCACAGAGGTCGGCCTCCAATCGATATGGTTGATTTATAATCGTAGAGAGCCTCCTGCATAATATGTTCTAGATATATATTAAAGAGCACTGGTGACAGGATACATCCTTGGCGAACTCCTACAGTTGTTTTGAAAAATTCTCCAATGTCGTTGCTTACAAAAACAGCACTGCTTGCGTCCTTGTATAGTGCTTCAATGATATCTATGATGTTGGTATCAAAATTGAATTTTCTCATTACTTGCCATAAGCCTTCATGCCAGACTCGATCGAAGGCTTTTGTGAAATCGATGAAATTATGGTATAAATCGTGTTGATGTTGGAGATGTTTTTTCGATAAGTAATCTAATATTGAAGATTTGTTCTGAGGTACTTCTTTTTGGTCTAAAGCCAGCCTGTTCCTCTGACAAGATTTCTTCTGATTTCTGTTTTATTCTGTTCAAAAGTATCCTTAACATTACCTTACTTGGATGACTAATAAGGCTAGTGGTTCTGTAGTTCTTGCACATTTTTAGATTTCCTTTCTTTGGAAGCGGTATTACTAATGACTGCGTCCATTCTTTTGGCCATTTTTTTGTACTCCATATCTTCTGGCAAATTGTTGTCATGATTTTTACTATATCTGGTCCTCCATATTTCAAGAGCTCTGCTGGGATATTATCCACACCCGGTGACTTCCCTCCTTTCATCGAACATATAGCCTCTTCCACTTCTTCCCGTAATATTGCTGCATTTCCGAGTTCCCTGTTTTCGCACTTAATGTTGTTTAATATGCCTAAGTCAGTGTCAAGTTTACAGTTATATAATTTTTTACAATATTCTGTCCACCTTCTCGTTACAGCTGTTTTTTCATTGAGCAGAGCCCCATTGCTATCTTCTATGACAGTTACCCTGGGCTGTTGAGGTTTTGATAGTTTTCTTAATGTGTCAAAAGCTGCCTTGCTGTTACCTTTTATTAGCCCCGTATTAATGGACTCACATTGATCAGCTACCCATTTTTCTTTGGCCTGTTTCATTTTCTTCCTAATATTTTTGTTCACCATACTGTATTGCCATGCTGCTTCAGGAACTTCTTTCTTAACCTTTTTCTTTTCACGCCGTGTATCACATAACTTTAGAATGTCATCTGTAACCCATGGTTTGTTTATTTTCTTTCTTTTACCAAGTATTTCTGTTGCTGATTCAATGAGCACGTCTTTCATGTTCTCTGTGATTGAGTTGATATCATCCTCCAAAAAGTTGAGAGCTGCGAATTTTCCTCCAACAGTTGCCTCAAAGATTCCCGCGATTTCTGGATCTTTCAGTTTGTCTAAATTGAATCTTAACTGAGAACATCTGTTTTGATTATAGTTCTTTTTAAGTTTAAGCTTGAGCGTCATCAATACCATGTCGTGATCACTACCAATGTCGGCGCCAGGAAAAGTCCTAGTCTTGGCTTTATTAATACTGGACTTGAATCTTTTGGATACAAGAATAAAATCAATTTGGCCATGTATCTCAGTTTTTGGGGCATGCCACGTGTAGTTGTTACGCACGGATCATTATTATTTTTCGTTTGTATAAACATTTTTCATATGTATGATCATTTTTTTGACTGAAGTGTGTATTATGTTTTCTATGGTCAAAGGGACATAATCCGAGTTATCGAAACTACAATTTTTTAGGAGTTTGCCTTCTCTTGTATAGAGACACGTTCGGTCTATAATTTCTTGAACGAAGCGTGACCACATCTCCTTATTTGGTAGTACCAGTCAACTATGGTAGATGTCTGAAACCTTTCTTAACGCTTCTTTTCATGACCATAAAAGGCGCGACTGTGTAAGACTTTTATCTCGAATGTTCTTAGAATCGTCTTATTGTGAACGGCAACTCAGAGATTGTCGTTCTGCGCATGTCAAAAGCTGGGAGTTCGTTCTGTGTGTTCCGCCCAGTTCGGCAGTTGAGAAATGGTTTAAGAAGCGAGCAGACGCAACTGCGTCTTGTGATTTTCTGAGGGAAATACATTGTCTTAGTGAGTTAGTTAGCTAACTAGACTATTTCCCCGTATTATTCACGCCTGCCTGGAGGCATATGTTCATGGTTGATTTTCCGAAATAAGGTAATTCCTCTTGTATCGAACTTTATGCTATCATCTAGAGGTTCGTCATTTTGTCGCCTATTTGCTCGCCTGTGTGATGCAAAATGGAGAGGTACTTTGACTAGGATTAAGTCACCGGTAGCTTTATACCTGAACTAGTTAAATATATATGGGTCGCTCTAGACCAACAAGACTATTGTCTGTGTTCCAGGATTCGTTATATCAGAGATCACGTCCAAGTCAGATGGTTAGACTTAGGAACATTATAAAGGTCGAGCTGACCTGTAGCCCATGTATGCTATTCACGTGCAGACAGTGAACGGACTTATTGTATACAACTGATCTGCTAGCATCAGAATGGGAGCATTTATTATTGTTTATGAACATTGAAGATCTGTAGCTGACACTGTTGCAGAAGTTATAGAAATTATTATTATTTATACAGCTTCACGAACTAGAACTCTATGATTTATGAATTTCTGAATCTATTGAACTGTGATGTCTTATGACGCATATATACAACAGCTGTCATTGCTGACTACAGAAATTGTTTTCAATGTGCCATATCATCTTGCTGAACTCGTTAACTATGTTGATGTCATAAGTATCATGACTGTTTTGTGGCGTGCAATAAATGGAAGAAACTTATACAACGAAGTTACCCTTTCTATGACTCTACACGTCATGTTGCCTGTGTGATAACCCTGTGAACTGTTCCACTACCACATACACAGCAACATCCTAAATCAGAGAAGACACCTACATCTTACACTTTAATACCAGGTGTCGATAAGGGTGGCAAGTTACCACTTCAGCTCAAATCCACCCTTATCATTTTTGGTGGCCAGAGCTGGTTCTATCATCTGATATTTTGGCGCACCATATCATTTTTGGTGGCCATAGGTTGGTTCACTCTGATTCCAGCTATCAAGGGGGTCAGCAAACCCAGACATCATCATCATACTAGATACAACTACAGCATCAACTACCACCTTACAAGAAATTTTATTGAAAGTATCCGGATTTTCTGACAGTTGCTGATTTTGAAACTACCCGGCGCTGCTCGGCAATATTGAAGTTTATGTAAAATTAGAAGGACAAGTACCGAGCGAATGGATTTCCTGATCTGGTGAAAAGAAGGACAAGTGCCGTAACAACTGTTCCGGTCTCAGGGGTACTGTTGCGGGTTCAGAAGGTCAAGTGCCGGTTAAATCAATTTAGAAGATTCAGAAGGTCAAGTGCCGTAACAACTGTTGCAGTATTAGAAGCTCATTTCCTTCGTCATGGCTGTTTATGGGAGCAGAAGTTAATCAACGTTGGATCATTATCCTCAGAATGCTGATTACATCCTGTTCTGCACCGTGCTGACGCTGGATTTATAGAAGTTAAGTGGCCTGTTTTGTTTGTGAACTGTGCCCTTATGTTCTAACTGAGCCTTCTGTACTTTCACACTTTCTCCTATTGTTTTCATGATACATGTTTATATGTTATATGTTATTTGTTATTTGTATATTTATATGTTTATATTTCAGCGGGTTTTCTCGGTTGGGCGGTGTCTTTCAGTAGAAGATACCACGTCACAGAGGTTCTACTGTTAGCGTTTTCGTTAGGGACTGTGCGAATTTCCTACAGTGAAATTTGCTAGCGACAATCGTTGCTATATCTGTTTAGTTGTGACGAGTTGTGCTTTATTTTTGTTTCTTGTATATATATATTTTATTTCTTTTTTTCTTTTCTCTTTTTCTTTGTGTTTTTTAGTTTCGATTTCGATTGTTTGTATTTGTAGGTCTCCCCTTTGCTATTATTCAGTTCTTTACGTATATTTTTGTGTATACACTGTAGCGTCATTTGTTAGTCATATCTTCGCATTTTTCTTTTTAGTTTTGCTGTTTGTGTATTTGACTTATGCGAATGTTTTGGGATTGATTTTGAGGTTTGTTGATTGTTTACATTGACTCTGATCTTTGTTATTGTTTACATTGACTCTGATCTTTGTTGTTGTTTACATTGACTCTGATCTTTGTTGTTGTTTACATTGACTTTGATCTTTGTTATTGTTTACATTGTTGGTGACCTTTGTTATTGTTTACATTGTCTTGTTATTGTTTACATAGTTCTTGCATAGTTAGCTTTCACTATTGTTAATATATGCTCATGCACTATTGGTCTATAGTGCACTTATCATAACAAACTGGTGGTTTTTTGCTTATGCACTATTGTAGTGCAGTTATGATAAATAACTGATGGTTATGCACTGATTTGGGTAGTGCACTGTTAATTAAGAGGTGACTTGTGATATTATTATACATTTGATAATACAAGTTGGTGTCAACTCCTGTTTCCCACAGAGATTGGGTTCAACATAGACATTATACAAGCACTTTATTAAGTCTTGTTGCTATTTAACATTGAAATAAGATAATTAATTATTTCAGGTTCTGTACTCACATTTTAGACATCATGTCTACATTTGAGTACTTTATTGAGCAGGGTAAAGCCCTTGGGAAGACAGGTGATAAATTAGAAGAATTTGCGACTGTTCAATATGCCAAGGCATTGAAGTCGGAAGAAAAGAAAATGAAAGAACAAACTGAACAAAAGAGAATAGAGGCTGAAATAGAACAAAAGAAACTGCAGATGCAGGTGGAGGAAAAAAGATTTCAAATGGAAATGGAAAAACAAAAAAGAGAAGCAGAATTTCAGGAGAAGAGGCTTCAGGCTGAAGCTGAAAATAAGAGACTTGAAAAAGAAGCTGAAAATAAGAGACTTGAAAAAGAAGCTGAAAATAAGAGACTTGAAAAAGAAGCTGAAAATAAGAGACTTGAAAAAGAAGCTGAAAATAAGAGACTTGAAAAAGAAGCTGAAAATAAGAGACTTGAAATAGAGGCTGAAGAAAAAAAGTTACAGGCCCAGGCTGAAGAAAGAAAGTTACAGGCTGAGGCTGAAGAAAGAAGGTTACAAAGAGAGGCTGATGAGAGAAAAGCAAAAATGGAACATGATGAAAAAGTCTTAGCTTTAGAGTTAGAGAAGTTAAAGTTATTGAACACTGGTAATGCTAATGATGCAAATAAGGTGTCAAATAAGACTAATGCTAAGGATTTCAAGCTTAATCTACCAGCATTTAATCCCTCAATCGATGATATAACATTTTATCTAGATAGATTTGAAAGTGCATGTAATGTGCATAATATAGATAAAACATTATATGTGTATCATCTGTCCAAGATACTTAGAGGTGATGCTTTGACTTTGTTGAGTATGGTAGATGTGCCTGACAAAAACAACTATGAGGTTGTCAGGGCGGCATTGTTAAAGAAGTACCAACTTAACGAGGACGGATATCGTCTTAAATTTAAAACCATGTTACCAGAAACTGGAGTTGAATTCTCTGAATTCATCTCAGGCATCCGTCTTACTTTTTTACGATGGGTTGAGTTGTCTAAGACAGAAAATACATTTGAAGCTCTTATGGATTTACTACTTAGAGATAAGGTTATGTCTTCTGTTAATGAAGCTTTTCTATCTTTTCTTCATGAGCGTAAGCCTAAAAACATAAAAGAAATGGAAGAATACTGTAGCCAGTATGTTACTGCTGCGCATCCGCACATAACCATTAGTAACTCTAAGGTGAAAGAAGGTCTGCCAGTTGCTTCGGCAGCACCTTATGGCCCAAATTTTATGCGTAAATTTCAGGGTAGCCAGAAAAATTTCAATAAAAAGAGTAATCGTAATTATGCCCAGAACCATAGTGATCAATTCCAGGGTGATTCTTCTTCCCAGAACTGGAGACAACCTAATACTACACGTTATTCTACTCCGGTTAACTTTAGAAATTTTCACAAAGGTAATCGGTATAGAGGGAAATATTTTATGCAGAGACCTCAATACCAAGATAATAGAGGTTCTCAACAGCATAGAGATAGTAATGACAGTTATGGAAACTGGAACTCAAACCAGGATAAAAATTACAGTAGGGACTTTAATGATAATTGCAGAGGCAATAATGGTCGCGGTAGATCGCAACATAAGAGAAAAAGATATCAACAGACAAACTCTGTTCAACAAGAATCTCAGGGAGCAGATAAACAGGTTAATAATGATAAAGACCATAATGCTATCGGATGCTCATCTTTTGATTTTGGTAGGGCAAATAAATGTATCCAATGCAGTACTTTATTTGATCCGAAAACCGTTAGTACTCTAAGCTGTGGTCATCCTTTGCCCGCTCTTCCTGCTAATGTTGCTCATGATGGGAGAGGTTCTCTTATATTACATAAGGGGCTAGTAAATAGTAATCCAGTCTCAGTGTTGTTTGATTCTGGATGTACTACTGTCGGCGTTAGGCAATCTCTTGTAGATCCATCCTGTGCTACAGGAAAAGTCATCAAATGTGTCACATTTGGTGGCACGTTAGAAAAGTATCCTACTGCTATAATACACATTGCTACTCCTTTCTTCACGGGAGAGGTCCACGCGTGTCTACTTCCAAACCCTATTGCGGACCTTATTATTGGTCGTATTCACGGAGTTAGGGAATGTACCCCACAGCAGATTGCTGTTTGGGAAGAGCAAAACATTGAAGCTACCAATGCGGTGGTCACAAGAGCACATGCTCTGGATCCACCTCAAACTTCATTAACTAATAATGATGAAGTAAATGACCAAGATAGTCACTTGACTATTACACGTGACTCATTTATCAAATTGCAAGAAGAAGATCCTTCTTTACAAAAATTCTTCATTCTAGCAAAAAAAGGTGATCCTAATCAGAACACTAATAGGAAATCTTGGATTTCTATGAAGAACGGCGTACTTGTACGTATGGTACAAGACTCGACTACGTCCACTCATTCACAAATTCTTGTGCCTAAGAGCATGAGATTGCAAATATTGCAACATGCTCATGACTCGCAATGTGCTGGACATATGGGTTTTTCCCGTACAAAGTCGAGGGTTCTTGCGGCTTTCTTTTGGCCATTTGTGAGCAAGGACATACGAATGTACTGTCGCTCTTGCAAAGTATGTCAGGAGGTCAAATCTAAAGGACCACGACATGCTGCGCCTATCCAGGCTGCTGACATTCCTATTCGCCCTTTTCAAAAAATGGCAATAGATATTATCGGTCCTTTTAGAATTAAGTCGGCTAGAGGACATCAATTTATCCTTACATGTGTCGATATGTGCACACGTTGGCCAGAGGCAATACCTCTCAAGAGCATCTCAACTGCTGATATCGCAGACGCTCTTTGGCTGATATTTTCTCGCTTGGGTTTTCCCGGAGAAATATTGTCAGACCATGGCACTCAACTTATATCAGACACTATGTCACAGGTAATGTCTATGCTACACATTAAAAGGTCTCTCAGCAGTATCTATCACCCAATGTCTAATGGGTTGGTCGAACGTTTAAATAGGACTCTGAAAACTTTACTTGGTAAAATAACTGAGGATCATCCTCAGGATTGGGACAGGGTCTTACCCGCGGCTCTCTTTGCGTATAGAGAGGTCCCCAATGAACATACGGGGTTTTCCCCTTTTGAACTTGTCTTTGGCGCGCAACCGCGCGGCCCTATGTCTTTACTTCACGATCTAATCACTGCCGATAATATTAGCGATGAGACTCAATCTTCTTATGAGTACGTCATTGCTCTTAGGCAAAAGATCATCGAGGCATGCAAACTAGCAACTTCGTCTTCAGAATTTGCTAAAGAAAAGGCAAGGCAGTTTGCAAATAAGAATAGATGTCTACGACAACTTTGTCCAGGTGACAAAGCTCTCGTTCTACTTCCTTCAAGGGAGAACAGACTTCTAATTGCATGGAAAGGTCCATATGCAATAGTCTCCAAAAATTTCTGATGTCGACTATGTTGTCGATATTGATGGAAAGCATAAAACTTTCCACATAAATATGCTCACAGAATTTTATGAAAGACCTGACTATTTGCAGCCTATTTTCCAGGCTACGGACAATTCACAAGCAACTCATGGTCAGTACTCATCTCTGTCAGTTATACAGGATGAGGAAACTACTTTTTCTGATGTCAATCTTCCTCTTTCTATGGTCCCACTTTATTCTACGGAATCTTGGAAAAACGTGACCGTTTCTCCAAATCTTTCCGCTGAGGAACATCGACAAGTTTCTTCGATGTTGCAAACATTTCAGGATGTTCTTACAGACATCCCGGGACACACACATGTCATAGAACATGACATTGTGCTAACTGATCACAATCCTATCAGAGTCAGACCATATCCAATACCTATCCATTTCCAGTCTCAAGTCGAAAAAGAATTGGATGAAATGATACGTTTGGAAATCATTGAACCATCCACTTCAGCATACTCTTCGTCTATGGTTATTGTTCGAAAGAAGGATAATAACATTCGCATTTGCGTAGATTATCGCAAATTGAACCAAGTTACGAAGTTCGATGCTGAACCTATGCCTTCATTAGAAGAGCTACTCAATAAACTTTCTAATTCTAGATTCTTTACCAAACTAGATTTGTCTAAAGGTTATTGGCAAGTCCCGCTAACTGAACGTGCCAAACCTTTTACAGCTTTTTCTACACCTAGGGGTTTATTCCAATGGAATTTCATGCCTTTTGGTCTTATGAACGCCCCTGCTACATTCGTACGCATGATGCGGCGAATTCTCGCATATCGTACAGATGTCATAGCATACCTAGATGATATCTGTCTATTCAGTGATTCTTGGGAAGATCATTATTTGGGTTTATACGAATTACTGTCTACTCTTCGCGAGTATAACTTGACTGCAAAACCCTCTAAAGCCTTTATAGGATTTAGCGAGATTTCTTTCCTAGGTCATCGGGTTGGTCATGGTCTTTTAAAGACAGAGGACCACAATGTTTCAAAAATACTTAACATTTCGGTCCCTAAGACGAAGAAACAAGTAAGGAGTCTATTAGGTTTGATTCAATTCTACGGACGATTCATTCCGAATCTGTCCTCCATTATGGCACCGCTTTCTACTTTATTGAAGAAAGGGTCGCCTAATCTGATCCGCTGGTCTAAAGAATGTCAATCCTCATTGGACCAGGTTAAAGCCCTATTTTCATCTCCACCTATTCTTAAGTTACCTACTATTGAGAAGACTTTTGTTCTTCGAAGTGACGCCTCGTCAACAGGGATTGGGGCAGCACTAATGCAGGAGTATTCTGATACTTTGCATCCGGTGATGTATATCTCTAGGAAATTAAACGCTGCAGAAAAGAATTACTCGGTTTTAGACCGTGAGTTATTGGCTATGGTATGGTCTATTCTGAAGTTACAAAGATTTCTTCTAGGCGCACATTTCATTGTGGAAACCGACCAGAAAGCGCTTACTGCTATTCAGAGCAAAAACTTGAAGAGCTCGAGGTCCACTCGTTATGCCATAGCTCTTCAACCATTTCATTTCTCGGTTCGAGCTATCCGTGGTTCGGATAATGTAATGGCAGACATTCTGTCCAGATGTCCACACGATTCCACATGATTCTTCTGTCATATATATATATTTCCTGATATACAGTCCAATGTTATAATGACATGTTAGTAGATTTTGTCTCACTTTTTTTTTTTTTTTGAGGGAAATTTATAACATTGTACCATGTAATTATCTAAGAAGGCTTAGTTAGTGATATACGGGCCAAAAGATCACTCGGCCACATTTAAATAAATTATTTTCAGGATTGTATTAAGAAATTTACCAGTTGTCTTTAAGATTTGTGTTATTGATATTTTCGCAGCACATCATTGAAGTCTGCGAGTTTATGTCCATTGTGGAACTTTGAGGATATCAAGTCCTGTCCTACATTGGGAGCGGATGATGTCCACATCTTCTTCTATTGAATGTTTTATGTCACCGAAGATCAACACATGTATTACTTATTAATTACTGTTACTTTATATAATGTAATAATATAGTGCGGTATATTAGTAAATTACACCGCTATTTGCAACACATTGTATGATAACACATAATATATTTAATTTCATATATTGGTATGAGAATAATTTGATTGTCATTATGTTGTTGCCATCATTGTGGCGTGTGTTGGTGGCACCTTCCTGGAATATATCAGCGTATACTTAGATAAATTTTTTCTCTAAGGATCTGAGATATGATCTCAGTGTCGCTCCATGCGTTGAGCTAATTTGTTAGGTATATATCCACGCATCATACGTGCGTTAGGAGCCTAGATTTTTTCCGGCTCCAGGATTTAAAAAAAAAAAAATGTTTCATTTTTTTTTTTTTCCAGGGAGGGTGCGGTAATGTTACGCACGGATCCTTATTATTTTTCGTTTGTATAAACATTTTTCATATGTATGATCATTTTTTTGACTGAAGTGTGTATTATGTTTTCTATGGTCAAAGGGACATAATCCGAGTTATCGAAACTACAATTTTTTAGGAGTTTGCCTTCTCTTGTATAGAGACACGTTCGGTCTATAATTTCTTGAACGAAGCGTGACCACATCTCCTTATTTGGTAGTACCAGTCAACTATGGTAGATGTCTGAAACCTTTCTTAACGCTTCTTTTCATGACCATAAAAGGCGCGACTGTGTAAGACTTTTATCTCGAATGTTCTTAGAATCGTCTTATTGTGAACGGCAACTCAGAGATTGTCGTTCTGCGCATGTCAAAAGCTGGGAGTTCGTTCTGTGTGTTCCGCCCAGTTCGGCAGTTGAGAAATGGTTTAAGAAGCGAGCAGACGCAACTGCGTCTTGTGATTTTCTGAGGGAAATACATTGTCTTTGTGAGTTAGTTAGCTAACTAGACTATTTCCCAGTATTATTCACGCCTGCCTGGAGGCATATGTTCATGGTTGATTTTCCGAAATAAGGTAATTCCTCTTGTATCGAACTTTATGCTATCATCTAGAGGTTCGTCATTTTGTCGCCTATTTGCTCGCCTGTGTGATGCAAAATGGAGAGGTACTTTGACTAGGATTAAGTCACCGGTAGCTTTATACCTGAACTAGTTAAATATATATGGGTCGCTCTAGACCAACAAGACTATTGTCTGTGTTCCAGGATTCGTTATATCAGAGATCACGTCCAAGTCAGATGGTTAGACTTAGGAACATTATAAAGGTCGAGCTGACCTGTAGCCCATGTATGCTATTCACGTGCAGACAGTGAACGGACTTATTGTATACAACTGATCTGCTAGCATCAGAATGGGAGCATTTATTATTGTTTATGAACATTGAAGATCTGTAGCTGACACTGTTGCAGAAGTTATAGAAATTATTATTATTTATACAGCTTCACGAACTAGAACTCTATGATTTATGAATTTCTGAATCTATTGAACTGTGATGTCTTATGACGCATATATACAACAGCTGTCATTGCTGACTACAGAAATTGTTTTCAATGTGCCATATCATCTTGCTGAACTCGTTAACTATGTTGATGTCATAAGTATCATGACTGTTTTTGTGGCGTGCAATAAATGGAAGAAACTTATACAACGAAGTTACCCTTTCTATGACTCTACACGTCATGTTGCCTGTGTGATAACCCTGTGAACTGTTCCACTACCACATACACAGCAACATCCTAAATCAGAGAAGACACCTACATCTTACACTTTAATACCAGGTGTCGATAAGGGTGGCAACGTAGATAAAACATAATGCTGCTGAGTACTAGAAAGGCTAAGGAGACGCAATTGGGGGGGGAACGGGGGGGAAAAAAGGAGAAAAGTCACGTTTCCCAAAGATTGCGTGAGACTACATAAGGAGTTTGGGGGGGAAACGGAGAAAAGTCACGTTTCCCAAGTTCACATAAAGTAAGGAACTCGACAGAAGGGACCTTGGATATGTTACGCCACAGTCATTTATTGGTCGCTTTTGCGATACCAAGCCTTTGATTTGAATTCAGCGGCAGAACGCAGATGTTTGGAATATTACAAAAATTAAAAAGTAACTTTTTCGTAATATTAATGTTAGGAATATAAAAATTAGCTGGCCGGATGGCCCATTCTGAGCAGTGAACTAATATGTTCTTAATTTTACAGACGGATAGATAATATTGAAGATAATGACAAAAGACAGTGTTGTTCACATCAGCGACAGACTGTATGGAATAAAAAGTGTCGCTATTTGCACAAAAAAACACGACCTTGAGACGCAGGTGTTCAAATTTACTTAGTAGGGAAGCGAAGGGACATTGGTGGGAGCTGTGTCTAAATATAACTTTTAACGACAAAATTTTGGAGGGGAGAGAAAGGTTGGTTCAAAAATCAAGTACGTTTTTGAAAAAAAAAAAGTAGAGACGGACAGACTAACAGATAAACATCCATACTTGACTGAAGCATGACTGAAATGACTTTAGGGTAGGAAATTTGAATTTGAAATAAACCTAGGCAGTGATTGGCCACAGACAATCATTTTATCGGCGCTCAGACGCGCAAGTGGGGCCATTCCTCAATAGTTGTTCGATGATAGACACAGTATTTTAAAGTGTGGTGATTTCCAAATGAAAGAAAGTGAAATAAGTTCAGGGACGCCATACTATAGCCAGCAGCTCAGCTGAGTTTTGCTAGCATTTCTGTGTTCTTTATTCATAATCTGGTAAGATTGAAATTATTTCTTTGTATATTTTGAATATTGTTTAATGTTCGAGTGATTTGATACTGCCATATCATAATCTAGCCTTACAAACAAGTAGGGATTTGCTCTAGACCCCCCGCCCAAGTCAGGGTCTAGGGACCAACAATATACATAAACTCCAGCAAGGGTTAGGAAAGACAGATCAAGTGTTGAGAATAATGAAACATATTACCTATCCACTTTTAGGGAAGGAAACTAATAAATATTTTTTTCAGAATCTATAGTCTGGGAGGACCTATCTGATGTAAAACCACCATGGTAAATGTGCTGTTTGGTCAGAGAGATCTGACCTGTCTGTATGATGTGGTTGTTGTGTCCGTGTTGTGTCCAGACGTGGGTAGAGAATAGAATTTTGACACATAGCCAATACTTTGATTGCAGAGCTGTGAGTTTTCAGTTGTCAACAAGGCGGTGTCCATTCAGTTGGTGATTTTACTCGAGTGTATCTGTGCAGTACGTTGTGACAGAGACCACTATTATTGCCCGCCAGCACGGAGAGGTGGGACCACCAGATTTCAGCACCAGAGCTACATATGCAAGTTGAGTGAGCCTCTGGTCTGCTGGAAGTTCACCAACGCCTTTTAGTTACTAATACCCCATAAAATTCCTGTAATTTACTGGACACTGTGTAGTCAATATAGACAGGTGTGATGAGGCCACCCCAACAGCACAAGCATTAACTATCCTCCCAAGTAGATGACTACTAGAACATTTTAATAAAACTAACTAGTCTAGTACTTATATATGTACACTCTTGCATTTATTATGTAACATTCCATGCATTTCTTTCATAATTTTTAAATCCTTTTTTTTTTTTTTAAAAAGTTCTGGTCAACATAAAACTTGATCCAGAACAAATAAATGTAATATAATTCTATCAAAAATTTTACACTCTTGAGTTAGTTCAGTGTATTATAATATTTGTTAAATATTATTAGTCTGCTTAAATATCTGTGGGTGTATCTATAACTATCACACCACATTACATATCATTACCCTAGACATTTTACATAGCTACATTCATTAAGAAAAAAAATTGAGTGTGAGGTCGTAGTGGTAGCAAGAAAGGCCTTCTGACAATTCACAACTACATTTTATCTCAGGAGCCTTCACAGCTGGCCTCATACATTACATTTAGTAATATCACCATCATACAATACCATCAAACCCACTACATACATTGGGGTCTTGTCCAGGGATAATTAGCCCAACAGTAATATTAGGATCTCCTGGTTGGAGAAATAAAATTAGGGGAAAAAAATTGTGAAATTCCCTTTAAAATTAAAAGTGTCCCTGCAGATAAAAGTTGGTGAATCTTCACAGCCAGTGATAATTAATTAGTTAACTGGTTAGTTAGAATTAGTTAGACTATAGTCATAAGAAGTACTTAGTGTATTTACTGGTTAGAGATTTAGCTTGTATATTATTATATTGTCTGAAAAGTATGGCGGAGCTAGCAAAATTCCGATCAGCTGCTGTGCTGACCGCAAAGGAGATGGGAATGGATGGTCAGATTTTAATTCAATATGTAACGGCTGAATGTGATAAATATATTGAAAGGGAAGATAGAAAGGTAGCTGAAGAGAAGAGGTTACAAATTGAGGCTGATAGAGAAATTAAGAGGCTGCAGATTGAGGCAGAAGAAAAACGACAGCAAAGGGAGGCAGAAGAAAAACGACAGCAAAGGGAGGCAGAGGCAGAAGAAAAAAGGTTGACTGCCGAAAGGGAGGCAGAAGATAGAAGGTTGCAAAGGGAGCACGAATTACGACTAAGGGAGCTGGAATTACAAGGCCCGGCTCCTGAAAATGGTGCCAGCCCTTTTGCCTCAGATGCTACGCCCAGTCTGGGAGCCTCAAACTCAGCTATGGGGTTTCATTTAGACCATTTTGTTGAAAAAGACGATGACATAGAGGGGTACCTAGGACGTTTTGAGTTATTAGCTACTACATATGGGTTAGAGAGAGAGAGGTGGAGTTTAAAGCTATCACAGGGATTGAGAGGTACTTCTTATGAAGTATTTGCCAAAATGAACAGGGAAGACCAAGACAATTATGACATGTTAAAGCAGGCTTTGTTATTAAGGTACGAGAAGAATGGTGAATTTTATCGTAAGAAATTTAGAAATGCCAAACTGTTGTCTGGGGAGACATACCACCAATTCTCTGCTAGACTAGAAACCTATTTGGAGAAATGGACGGCTCTGGGGAAGACCCAAGATCTTAAAGAAATGATCATGATTGAGCAATTGAGAGAGTCCATGGCTCCAGACATGAGAAAATTTCTCATGGAACAAGGTGCAGAGAAGTTGGGGGAAATTTTAAATGTTGCTGAGAGGTATCAGGCAGCTCAGGCAGAGGTAAGTGGTGCTAAAAAGAAGCACATAGACAATTTTAAAGCTCCACAGCAATTTAATAAATTTGATAATAGAGAGCAGGGAAATAAAGGTAGGACAAACTTTGAGCGGCCAAGAAATGACTATCGCGACAGAAACTCACAGTTCAATGACCAAAAGTTCAATGAAAGAAAACCGTTGAACCAAGGAAAAAGATGGTGTAAATGGTGCAAGAAGGATAACCATAACACCGAATTTTGTAGAAGGAAACCTTCAAACATTGCTGCAATGAAGTCGGGGACGCGAAGATTAAAGGTTAATCCTAATGGACAACAGGAACCTTATCACCCCCCAGTTTGTGAGGATGTTATTTGTAATGGGGTCACCATAAGGTGCCTTTATGATACAGGTTTGGATTATGATTCAGTTGTGAAGTCTAGCCTAGTGGACCCAAGTCAGTATACCACAGAAACAGTGGAAATACAAGGGGCGACTAAGGACATACCACTCATGACACTTCCCATCGCAAGGATAACGGTGAAAACTCGCTATGTGGAGGGAGAAATCAGAGCAGCAGTGATAGATGAACCAATCTACCCTCTGATATTGGGGTGTAGATACGTCTTCTTGGGAATCCCGAGAAACCTGTGATCATGGCGACAGTGCAGACCAGGTCACAGAAGAAGGAGGAAGAAGGTGAACCTATAAATGCTCATCCAGAGGAGATGAGGAAGGCGCAGGCTGAGGATAGGACACTCAAGCCCTGTTTTAAAAAATTGCCCAAATGCCACACACCTCCGAGCAAGGGGAATATTTCATGAAGAACAAACTCTTATACAGGAAGGCCGGAACTGGAACAAATGGTCACAACCAGCTGGTTCTTCCCACTTCATATAGAGATAAAGTGATGGAACTCGGGCATGCGATTCCCTTCAGTGGTCACATGGGGATCAGCGCCACAGGACAGCGTATAGCTTGTCATTACTTCTGGCCAGGGATAACGGAGGATATAAAAAGATATGTCAAATCCTGCCCAGAATGTCAAAGGGTAGCTCCAAAGCACTGGACTGCTCCTGCAACTCTAGGGGAAATGCCCATAGTGGGAACACCTTTTGAGAGGGTTGCAGTGGATATTGTAGGACCTCTCACTCGGACCAAGAGGAGGAACAGTTACATCC
The DNA here is from genome assembly GCA_024509875.1 of Oreohelix idahoensis. Classification (NCBI taxonomy): domain Eukaryota; kingdom Metazoa; phylum Mollusca; class Gastropoda; order Stylommatophora; family Oreohelicidae; genus Oreohelix; species Oreohelix idahoensis. Next base: position 228,297 of record JAMPIV010017687.1, on the reverse strand, counting down.
TTACTCTGGTGGACACTTGTTCTATGTGGGGAGAGGCGGTAGCCCTGCCATCAATTGATTCAAAACATGTAGCAGAGGCACTACTTACAATATTTACCCGATTAGGATTCCCGCATCAAATCTTGACGGATAATGGTTCTCAGTTCAAGGGGAAACTAACGGAAGAAGTTTTTAAGCTATTTCAAGCCAGACACTTTCATTGTAGTCCGTACCATCCACAAGGGAACGGCCAGGTAGAGAGGTTCAACGGGACTCTCATTTCTATCCTGAGAAAGCTGGCACACGAAAAACCGGATCTGTGGGATCAATTCCTGCCCGCCGCATTGTTTGCGTACCGGGAGGTACCACATAGTTCAACCGGGATGGCTCCCGCAACTCTGCTATTTGGGAGGCCAATAAAAGGTCCATTAGAAGCTCTATTAAGGACCTGGACAGATGAGAAGGCGGAAGAGACTGTTACCTCATCGTATCAATACGTGAACGAACTGACCACTCGTTTGAAAGCTGGATGGAAACTGGCAAATGATAATTTGAAGCAAGCCAGGAAGAAACATGCAGCATATTTTAATAGGAAGGCAAAGGACAGGGAACTGGCAGTCGGAGAGAAGGTGCTGCTTCTACTACCCGGAAGCCAGAATAAATTACAAATTGGTTGGCAAGGTCCATATACGGTTCTAGAGAAGGTGTCTAGAACAAACTATAAAATTGACAAAAAGGGGAAGGAGAAAGTTTATCATGTAAACCTGTTAAAGAAGTATCTGGACAGACCACTCCAGGAAAGCACCCCCTTATTGACCTTGGCTATTGCAACCCAGATGCAAAAAGAACCACTCACCTCACATGAATACCCATTACATCCTTGTGAAACCGCAGCACAGGTAAAAGTCAGTAAGCACCTGACTAAAAACCAGAGGGAGAGAGTTCAACAGGTTCTGGAGGAACATACAGATGTATTAACAGATAAACCAGGCCATACAAATTTGCTACAGTATGACATGAAACTGGTAGACTCAAACCCAATCTGTATGAGAGCCTATTCTATTCCGTTCGCGAAGGAGAAGGCATTGAAGGAAGAAATAGAGTATTTGTTGAAGGAGGGGATTATTTCGCACAGTGAATCATCTTTTAGTTCTAGTGTCGTTTTGTTGAGAAAACCGTCTGGGGAACACAGACTGTGCATAGATTACAGGAAACTGAATGCTGTCACAGAAGGACAAGTGGATCCATTACCAGACACAAAACAGTTATTTGCCAGACTGAACAAGGCAAAATACTTTTCAAAGGTGGATCTTAGTCAAGGCTATTACCAGATCCCAGTGAAGCCTGAAGTGAGACCTTATTTGGCTTTTAGCACTTCGGATGGACATTATGAATTCAATATGCTACCATTCGGACTGAAAAATGCTCCGAGTGTGTTTTCAAGGATGATGCGCAAATTGTTGGATCCCCTGAATAACCCATGTATCACGAATTTCATGGATGATATTCTCGTCGCCACAGAGACATTTGAAGAACACATTGAAGCTCTGGAGATGTTGTTTGATAGACTTCGGGAGGCGAACTTAACTGCTAGGCCAACAAAATGTTGTATTGGATGCAAAGAGTTGGAATTCTTGGGACACACTGTATATCAGGGTAATATGACCCCTGATCCTAAGAACTTGGAAAAACTGCAGAGAGCACCTAGGCCGCAAACAAAAAAGGACGTGCGATCATTTGTGTCGTTATGCGGATTTTATCAGAAATACATCAAGAATTTTAACGCTATTTGTGCTCCTCTGACTGATCTGACTCGCAAGGGACTTCCAGATAAAATTATTTGGACTGCACAATGTGAACTAGCGTTCCAAGAGTTAAAGGAAAAACTCACTAGCAAGCCTATTCTCAAACTGCCTGATTTGACACAGGACTTTGTCTTAAGAACCGATGCAAGTAATGTAGGACTAGGAGGGGCTTTGTTGCAAAGATCATCTTCACCTGATGGGGAACTGAAACCAGTCGCTTATGCAAGCCGTAAATTGAATAAGGCGGAACAAGGATACTCCACAAGCGAAAAAGAATGTTTAGCGTTAATCTGGGCAATAAAGAAGTTTCAAATCTATCTGTATGGTAGGACTTTTGTGGTGGAGACGGACCATCAGCCTCTCGTATTCTTATCTCAGGCTAAGCATGAAAACGCAAGATTGCTGAGGTGGTCTTTATTGCTTCAACCTTATCAGTTCAGTATCCAATATATCCCAGGCAAATTGAATGTCGGTGCAGATTTCCTCAGTCGGCACCCCTGTGATCAAAATTAGAGTAGTGGCAGACGTGAGGAGTAATTTTACCTATGTGTATCGCTGGTTTTGGAACTTGCCATAGGCATGTTTTCAAGTGGGGAGATGTGTAGTGAAATTGACAGAGATACAACGGTAAAATACCTCCAAAGATAACATGTAAGGATAAAAACATAATGCGTAGGCTGCTGATAGTACATGATCGCCCAGACCGCGGGTCATCACCCTCCATAAAAATTGACTTGCTAGACAGGAGGGGAACGGCGGATAAAAAGGAAAAAATATGACTGGAAAGATTGCGTGAGACTAGAAAGGCTAAGGAGACGCAATTGGGGGGGGGGGGGGGGAAACGGAGAAAAGTCACGTTTCCCAAGTTGACATAAAGTAAGGAACTCGACAGAAGGGACCTTGGATATGTTACGCCACAGTCATTTATTGGTCGCTTTTGCGATACCAAGCCTTTGATTTGAATTCAGCGGCAGAACGCAGATGTTTGGAATATTACAAAAATTAAAAAGTAACTTTTTCGTAATATTAATGTTAGGAATATAAAAATTAGCTGGCCGGATGGCCCATTCTGAGCAGTGAACTAATATGTTCTTAATTTTACAGACGGATAGATAATATTGAAGATAATGACAAAAGACAGTGTTGTTCACATCAGCGACAGACTGTATGGAATAAAAAGTGTCGCTATTTGCACAAAAAAACACGACCTTGAGACGCAGTGTTCAAATCTACTTAGTAGGGAAGCGAAGGGACATTGGTGGGAGCTGTGTCTAAATATAACTTTTAACGACAAAATTTTGGAGGGGAGAGAAAGGTTGGTTCAAAAATCAAGTACGTTTTTTGAAAAAAAAAAAAACAAGTAGAGACGGACAGACTAACAGATAAACATCCATACTTGACTGAAGCATGACTGAAATGACTTTAGGGTAGGAAATTTGAATTTGAAATAAACCTAGGCAGTGATTGGCCACAGACAATCATTTTATCGGCGCTCAGACGCGCAAGTGGGGCCATTCCTCAATAGTTGTTCGATGATAGACACAGTATTTTAAAGTGTGGTGATTTCCAAATGAAAGAAAGTGAAATAAGTTCAGGGACGCCATACTATAGCCAGCAGCTCAGCTGAGTTTTGCTAGCATTTCTGTGTTCTTTATTCATAATCTGGTAAGATTGAAATTATTTCTTTGTATATTTTGAATATTGTTTAATGTTCGAGTGATTTGATACTGCCATATCATAATCTAGCCTTACAAACAAGTAGGGATTTGCTCTAGACCCCCCGCCCAAGTCAGGGTCTAGGGACCAACAATATACATAAACTCCAGCAAGGGTTAGGAAAGACAGATCAAGTGTTGAGAATAATGAAACATATTACCTATCCACTTTTAGGGAAGGAAACTAATAAATATTTTTCAGAATCTATAGTCTGGGAGGACCTATCTGATGTAAAACCACCATGGTAAATGTGCTGTTTGGTCAGAGAGATCTGACCTGTCTGTATGATGTGGTTGTTGTGTCCGTGTTGTGTCCAGACGTGGGTAGAGAATAGAATTTTGACACATAGCCAATACTTTGATTGCAGAGCTGTGAGTTTCAGTTGTCAACAAGGCGGTGTCCATTCAGTTGGTGATTTTACTCGAGTGTATCTGTGCAGTACGTTGTGACAGAGACCACTATTATTGCCCGCCAGCACGGAGAGGTGGGACCACCAGATTTCAGCACCAGAGCTACATATGCAAGTTGAGTGAGCCTCTGGTCTGCTGGAAGTTCACCAACGCCTTTTAGTTACTAATACCCCATAAAAATTCCTGTAATTTACTGGACACTGTGTAGTCAATATAGACAGGTGTGATGAGGCCACCCCAACAGCACAAGCATTAACTATCCTCCCAAGTAGATGACTACTAGAACATTTTAATAAAACTAACTAGTCTAGTACTTATATATGTACACTCTTGCATTTATTATGTAACATTCCATGCATTTCTTTCATAAATTTTAAATCCTTTTTTTTAAAAAAAAGTTCTGGTCAACATAAAACTTGATCCAGAACAAATAAATGTAATATAATTCTATCAAAAATTTTACACTCTTGAGTTAGTTCAGTGTATTATAATATTTGTTAAATATTATTAGTCTGCTTAAATATCTGTGGGTGTATCTATAACTATCACACCACATTACATATCATAACCCTAGACATTTTACATAGCTACATTCATTAAGAAAAAAAAATTTGAGTGTGAGGTCGTAGTGGTAGCAAGAAAGGCCTTCTGACAATTCACAACTACATTTTATCTCAGGAGCCTTCACAGCTGGCCTCATACATTACATTTAGTAATATCACCATCATACAATACCATCAAACCCACTACACCACGTTGTTCTTCTTGATAACTTATGAGGAAATAGTGTATTTGCAAGGGTTAGTTTATAGTTACTGGCAAATTCTAGTTCATCAATTACTCAAAGCTAATAGAATTTTCAGTTCAATCAATACCAGGACGCAAGGAAGAAAGGAAGTAGTAGATAGTTTTGACAGGAATGTGATTAGAAGAGAGATTTGTAGAATGTTAAATTCCAAAGAAACTGTGACACAAAGAAAACTGAAAATTCGGCTGAGAACACACAACGACATTGATGTGTCGAAATCAACATTATGGAGAACTGTTAGAAGCCTTGGCTTTACGTTTAGGAAGTACGCTAGTGGAAGAAACGTCGTCTGCGAGAAGTCGCACTTAGTATCTATGAGGAGTAAATATTTACGTGAAGTACAGGAAATGCGTAATCAAGATTATAATATTGTGTATGTGGATGAAACTTGGATCAATGCACACCAAAGTGAAAAGGAATGGCAGTTATCAGATGGAACGATTAAAAGATGTGTACCCAGTGGAAAAGGACAACGTCTGATAATGGCACATGCAGGCAGCAGATATAATGGGCTAGTGAAAAATGCTGAACTTATTTTCACTTCCAATTATACGGACAACCGGGACTATCATACCGAGATGAACGGTAACATTTTTAGAGAGTGGATTGAAAATATTCTTCTTCCGTCCCTAGACAGACCATCCTGTCTGATAATGGACAACGCATCATACCACAACGCTGTGGCAGAAGAAGACAAAATCCCGACATCTTCGAGTACAAAAGATGCTATAAAGATTTGGCTCAGAAAAGAAGACATTCCATTTAACGAGGGGTTTCTGAAACCTGAATTTCTGTCCCTTGTTAAGAAATCACAAAAGATCAAGATATTCCATATAGACAAGTTGATTCAACAGCATGGTCATATGTGTTTGAGACTGCCACTTTATCATTCACATTTAAACCCAATTGAACTCGTTTGGGCAAAAGTTAAAGGACAGGTGGCAGCTGAAAATAAAACTTTCAAACTATGCAATATGAAAGAACTAACATATGCCGCCCTCTCGCAGATAGACAATGATTATTGGTGTAAATGTGAAGACCATGTCTTAAAAGAGGAAACTGACTATTGGAAAAAAGATGGACTGTCGTTCGTTCAGCCGAGAATAGTCATCAATATGTTAGACTCGTCTGACTCAGAATAAGTGTGTAAATACCTTATATATTTAATATGTTTTCTCCTCCATCTATGTGTGTATGTAAACCAATTCATTTCCTTTTTATCTCCACGATTTCACTACTATTTTTAGTATACACAGTACTTTCACCTCTTCATGCATCCATTCACGTTTTAGCATAAAAAGTAACATTTACAACGAATAGGCGTTATTATTTTCTCAAATATTTCGAAGAAATAAAAAAGGACCTCACGTAGTAATCAGTTAACAAACCCCTCTAACATTCGAATTGTTTAGACGCCTATGCCGAAAATATGCAACTTCCGTCATTTACGGTAAATTATTTTCTTCCAGGACAAAATAATTACTTCGTTTTTTTTTTTTTTTTTTTCTATAACCAGCGGCACTCGAGCTTTCCAGCTCTTTCGGCCCAATGACATGTCATTGCGAGGCTGGGGGGTCAGTGGACTTTCCTTCCAACCCGGTCAGGAGCTTCGCTCCTTCCCATCCACACGGGATTTATGTGCAGGAGCCGTTCAGATTATTCAGTCAAATTTCCGGTCGTAAACATTTCTTCAAACGCCGACGGCCGGGTTTGAACAATGAACACCTGGTCGCCAGTACAACGTTGTAGCCATTACACCAGCGCGGCTCCCAATTACTTCGTTAAAAAAGATCAAAGGAATTAGCCGTTGCAAGACAAGAACACTACCTGCAACATTGAATTTTATAAAAACTTTGGGACATTGAAAATATAAGACCACATGCAAAAAATCATGTTTATCACTGCAAGGAATATGGAGTTATTTGAAGTCAATCGTCGACCGATCTTTTTGAAACGCACTATAATTTTGAGTACATTCTACCCCAAGTCCTTCTTTGTTGGCGCGCGTACGTTGATGCTCTACTGGAATCACAGCTAGCCATTGGAGATATGCTAACCCTCTCTTCTCCGGGGTAATTGCTGACTAATCAGTGAATTAACTGCACCCGGCTGTAAATCCAGGTACTCGAGAGGTGCGATGGAAACACTCACGATACGATAGATGATGATGAATACATCCACGTTCTGTATTGGCCCACCACTAAGGTAGCAGCCCTAAATAATAATGGACGACGTAGCTTAATGGAAAAGAAAGCTGGTACCTATTGGAGCTGCGCCCCTATCACTTGGTGGTGGACGAATTATTTATGTTTTCCAAGCAAGGGCAATCACCAATGGGCCCGTAATATGGTGATGATAATAGGCTCTACTATAGTTGATGTGCAACCCAGCTGTACATGGGTCGATGACTTATCCGACCTTAAACGAAAGCAAAATCCGGCTGATGGTAAAGCGGTCTGCCGGAGATGACAGGGGTTTGCTGTAACGAAAACATAATTAAACCCTAGATCAACTCGCCAATTTAACTCATAAACATTACAACACGGCACATCAGATAAACAGGGTCGAAATAGGTACAGATAAACATCCCCTATCCCAACTCCCCATTTCAGCTGGTCAGTTTTGACATGGTGGTTCGCAGTTTCATCTTACTCTCCCCTGCTCACCGTCCGGTCAGCAGACAATAAATGCAGGACCGGCTTACTGTAGCTTTTGCTTAATAATACGAGGACCGATTTCCCTGCGGCTGACGCTGGGATGGGTTTTAGGCAGGTATACAAGGCTGCCCTCCCCTCTCTCTACCTGGCGAGGCGTGACCTTAAAATCGGTCAGGTCGGCCAATCCATCGGCAGATACACAATTCGCCGACCAGTCTAAACTGGTAGCACTGGCGTTCGACACATTTAATAATTACATACAGCATATGACAACAATAGAAGTCTGCAATAGGAAAGCATTATAAATGAGTTTAAAATAATCAACTAATGTACAGGTGCTCACTTAAATTCAAGTTACATGTGGGGAAAAATTATATTTACACAATCCGCCCTTGAGGCCAACAGATTTCAATTGCTTAGGTTAACCTTTTTGTGTCTTAGAGACTCAATTACATAGTTATTCCAGTATTCCTTTTAATGAACTATATCAGACATCAAGTCACACAACCATTTAGCTCTTATAACTAGTAGCAGCATAAAATCACAATTCCCTTCTCAGAAAAGAAAACTGGCTAAAGCTTCAGATTTCGGGTTGAGTGATTGCTGTAATTTACCACATTAATAAAACCCCTTATGAAGGCTTACTCTGACCTATTACAAATCTTAAGCACAAATGTATACTAATTACCAAGTACTAAACATGCTTACCAAGACTGTCAGAATCTCCCACTCTGTAATAGCAGGCAAGCTGGCGTTACGTCTTTTAACTTCTCACGGCATGAATTTTTTTTTAGACTGAAGCAATTAGAAGCAGAAGAAGACGGTATATATATTAGTAGTAGGGTTGCAGGTGTGCGCGCTTGGGTTAACACGTGCGTAGAGAACAACTCTTAACTATTACCCAGATAACTCTCCTACCGACAAGCTACAAAATAATTAGCTTAACGGAGTAAAGATTGTTACGCATAGAGAGAGTCCCAGAATTCCTGGCATCAAACACAGGAAAGTTTAGGAGACCGTTATCTCAATAGCGCAAGTGTCTTCGAACAAGTCGCTCCTTCGCCCGGACTGCCACGTAACATGACGGAACTCCAGGAACAGTTCCAGTGTTTACGTGCAAAAAAAAAAAGAGAGAAACCGCCAATAGATGGTGTAATATGTTCTGCACGTGGACAGCGAGGCGATTAATCTTCCGTGGTCTCAAGGAAACAATTCGGTGAGTTGTAACCGCTTCAAAGATTACTCTGACCAACTTAACAGGCAAGGGGAGGAACCTGTCCTAGTAAGAGTGACAGCGAGCACTCCCCCTTTCATCAACAGAAGAGAAATTAGAGAAAGAAATGCAAGTGGAAATAACAGTCAAGAAGAAATGAGGAGTGGGGGTTTAGCTCCACCCAGTGCCCAACAATTTCTTACCCAATTCTGTCACACTGTGTTAACTGTCGTCAGTGAGTTAGGTTTTATTGTGAGATGAACTGAGTAAACAAACTAAGCACTGTAGTGAAATTGACAGAGATACAACGGTAAAATACTCAAAAGATAACATTTAAGGATAAAAACCTAATGCGTAGGCTGCTGATGTACATGATCGCCTAGACCGCGGGTCATCACCCTCCATAAAATTGACTTGCTAGACAGGAGGGAAACGGAGGATCAAAAAGGAAAAAATATGACTGGAAAGATTGCGTAGCAAGGCTAAGGAGACGCAATTGGGGGGGAAATGGATGAAAGTAAAAAAATTCAAGTCCCCCAAATTGACACGAGGTACGGAATTGGACGTTTTGCGATACCAAGCGCTTGATTTGAATTTGAGCGGAAGAACGCAGATGTTAGGAATATTACAAAAATTTAAAAAGTAATTTTTCTTAATATTAATGCTAGGAATATAAAAATTAGCTGGCCAGATGGCCTATTCTGAGCAGTGAACTAATATGTTCTTAATTTTACAAACGGATAGATAATATTGAAGATAATGACAAAAGACAGTGTAGTTTACAACATCGACAGACTGCCTTGAATAAAAAGTGTCGTTATTTGCACATAAAACACGACCTTGGGGACGCAAGTGTTCAAAGTTACTTATTATGGAGGAGAGGGTTTTTGAGCGGTAGCTGTGTCTAAATATAACTTTTTACGACAAAATTTTAAGGGGAGAGAAAGGTTGCTTCAAAAATCAAGCACATTTTTTTTAGAAACACAAGTAGAGACGGACAGACTAACAGATAACCATCCATACTTGACTGAAGCATGACTGAAATGACTTTAGTGTAGAAATTTGAAATTTAAAGTACAACTAGGCAGTGATTGGCCACAGACAAGCATATCATTAGCGCTCAGAGCGCATTTGGGGTCATTCTTCAATAATTGTTCAGTGTTAGACACAGATTTTAACGTGTTGTTTTTTCCCATATGAAAGCAAGTGAAGTAAATTTAGGGACGCCATACTATAGCCAGCAGCTCAGCTGAGTTTTGCTAGCAATTCTGTGTTATGTATTCTTAATCTGGTAAGATTGAAATTATTTCTTTATATATTTTGAATATTGTTTCATGTTCGAGTGATTTGATACTGCCATATCATAATATAGCCTTACAAACCAGTAGGGATTTTGCTCTAGACCCCCCGCCCAAGTCAGGGTCTAGGGACCAACAAGGTACATAAACTACAGCAAGGATTATGCAAGATATATCAAGCGTTGAAACAGATTACCTATCTTCTTTTAGGGCCGACAACTAATAAATATTTTTCAGAATCTATAGTCTGGGAGGATCTATCGGATGTAAACCCACCATGGTAACTGTGCTGTTTGGTCAGAGAGATCTGACCTGTCTGTATGATGTGGTTGTTGTGTCAGTGTTGTGTCCAGACGTGGGTATAGAATAGAGTTTGACACATAGCCCATACTTTGATTGCAGAGCTGTGAGTTTCTATCTACAACAAAGCAGAGTCTATTCGGTGGGTGACTGTACTCGAGTGTATCTGTGCAGTTCTTGTGACAGAGACCACCATTATTGCCCGCCAGCACGGAGAGGTGGGACCGCAAGTTTTCAGCACCAGAGCTACAAAAAGATGAGTGAGCCTCTGGTCTGCTGGACATTCACCAACTATTGGTAGTGACTAATATCCCCGTAAAAAATTCCCACCATTTTCTGGACATTGTGTAGTCAATATAGACAGGTGTGATGAGGCCACCCCAACAGCACAAACAGTAAATATCCTCCCAAAGAGATGACTACTCGAACTTTTTTTAATAAAACTAACTATTCTAGTACTTAAATATGTACACTTTTGTATTTATTATGTAACATTCCATGCATAATTTTCATAAATTTTAAATCCTTCTTTTAAAACAAGTTCTGGTCAAAATAAAACTTGATCCAGAACAAATAAATGTAATATAATTATATCAAAAACTTTATACACGTGAGTTAGTTCAGTGTATTTTAACACTTGTTAATCTTATTAGTCTTCTTAAATGCCTGTGGGTGTATTTATAACTAACACACCCCATTACACATCATTACCCTAGACACTTTACGTAGCCACATTCATTAAGAAAAAAAAAATTAAGTGTGAGGTCGTAGTGGTAGCAAGAAAGGCCTTCTGATAATTCTCAACCACATTTTATCTCAGGAGCCTTCACAGCTGGCCTCATACAAGTTACATGTAGTAATAACACCATCATACAATACCATCAACACCACTACATAAATTGGGGTCTTGTCCAGGGATAATTAGCCCAACAGTAAAATTAGGATCTCCTGGTGGGAGAAATAAAAGTAGGGAAATAAATTGTAAAATTTCCTTTAAAATTAAAAGTGTCCCTGCAGATAAAAGTTGGTGAATCTTCACAGCCAGTAATAATTAATTAGTTAACTGGTTAGTTAGAATTAGTTAGACTATAGTCATATAGTAATTAGAAGTACTTAGTGTATTTACTGGTTAGAGATTTATCTTGTATATTATTATATTGTCCAAAAAGTATGGCAGAGCTAGCAAAGTTTAGATCAGCTGCTGTGCTCACTGCGAAGGAGATGGGGATGGATGGTCAAATTTTAATTCAATACGTAACGACTGAATGTGATAAATATATTGAACGGGAAGAAAGGAGATTAGAAAAAGAGGCTGAAAGAAAATTAGAGGCTGACAGGTTAGCTGAAGAAAAGAGATTACAAATTGAGGCTGATAGAGAAATTAAGAGGCTGCAGATTGAGGCAGAAGAAAAACGACAGCAAAGGGAGGCAGAAGATAAAAAGGCCGAAAGGGAGGCAGAAGAAAAAAGGTTGACTGCCGAAAGGGAGGCAGAAGATAGAAGGTTGCAGAGGGAGCACGAATTACGACTAAGGGAGCTGGAATTACAAGGCCCGGCTCCTGAAAATGGTGCCAGCCCTTTTGCCTCAGATGCTACGCCCAGTATGGGAGCCTCAAACTCAGCTATGGGGTTTCATTTAGACCATTTTGTTGAGAAAGACGATGACATAGAGGGGTACCTGGGACGTTTTGAGTTATTAGCTACTACATATGGGTTAGAGAGAGAGAGGTGGAGTTTAAAGCTATCACAGGGATTGAGGGGTGCTTCTTATGAAGTATTTGCCAAAATGAACAGAGAAGACCAAGACAATTATGACATGTTAAAGCAGGCTTTGTTATTAAGGTACGAGAAGAATGGTGAATTTTATCGTAAGAGATTTAGAAATGCCAAACTGTTGTCTGGGGAGACATACCACCAATTCTCTGCCAGACTAGAAACCTATTTGGAGAAATGGACGGCTCTGGGGAAGACCCAAGATCTTAAAGAAATGATCATGATTGAGCAATTGAGAGAGTCCATGGCTCCAGACATGAGAAAATTTCTCATGGAACAAGGTGCAGAGAAGTTGGGGGAAATTTTAAATGTTGCTGAGAGGTATCAGGCAGCTCAGGCAGAGGTAAGTGGTGCTAAGAAGAAGCACATAGACAATTTTAAAGCTCCACAGCAATTTAATAAATTTGATAATAGAGAGCAGGGAAATAAGGGTAGGACAAATTTTGAGCGGCCAAGAAATGACTATCGCGACAGAAACTCACAGTTCAATGACCAAAAGTTCAATGAAAGAAAACCGTTGAACCAAGGAAAAAGATGGTGCAAATGGTGCAAGAAGGATAACCATAACACCGAATTTTGTAGAAGGAAACCTTCAAACATTGCTGCAATGAAGTCGGGGACGCAAAGATTAAAGGTTAATCCTAAGGGACAACAGGAACCTTATCACCCCCCAGTTTGTGAGGATGTTATTTGTAATGGGGTCACCATAAGGTGCCTTTATGATACAGGTTTGGATTATGATTCAGTTGTGAAGTCTAGCCTAGTGGACCCAAGTCAGTATACCACAGAAACAGTGGAAATACAAGGGGCGACTAAGGACATACCACTCATGACACTTCCCATCGCAAGGATAACGGTGAAAACTCGCTATGTGGAAGGAGAAATCAGAGCAGCAGTGATAGATGAACCAATCTACCCTCTGATATTGGGGTGTAGATACGTCTTCTTGGGGAATCCCGAGAAACCTGTGATCATGGCGACAGTGCAGACCAGGTCACAGAAGAAGGAGGAAGAAGGTGAACCTATAAACGCTCATCCAGAGGAGATGATGAAGGCGCAGGCTGAGGATAGGACACTCAAGCCCTGTTTTAAAAAATTGCCCAAATGCCACACACCTCCGAGCAAGGGGGAATATTTCATGAAGAATAGATTATTATACAGGAAGACAGGAACTAGATCCACTGGTCACGGACAGTTAGTTCTTCCCAAGAGATATAGGGCAAATTTGATAAGGAGCTTACATGTTGGAAAAGATGGTGACCATGAGAAAGTCGGTACCATCTGCCAAAAGATTGCTCTAAAATACTATTGGCCCGACGTAAATGTCGATGTTGAAAACTTTGTAGAAGCATGTGGCGTATTTCATGAGGGAACACCCACAAAGGGAAAATATGTGCAGGACCTAGAACCGCCACGGGGCAACTTTAGGCCTGAAAGGAAAACTAATTATACTCGGGTAGACAAAGTGGAATGGGAGCCCCCTTTTCACACCCAGTCTTCACTTGAATGGATTAACATGGCTACTATGCGAAGAGTACAAAGAAGAAATTTTACCCAGGATAAGATGACAATCCCTCGGTCAGACTTATATAAACTGGAAGAACAGACAAGAGAGCGAAGATCTCTCATAAACAATCTTAAGTGGGGAGACAAACCCCAGAGAAAAATTGGTAGTGGTCGATTTGTGAGTGATGATTCTAGGAAGAAAAGTCCTCATTATAGAGCTTCTAAGGGACGGGACCCGATGGGTTCCATGAAAAATAAGTATGGTAAATTAAAGATCCAGATGTAACTTTATTAAGGACCTGGACAGATGAGAAGGCGGAAGAGACTGTTACCTCATCATATCAATATGTGAACGAACTGACCACTCGTTTGAAAGCTGGATGGAAACTGGCAAATGATAATTTGAAACAAGCCAGGAAGAAACATGCAGCATATTTTAATAGGAAGGCAAAGGACAGGGAACTGGCAGTCGGAGAGAAGGTGCTGCTTCTACTACCGGGAAGCCAGAATAAATTACAAATTGGTTGGCAAGGTCCATATACGGTTCTAGAGAAGGTGTCTAGAACAAACTATAAAATTGACAAAAAGGGGAAGGAAAAAGTTTATCATGTAAACCTGTTAAAGAAGTATCTGGACAGACCACTCCAGGAAAGCACCCCCTTATTGACCTTAGCTATTGCAACCCAGATGCAAAAGGAACCACTCACCTCACATGAATACCCATTACATCCTTGTGAAACCGCAGCACAGGTAAAAGTCAGTAAGCACCTGACTAAAAATCAGAGGGAGAGAGTTCAACAAGTTCTGGAGGAACATACAGATGTATTAACAGATAAACCAGGCCATACAAATTTGCTACAGTATGACATGAAACTGGTAGACTCAAACCCAATCTGTATGAGAGCCTATTCTATTCCGTTCGCGAAGGAGAAGGCATTAAAGGAAGAAATAGATTATTTATTGAAGGAGGGGATTATTTCGCACAGTGAATCATCTTTTAGTTCTAGTGTCGTTTTGTTGAGGAAACCGTCTGGGGAACACAGACTGTGCATAGATTACAGGAAACTGAATGCTGTCACAGAAGGACAAGTGGATCCATTACCAGACACAAAACAGTTATTTGCCAGACTGAACAAGGCAAAATACTTTTCAAAAGTGGATCTTAGTAAAGGCTATTACCAGATCCCAGTGAAGCCTGAAGTGAGACCTTATTTGGCTTTTAGCACTTCGGATGGACATTATGAATTCAATATGCTACCATTCGGACTGAAAAATGCTCCGAGTGTGTTTTCAAGGATGATGCGAAAATTGTTGGACCCCCTGAATAACCCATGTATCACAAATTTCATGGATGATATTCTCGTCGCCACAGAGACATTTGAAGAACACATTGAAGCTCTGGAGATGTTGTTTGATAGACTTCGGGAGGCGAACTTAACTGCTAGGCCAACAAAATGTTGTATTGGATGCAAAGAGTTGGAATTCTTGGGGCACACTGTATATCAGGGTAATATGACCCCTGATCCTAAGAACTTGGAAAAACTGCAGAGAGCACCTAGGCCGCAAACCAAAAAGGACGTGCGATCATTCGTGTCGTTATGCGGATTTTATCAGAAATACATCAAAAATTTTAACGCCATTTGTGCTCCTCTGACTGATCTGACTCGCAAGGGACTTCCAGATAAAATTATTTGGACTGCACAATGTGAATTAGCGTTCCAAGAGTTAAAGGAAAAACTCACTAGCAAGCCTATTCTCAAACTGCCTGATTTGACACAGGACTTTGTCTTAAGAACCGATGCCAGTAATGTAGGACTTGGAGGGGCTTTGTTGCAAAGATCATCTTCACCTGATGGGGAACTGAAACCAGTCGCTTATGCAAGCCGCAAATTGAATAAGGCGGAACAAGGATACTCCACAAGCGAAAAAGAATGTTTAGCATTAATCTGGGCAATAAAGAAGTTTCAAATCTATCTGTATGGTAGGACTTTTGTGGTGGAGACGGATCATCAGCCTCTCGTGTTCTTGTCTCAGGCTAAGCATGAAAACGCAAGATTGCTGAGGTGGTCTTTATTGCTTCAACCGTATCAGTTCAGTATCCAATATATCCCAGGCAAATTGAATGTCGGTGCAGATTTCCTCAGTCGGCACCCCTGTGATCAAAATTAGAGTAGTGGCAGACGTGAGGAGTAATTTTACCTATGTGTATCGCTGGTTTTGGAACTTGCCATAGGCATGTTTTCAAGTGGGGAGATGTGTAGTGAAATTGACAGAGATACAACGGTAAAATACTCAAAAGATAACATTTAAGGATAAAAACATAATGCGTAGGCTGCTGATGTACATGATCGCCTAGACCGCGGGTCATCACCCTCCATAAAATTGACTTGCTAGACAGGAGGGAAACGGAGGATCAAAAAGGAAAAAATATGACTGGAAAGATTGCGTAGCAAGGCTAAGGAGACGCAATTGGGGGGGAAATGGATGAAAGTAAAAAAATTCAAGTCCCCCAAATTGACACGAGGTACGGAATTGGACGTTTTGCGATACCAAGCGCTTGATTTGAATTTGAGCGGAAGAACGCAGATGTTAGGAATATTACAAAAATTTAAAAAGTAATTTTTCTTAATATTAATGCTAGGAATATAAAAATTAGCTGGCCAGATGGCCTATTCTGAGCAGTGAACTAATATGTTCTTAATTTTACAAACGGATAGATAATATTGAAGATAATGACAAAAGACAGTGTAGTTTACAACATCGACAGACTGCCTTGAATAAAAAGTGTCGTTATTTGCACATAAAACACGACCTTGGGGACGCAAGTGTTCAAAGTTACTTATTATGGAGGAGAGGGTTTTTGAGCGGTAGCTGTGTCTAAATATAACTTTTTACGACAAAATTTTAAGGGGAGAGAAAGGTTGCTTCAAAAATCAAGCACATTTTTTTTTAGAAACACAAGTAGAGACGGACAGACTAACAGATAACCATCCATACTTGACTGAAGCATGACTGAAATGACTTTAGTGTAGAAATTTGAAATTTAAAGTACAACTAGGCAGTGATTGGCCACAGACAAGCATATCATTAGCGCTCAGAGCGCATTTGGGGTCATTCTTCAATAATTGTTCAGTGTTAGACACAGATTTTAAAGTGTGGTGTTTTCCCATATGAAAGCAAGTGAAGTAAATTTAGGGACGCCATACTATAGCCAGCAGCTCAGCTGAGTTTTGCTAGCAATTCTGTGTTATGTATTCTTAATCTGGTAAGATTGAAATTATTTCTTTATATATTTTGAATATTGTTTCATGTTCGAGTGATTTGATACTGCCATATCATAATATAGCCTTACAAACCAGTAGGGATTTTGCTCTAGACCCCCCGCCCAAGTCAGGGTCTAGGGACCAACAAGGTACATAAACTACAGCAAGGATTATGCAAGATATATCAAGCGTTGAAACAGATTACCTATCTTCTTTTAGGGCCGACAACTAATAAATATTTTTCAGAATCTATAGTCTGGGAGGATCTATCGGATGTAAACCCACCATGGTAACTGTGCTGTTTGGTCAGAGAGATCTGACCTGTCTGTATGATGTGGTTGTTGTGTCAGTGTTGTGTCCAGACGTGGGTATAGAATAGAGTTTGACACATAGCCCATACTTTGATTGCAGAGCTGTGAGTTTCTATCTACAACAAAGCAGAGTCTATTCGGTGGGTGACTGTACTCGAGTGTATCTGTGCAGTTCTTGTGACAGAGACCACCATTATTGCCCGCCAGCACGGAGAGGTGGGACCGCAAGTTTTCAGCACCAGAGCTACAAAAAGATGAGTGAGCCTCTGGTCTGCTGGACATTCACCAACTATTGGTAGTGACTAATATCCCCGTAAAAAATTCCCACCATTTTCTGGACATTGTGTAGTCAATATAGACAGGTGTGATGAGGCCACCCCAACAGCACAAACAGTAAATATCCTCCCAAAGAGATGACTACTCGAACTTTTTTTAATAAAACTAACTATTCTAGTACTTAAATATGTACACTTTTGTATTTATTATGTAACATTCCATGCATAATTTTCATAAATTTTAAATCCTTCTTTTAAAACAAGTTCTGGTCAAAATAAAACTTGATCCAGAACAAATAAATGTAATATAATTATATCAAAAACTTTATACACGTGAGTTAGTTCAGTGTATTTTAACACTTGTTAATCTTATGAGTCTTCTTAAATGCCTGTGGGTGTATTTATAACTAACACACCCCATTACACATCATTACCCTAGACACTTTACGTAGCCACATTCATTAAGAAAAAAAAAATTAAGTGTGAGGTCGTAGTGGTAGCAAGAAAGGCCTTCTGATAATTCTCAACCACATTTTATCTCAGGAGCCTTCACAGCTGGCCTCATACAAGTTACATGTAGTAATAACACCATCATACAATACCATCAACATCACTACAAGCACTAACATTAAATTATACGCAACATCACGAGCCAAGAAACACTATCACGTAGCTGCATTCTCATCCGGAAGAATCTACCTGCGTTAAACAAGGTTGCTTACAATTCTGTTGACTGGTGTAAATCAACATCTAGGGCGTATAGCCTTTCTGACAACTGAACACTAACAAGAACACTTACATGAACATAACCTGTGCCTGGTGTTAATAAGGTGCGATCTGATCTGAACATTGAATAATTGACATTTCAAACACGTTTTTTACAAACAGCTTCTACGCTGTTACACACGGTCTGAAGTTTAAAACTCTTGTACTCAGAACTCAATACATCTCATGCTTTACTTACTTACTTTTACGCTTTCGGTCCCTGTTGAAGTGATGTTTGCGTTCGTGAGCCAAGGATGTCGCATTGGCTTATGTCAGCCCGTGTTGTTACAGGATTGCCTTTGATGTTGTCTTTTCATTTACCCTTTGGTCTTCCCCTTTCCCGGAAACCAGATCTTTTAGCGGTACGTCATCGTGCTCCATTCTCATCAGATGACTAAACCTTTGATTTTCGGTCTCTCTATGTACTTGATGCAGGATGTACGTAGTTCCTGCAATTCTTCGGATGTGATTATTTCTCATTTTATCTCCCCTGCAGAGGTGTACTTAAAGTATGTGGCACCTATGACATGTCCTACCCAGTGCAGCACCCCTCCAATAAAAAAAACACACCTGCAAGTATATTTTATCACAGTAAGTACTATCATGATACTGTCCGATGTCACCCCTTTCCTGGTTGTCACCCGAAGCGGCCCGCTCCTCTTAGTTCGCCACTGCTCTCAATGTAACATTAATGGCTTTCCTTAAACATCTCATCTCACAGGTCAGGGTCTGAAACATGACACTGCCTTGTTTTGAACCTTATAACTTGTCCTTGAGACGAAAGTGCTCTAGCTACTATACCACTCGGTGCTCTTATCATACATAATGTGTGGGGGCGGTCGGAGTGGCTAAGAGGTACGGCGTTCGCCTCGAATTCTAAAGGTACCGGATTCGATTTCCAGTAGAGGGAATATGTATTAGAGGAAAAAATTTTTCCAGAATAGTGGTCCCAATAATGTCATACTCCCTCCTCGTCTCCTGGGTAGTGAGATCGGATGCCTAGCCTTCTCGAATACGGCACAAAAATAGGAGGCAAGTTGCGCACGTTAAAAATCCCACGGCAGTTGGAAATCGTAAAGAGTAAGCCATTAAGCCGCGGCCCAGGGAAAATTTAAAAAATAGAAACCTACGCACCACAACAATATTTATAGAATGTGTGATTCCTGTATTCACATATTGGGATCCTCGCTGGTGCTGCTGAGTTCGTGCACTGTGCTGAGATCCTCCTTGTGTGATCTAAGAGAGGAGATCGGAGCAATGATGGAGTTGTCCGTGTGCAATGAAGATAGTGCTTAAAACCAAAACCAAACCAAATATAATAAGACACTTTATTCTGTTTTAATAATTTCCACAAAAAGGCACAGTTTGAATAGTTAAAAAGTACAGATTTTACAGCAAGCGAAAATCAAGATTGTATGTCCAACATTACGTGACAGGAACAAAGATTCTTTAACAAGAAACAAGAACAGCAATCGATCAAGCACTAATTATACCATAACCTGCACAGTTCATCGTTCTCGGGGACAATAAGAAAAAACTTTTTTTTACAATAATCTGAAAAACAATTTATGGGGAAAATATTTTATACAAAACTTCGGGAAAAGAGCGCAAGATGAAGACGGAACTTAAAAGTGTGAATCTCCGTAGAAAATGGATGTCATTAATATCTAACAGACTGAGATGTCAGAGGAAGGTAGGGCGACATTGAAACGAGTGGCACGTTGTTTGTATTTAAAATAAACGAAAGACAGGAAAACTTCAAGAGAAACGGTGATCGGATTGCAAAGACATAGAATTGAAAAAGAGGGGATCAAACCTGTAAAGATGCTGTAATGAGAGAGATCTGGTAAATAAACGGACAGGAAAAAAGAAAAAAAAAACAGATCTTAAAAACTAAGGAAGTGTTATAAATAAAGATAAGGATGAATGATTGCCAAGACGAAGAACTGAACAAGAACGTGTGTAAATCTTATAATTTTTACAATCTTCTTCTTCGTCGTTCGCTCTCAAATAATCACATCTATCTTTCTAATAAAGCTGGCAGTCCGTCTCAGGCTTCTCTCATCATCATACAGGTTTCTCTCGCAACTAGGTTGGAGAAGGTAACGCTGCCAACATGCTACTCTAATAGAGTCGACAGTATTGGAGTATATGGTCTACTATTTGTGTTTTGGAAAGTAGTATTTGCCACTAGTTTACCCTCTAATGGGTTTGTGTTTTGCTTTCACCGAAGGCACGAATTAATAGTTTGATGTTCAGTAGGTTAACAGTCTTCACATGGGAGAGAGAAAGTATACGTTTGATATGAAAAGCTTAAAGCAGGTGAAAGGTAAAGTAAAATTGTTTGAATAAAGAACGAGACGAGATGGCAAAGAAGCTGTCAGTACAAAAATGGAAGAATAACACGTTTTCTATAATTGTTACCAAACGCACTGAAAAGCAGAAAATGAATTTTCCCTACAGTCTATTGCGTAGAATAATAATGATTACAGAATTGTAATGCACACTTATTTATTCGCCTCACCTTAATGTAGACACTACGGTGGCTCTTTAATTGGGTTGTTGCTTCCGGCGCTACGAACTGTAACAAAGCTAGAACAATATTTACAATAATTGTTGTGTACAACGACAGCAAGTTCTGTGATTCTGATCACAATTTTGTATACAACGTCACTAAGTTCTGTGATCCTGTTCAAAATTGTGTGTACAACGTCACTAAGTTCAGTGATTCTTCATGTCTGTAATCTTGTAAAAATTTTAATTTTTGTATTGCGGGCCCATGACAGGTCACTCCAGGTTCCTTCAAATTTTGTTAGTTTAAAATATACCGAGACAGATATTCACGCAAAATTTCAGCTTCATGGGTCATCTGAAACCTAGTTGTCGTGGAATATTCTAATCCACATATATAAATTATCAGGTAAATATAAAGCCTAATAAATACATAGAATAAAGAAAGGAAGAAGAATGGTAAAGAACAGTGCTGTCACAATGACAGTACTCGAAATCCCCTTTGTTTTATGCTTCGTCTGCAAATACAAGCGTTTCCACAACACATTAAAACGGGTATTGCATTTCTAAGAAAAACATTGAGAGGCACTGCGTAATGACCTAAATTAATCCTAACATTAATTATATTACGTTACCAAAACGAACGAACAGATGGACTCAAATAGAGAGAGAGAGAGGGGCGAATGAAATCGGGAACGCATGCAAAATTAAACACGCGTCGCGCGATACACAATTACTACTATCACGCGTGTAAGGCCACATGCACTAATTTTTTTTTTCAGACGGACAGTGATAAAATACACTACCCATCCCAGAGTTAGGTTTTAAAAAACCCGGAAAACGCTTATTAGGAAAGATGAAAATAGATGGGTTTACGTTTGAAAACATTACAGTACCCAGACAGCACATCTTCGAAACAGGAGGTAGAAAATACATATTTTGAACGCAGCCACGTAGCTCTTTTAAATTTGTATATTTGGGTTCCTTAGGGCTTGCGGACAAAGAATATGTAAAACGTTACGCAAATAGTCCAGGAATTAATAAATTATACCCAAAATAAAATAATGGGGATGCCTGACAGCATGAAATCATTTCTGCTCATAAAATTTTTTTTATAACGTGTTTGAAAAAACCTTACGTTACAGAAATAGCCTACCATGTAAACTCCAAATTGATTGGAGCGCAACAAATGAAAGACTAACCACGATTGGTCGGGCTATAAATACTATCTTGGTTGTTAGGGAGACGTAGGAAGGTAACATTTTTTTCAAACACTTGTCGAAACGTGGCTCGATTGGCCAGACTCGCTGATATAATCACTTAGGAGCGTTAGTTCGAAACCACTTGTTTAAATAAGCTTGATAAAGCATCAGTGCGTTGAAGCCAGCTCATATTTTTGCTAAAAAAAAAGCCTGGAACATAAGCAGATGGGAATTTGTGCCAGTAAATGTGCCAGAATTCATTGCTAATCAACGTATCTGTGTTTATTCTATGAATTGTGGTAAGCTTGAACCATTCAGTATCTTTTAATGAAAATTGAATGTGAATTGTTAATTTATGCCTGTATATATATGTGTAGTTCAGTGGCAAACAGGAGATAAAGCCTATAATGCTCCAGCCTGAACAGAGGGTGTCGGAGGAAAGTAAAACGGCATGGAATGGCCAAACAGTACACTGACACCTGGATGATTGACTAGAAAGAAATAATGCTGGAATGGCAGAGGCGTGGTAACCATTAAGGAGGTTAATACTGGAATAAAGTATTTCACATGAAGCTGATAGTTGGCCTAACGCTCTGAACTCAATGTTTGTGATGTGTTGTGATCAGTGTAAAAAGAGAGTATAAGTTAGTTATGAAGTAGAAGGTACATCCTTCTTGATTTCAGGGACCGTGGTCTTGATGGTATTGAGCAGTACCTGGTCAGAGCTTTGCTGAATCCAGAGTCGGACAGCATACTCCTTGGTTCATTTAGCTATCAGTGAGGTGTCTCCAGAGCCCAGGGGAGAATTCGAGCAGAGGAGTCCTTTCCTGCCGCCATCACGCAAGATAAGCTGAATTGGCCAGCTGAGCTCAACATTATGTACACCCCATCTTAAAATAACCTTGTAAAATTAACATTAAGAGGGGAATTTAATTGTCTCAATATCAGGAACTGAGAACATCTCCAATACTAGTTCCCCAAAGACAAACTATTGAAGTCATGATGACAAATACCAACAGAGCTTGAACAAAACAAAACCAGTATTACCTCATATTACCACTACACAACTGACACACATAGGATATTTTTAATAATATATGTCACTACAATATTCATATTGATACATTCTGTACATAACTTGTAATTAAAATTGATTGTGATTCCTGGTTCCTTTGTATTTGAATCAGGACACAAATACATTATTGACAGCAATGAATACATATTGTTATTTGAAAAGTTATCAGTGACTCCTTTAAGATATTCTCATAGAGTGTTAGATGTATGTGAGTGTCACAGTGTTGTCAAGTATAGTGGAATAAATTAAATTGTTTATCTGTCTGTTGTTGTGACTTACACTTCATCATACACATACCCTAGACACATAACGTAGTCATCACACTATTCCAGAATAATTCTGACTGAGATATATAGATATGTGGTAGCAAGTAAGGTTATCTATAATACACTACTCTTAATAGATATAGATACCTTCACAGCTGATCTCAGTCAGTACACTAAGTCCCCTATAAATATTTATAACATCCCACTTCACCACATATATTGGGGGCTCGCTCTTGGGATTTTGAATCTTTCCCTATTAAAAATATTGGGGGTAATTCACTTCAGGGAATATAAGAATTAAAAGGTATCCTTGGGTGGAATTAAATAAGGTTGAGCTCACGGTGCCTGTGTTGTCCATTAGAGATTGAATTGTTGGTTAGACATTGTATAAATTTACCTGATGGACAATGGCGGACCTGGCCAAATTTCGATCTGCTGCCGTTCAGACTGCAAAGGAGTTAGGATTAGATGGGCAAGTTATGGTTGCCTATGTCACGACGGAATGTGACAAATTTATTGAACGTGAAGAAAGAAGGTTTGAAGCCGAAAGAAAGTTAGAGGCTGACAAGGAAATTAAGAAGTTACAGTTTGAGGCTGAGGCTGAGACTAAGAGGTTGCAGATTGAGGCTGAAAAAGAGGCTAAAGCATTGGAAGCAGAAAGAGAAGACAAAAGATTAGCTGCAGAAAGAGAAGAGAAGAAATTAGCTGCAGAAGAAAGAAGATTGACTGCAGAGAGGGAAGCAGAAAAGGAGGAGAAGAGATTACAAAGGGAACATGAGTTACGACTAAGGGAGTTTGAGTTTCAGGGCCATGCTCCTGAAAATGGTGCCAGTCCCTTTGCCTCTGATGCTACGGTTACTCAGGGAGCCTCAACCTCAGCTATGAATTTTCATTTAGATCATTTTGTTGAGAAAGACGATGATATTGAGAGCTATATAAATAGGTATGAGCTATTAGCTACCACGTATGGGTTAGAGAGAGAAAGGTGGAGCTTAAAGTTATCTCAGGGACTTCGTGGGGCAGCTTATGAAGTTTTTGCAAAAATGAGCAGAGGTGATCAGGAAAATTATGACATGCTAAAGCAGGCTCTTTTGTTAAGATATGAAAAGAATGCAGAGTTTTATAGGAAAAAATTTAGGAATGCTAAACTACTGTCAGGTGAAACCTATCACCAGTTCTCTGCACGAATAGAGACATACTTGGAGAAATGGACTTCTCTGGGGAAAACCCAAGATCTTAAGGAAATGGTCCTTATAGAGCAACTAAGAGAGTCCATGGCTCCAGACCTGAGAAAGTTTCTCATGGAACAAGGTGCAGAGAGGCTGGGTGAGTTGCTAAATGTTGCTGAAAGGTATCAAGCAGCTCAAGCAGAGGTAACAGGTAATAAAAAGAAACAAGTGGATAACTTTAGGGCACCACAGAACTTTAATAAATTTGATCCTAGGGATCAACACAAAGGTAAGCACCAGTCTGATAGGCCACGGTATGAAAATAAA
Source organism: Oreohelix idahoensis (assembly GCA_024509875.1). NCBI lineage: Eukaryota > Metazoa > Mollusca > Gastropoda > Stylommatophora > Oreohelicidae > Oreohelix > Oreohelix idahoensis. The sequence goes on along the minus strand of JAMPIV010017687.1, from coordinate 203,669 downwards.
AATAAATTCCCACAATTCGATGAAAGGAAATATGATGAAAGAAAATCTTTCAACCAAGGAAAAAGGTGGTGTAAAAATTGTAAGATGAACAATCATGACACTGACCATTGTAGAAGGAAACCTCCTCATTGTGCTGCTATGACATCGGGGAAAAAGGAAAAGAAGGTCAAACCTGAAGAACTACAGGAACCATACCACCCCCCAGTGTGTGAAGATGTCATCTGTAATGGTGTCACTATAAGGTGTTTATATGATACCGGTTTAGATTACGATTCCGTTGTGAGTTCTCACCTGGTGCAGGCCGATCAATACACCACAGAAACAGTGGAGATTCAAACTGCAACCAAGGATGTAGCTACCATGACACTTCCCGTCGCCCGAATAAAAGTGAAAACGCGATATGTGGAAGGAATCATAAAAGCAGCAGTGATAAATGAGCCAATCTACCCTCTAATATTGGGGTGTAGATATGTCTTCTTGGGGAATCCCAAGAGACCTGTGATATTGGCAACAGTGCAGACCAGATCACAGACAAAGAAGGAGGAGGATAATCCCATAAATACTCACCCAGATGAGATGAGGAAGGCACAGGCTGAGGACAAAACACTCAAGCCATGTTTCAAGAAGTTGCCCAAATCTCATACACCTCCAGGCAAGGGAGAGTTTTATATGAAGAACAAACTGATATATAGGAAGGCTGGATCTGAATCCAATGGTCACGGACAGCTGGTCCTTCCCACTTCATATAGGACTAAAGTGTTGGAACTAGGGCATGCGATTCCCTTCAGTGGTCATATGGGAATCAGCGCAACAGGACAGCGAATAGCTTGTCACTATTTCTGGCCAGGAATAACTGAAGATATCAAACGATATGTAAAATCCTGTCCAGAGTGCCAACGAGTAGCACCTAAACATTGGACTGCACCAGCAACTCTGGGGGAAATGCCCATAGTGGGAACACCCTTTGAGAGAGTTGCCGTGGATCTTGTGGGACCTCTCACCCGAACCAAGAGAAGGAACAGCTACATTCTGACTCTGGTGGACACTTGTTCTATGTGGGGAGAGGCAGTAGCCCTGTCATCGATTGATTCAAAACATGTGGCAGAGGCATTGCTCACAATTTTCACAAGGTTAGGCTTTCCCAATCAAATCTTGACTGATAATGGCTCTCAGTTCAAGGGGAAACTAACTGAAGAAGTTTTCAGGATCTTCCAGGCCAAACACTTCCATTGTAGTGTGTATCATCCCCAAGGGAACGGCCAAGTGGAAAGATTTACGGCACATTGATGTCGATCCTGAGAAAGTTGGCACACGAAAAACCAGATACATGGGACCAGTACCTGCACGCCGCCCTCTTTGCTTATCGGGAGGTACCCCATAGTTCAACCGGTATGGCCCCGGCAACATTATTGTTTGGAAGGCCAATAAAAGGTCCACTCGAAGCTATGTTAAGAACGTGGACTGATGAAAAGGCAGAGGAAAACATTACATCTTCATACCAATATGTGAATGAGCTGACCACTCGGTTAAAAACTGGCTGGAAACTTGCCAATGAAAATTTGAAACAAGCCAGGAAGAAACATGCTGCCTATTATAACAGGAAGGCGAAAGACAGAAATTTGGCTGTGGGAGAGAAAGTACTGCTTCTTTTGCCCGGGAGTCAGAATAAGTTACAAATTGGATGGCAGGGTCCATATACAGTTCTAGAGAAGGTGTCTAGAACAAATTATAAGATAGATAAGAAGGGGAAAGAAAAAATCTATCATGTGAATCTCCTGAAGAAATATTTGGAAAGAGAACATCAGGAAGAGACACACTTGTTGACCTTGTCCATCGCCATGGAGATGAAAAAGGAACCACTTTCATCATTTGAATATCCATTACACCCCTGTGAGACAGCAGCACAGGTGAAAATCAGTACACATTTAACGAAAACTCAGAAAGAGAGAGTGCAACAGGTTCTAAATAATCATGCAGAGGTGTTAACAGACCGACCAGGGCATACAAACCTATTGGAATATGATATGAAACTGATAGACCCCACACCTGTCTGTATGAAACCATATTCGATTCCGTTTGCTAAGGAGAAAGCTTTGAAGGAAGAGATAGACTATCTGTTGAAGGAAGGAATTATTTCGCACAGTGAGTCTTCGTATAGTTCCGGTGTTGTACTCTTAAGGAAGCCCTCTGGAGAACATAGACTCTGTATAGATTACAGGAGACTGAATGCTATTACAGAAGGACAGGTGGATCCATTGCCGGATACAAATCAGCTGTTTGCCAGACTAAATAAAGCTAAATATTTCTCAAAAGTGGATCTGAGTAAAGGATACTATCAGATTCCAGTAAAGCCTGAGGTTAGACCATACCTAGCTTTTAGTACCTCAGAAGGACACTATGAGTTTAATAGATTGCCATTTGGATTGAAGAATGCGCCTAGTGTCTTCTCTAGAATGATGAGAAAATTATTGGATCCTCTGAATAATCCCTGTATAACAAATTTTATGGATGATATCCTTATAGCAACAGAAACATTTGAGGAACACATTGACTCTCTGAACATGCTGTTTAATCGACTTAGGGAGGCAAATTTAACAGCCCGACCAACCAAATGTTGCGTTGGATGTAAAGAATTGGAATTTTTGGGACACACAGTTTATCAGGGAAACATGACCCCTGACCCAAAGAATTTAGAGAAACTACAGAAAGCCCCGAGACCACAAACCAAGAAGGACGTGAGATCCTTTGTCTCATTATGTGGTTTCTACCAGAAGTATATCAAAAACTTTAATTCCATATGTGCACCGTTAACTGAATTGACACGTAAAGGACATCCAGATCGCATTACATGGACACCCCAATGTGAAATGACTTACCAAGAATTGAAGGAAAAGCTCACAAGTAAACCCATTTTGAAATTACCTGACTTAAGTCAAGAATTCATTGTAAGGACGGATGCAAGTAATATTGGGCTGGGTGCAACTCTACTACAGAAATCAGATGCATTGGATGGGGAATTAAGCCCAGTGGCATATGCTAGCAGAAAGTTGAATAAAGCTGAAATCAACTACTCAACTAGCGAAAAAGAATGTCTTGCAGTAATATGGGCAATAAAGAAATTCAATATTTATCTATATGGGAAGGCATTTAAGTTGCAAACAGACCACAAACCTTTATCGTTTTTAGCACAGGCTAAGCATGAGAACTCTAGGTTACTCCGATGGTCTTTACTTCTGGCTCCCTATAATTTTAGCATTGAGTATATATCTGGAAAAACCAATTTGGGAGCGGATTTTTTAAGCCGCCATCCGTGTGATGAGAATCACCGTAAACCCCAGAAATAATAATAAATTTCTCTATGTGTATATAGAATAAAGGACTGACATATAATGTCTGTTTTAAGAGGGGAGGTGTCGTGGAATATTCTAATCCACATATATAAATTATCAGGTAAATATAAAGCCTAATAAATACATAGAATAAAGAAAGGAAGAAGAATGGTAAAGAACAGTGCTGTCACAATGACAGTACTCGAAATCCCCTTTGTTTTATGCTTCGTCTGCAAATACAAGCGTTTCCACAACACATTAAAACGGGTATTGCATTTCTAAGAAAAACATTGAGAGGCACTGCGTAATGACCTAAATTAATCCTAACATTAATTATATTACGTTACCAAAACGAACGAACAGATGGACTCAAATAGAGAGAGAGAGAGGGGCGAATGAAATCGGGAACGCATGCAAAATTAAACACGCGTCGCGCGATACACAATTACTACTATCACGCGTGTAAGGCCACATGCACTAATTTTTTTTTTCAGACGGACAGTGATAAAATACACTACCCATCCCAGAGTTAGGTTTTAAAAACCCGGAAAACGCTTATTAGGAAAGATGAAAATAGATGGGTTTACGTTTGAAAACATTACAGTACCCAGACAGCACATCTTCGAAACAGGAGGTAGAAAATACATATTTTGAACGCAGCCACGTAGCTCTTTTAAATTTGTATATTTGGGTTCCTTAGGGCTTGCGGACAAAGAATATGTAAAACGTTACGCAAATAGTCCAGGAATTAATAAATTATACCCAAAATAAAATAATGGGGATGCCTGACAGCATGAAATCATTTCTGCTCATAAAATTTTTTTTATAACGTGTTTGAAAAAACCTTACGTTACAGAAATAGCCTACCATGTAAACTCCAAATTGATTGGAGCGCAACAAATGAAAGACTAACCACGATTGGTCGGGCTATAAATACTATCTTGGTTGTTAGGGAGACGTAGGAAGGTAACATTTTTTCAAACACTTGTCGAAACGTGGCTCGATTGGCCAGACTCGCTGATATAATCACTTAGGAGCGTTAGTTCGAAACCACTTGTTTAAATAAGCTTGATAAAGCATCAGTGCGTTGAAGCCAGCTCATATTTTTGCTAAATAAAAGCCTGGAACATAAGCAGATGGGAATTTGTGCCAGTAAATGTGCCAGAATTCATTGCTAATCAACGTATCTGTGTTTATTCTATGAATTGTGGTAAGCTTGAACCATTCAGTATCTTTTAATGAAAATTGAATGTGAATTGTTAATTTATGCCTGTATATATATGTGTAGTTCAGTGGCAAACAGGAGATAAAGCCTATAATGCTCCAGCCTGAACAGAGGGTGTCGGAGGAAAGTAAAACGGCATGGAATGGCCAAACAGTACACTGACACCTGGATGATTGACTAGAAAGAAATAATGCTGGAATGGCAGAGGCGTGGTAACCATTAAGGAGGTTAATACTGGAATAAAGTATTTCACATGAAGCTGATAGTTGGCCTAACGCTCTGAACTCAATGTTTGTGATGTGTTGTGATCAGTGTAAAAAGAGAGTATAAGTTAGTTATGAAGTAGAAGGTACATCCTTCTTGATTTCAGGGACCGTGGTCTTGATGGTATTGAGCAGTACCTGGTCAGAGCTTTGCTGAATCCAGAGTCGGACAGCATACTCCTTGGTTCATTTAGCTATCAGTGAGGTGTCTCCAGAGCCCAGGGGAGAAATCGAGCAGAGGAGTCTCTTCCTGCCGCCATCACGCAAGATAAGCTGAATTGGCCAGCTGAGCTCAACATTATGTACACCCCATCTTAAAATAACCTTGTAAAATTAACATTAAGAGGGGAATTTAATTGTCTCAATATCAGGAACTGAGAACATCTCCAATACTAGTTCCCCAAAGACAAACTATTGAAGTCATGATGACAAATACCAACAGAGCTTGAACAAAACAAAACCAGTATTACCTCATATTACCACTACACAACTGACACACATAGGATATTTTTAATAATATATGTCACTACAATATTCATATTGATACATTCTGTACATAACTTGTAATTAAAATTGATTGTGATTCCTGGTTCCTTTGTATTTGAATCAGGACACAAATACATTATTGACAGCAATGAATACATATTGTTATTTGAAAAGTTATCAGTGACTCCTTTAAGATATTCTCATAGAGTGTTAGATGTATGTGAGTGTCACAGTGTTGTCAAGTATAGTGGAATAAATTAAATTGTTTATCTGTCTGTTGTTGTGACTTACACTTCATCATACACATACCCTAGACACATAACGTAGTCATCACACTATTCCAGAATAATTCTGACTGAGATATATAGATATGTGGTAGCAAGTAAGGTTATCTATAATACACTACTCTTAATAGATATAGATACCTTCACAGCTGATCTCAGTCAGTACACTAAGTCCCCTATAAATATTTATAACATCCCACTTCACCACACTAGTGAACCAAGATTTCAGAGGTTTGAAACATCTGAACGATGGAAACAAACCAGTGGAATGGTTGTAATGGCAAATATAGGTGAATGAATGTTCCTTAACCGTCGGGTCATAATTACAATTTCTTTTTTGTTTGTCATATTCACCGCACGGAACCGGCCAATGGACAGGTTGTAATAATCTCGTTTATTTTTCATGTGTCTCCTCTCGCTTTCTTTCCTTCTGTGTCTTTGTTTCTTTGTTCCTTACGAAGGCCGTGTGACCGCAACGTAGGCAGTTATCATTGTCGTTTGTCCTACTATGACTTATTACTATTTTTTTTTAAATCACCGTTACTTTTGTTACAAACGCAGGAAGCATGTACAAAAGCGTTATGTGCTCCTGAAGAAGTAGTTTTGTTATGATTTGTCTTACATGATGCGATAGCTAGCCTCACGCACAACCCCACTGTTACGCCTCTTTTTGCGCACCGCAATGCGTTCATGATTTTGAAACATCGCGGTGCTCAAATACAGCGCCGCTGTTTTAAAATGACGTCATATTAAAAAATTGCATAGACACGCGCGCAGAGCAGAAGTAGAGGACTTTTGGGCTGTGTCTTGAGCCGGCAGGCTGAGCCTCTTACGACATGATGAAGTGGTGGTCCCCATTCTTTACCAACATGAATAGAGAACAATTATTGTGTAATGAAGACTATTAAGGGCACGAAGGGTTTAATTGATAGCATGCATGTACCGTTGCATTAGTTGTTTCTGTAGTAGTTTGTTTTACATCTGGGCGCTCGTCTACTCTTAAAGGCCGTGGGGCCGGTAGTTTATAGCGTTATGTAACCAGCTGACAGCTGGGGAGCTTTTGTTCGTTTTGTATAGGCCTTAGTGTCTATATTTTCTACATTAAGGCCAGAACGAGTTATGCACACAGAATGTTAGTAGGCTGTAGGCCACGGTGTGTTGGCGCCTTCAGATTTTCTACTGGTTTGAGATATTTCAAGGTATACTTGGTGGTTTAATGACAGTGATCCAGTTGGAGCAGAGGAGTTTTGAGGCGGCCGTAACATCTAGGTAAGATTGGAGACGGCATTGGGTTCAGATTTTCGGTCAAGCTCGGTGACTCAGGTGATCTGGTTGGACATTTTGTTTGTCTTGACGTTACCACAATGATGTGCCCGGCCTGGGGTGAATACCTATGAGTAGTGAAGCCCGCTGACCGGAGTGGGTCTGGAGTACTCTACCTTCAAGTTTGCTGGTCTCCTGAAGATTGCGTTGATGCCTGGAGTGTACTGTGCTGAAGACTACTGTGATTCCTGGTGTGTCGAACTGTGAAGTAGACTTTTCACATGCCTACGTATCCTTGTGCCTAAGGACGTATTTGGATGATCCGACACATAGACTTATGAAACTAGCTGTGTAGCTGAACTTTAGTGCGAATAGACAGTTGTGCTTCTATTGTGGACAGTGCTTTGTTAGCACCGTATAAACAGTTCATGCGTATTGAGATTTTGCTTCAGTACCGTGCCAAGGGACTCTATTGTTAGTATCTGGCACACAGACATACAGAGAAGCCTGATTACCTGGACTTGTATTATTTTCGGTCAACGTTTTCAAGTGTGGAGACTTTTTTGTGCTTTTGTCATCATTCATCTCCAGTGCTAAGCAAGCTTCGTGTTCAAGCGCCGTTGGACCTTCAAGTTAAGTTTTTGTTTGTATTTGTTGTATGATATCCTATATTGATATTTCTTATTTTTCCTCTAAATTATAAATGTTATTTTCCGTCTTTCAATCTGATCCTATTTATCGTATAGTCTGATCTTGTGAAGTAGGATAGTTCTGTCTATTTATTTGCTTCTTGGAGCTTGCTTCTTAATTTGTTGTTGTTGTTTCTTTCCTTTTGTTCCGTTCCTTTTCTCTACTTTCTGGGTAGAACTTAGTCTGTTGGTATGTATGTGAGTATCTATATCATGATAAAACATAGATTTAAGAACAGTGTCACAAGTGCAAAGACACATCCTGGCGCCGACATAAATTCAGATCACAATCCAGTTGTCATCAAAGTAAATATAAAGCTGAAAAGAGCAGGAAACAGAAGACAGGAGGAACCCCAGATAGAAATATCAGCGCTGAAACAACCAGATATAAAACAGAAATATTTAATCGAAGTCAAAAATAAATACCAACAGTTATTGACAGAAAGCATGGAGCAGTATAGAAGAGAAAACCCAGAAGAAAAAGCAACCGCAAAATGGGAATGCTTAAAAACAAACATACAATCAGCAAATGCAAATTTACCTAAAAAGGAGTCTAAGAAAAATCAAATTTGGATGACAGATGACATCTTGAATAAAATGGCAGAAAGAAAGAAAGCAAAAAATACTCCAGAATATAAAACAATAGACAATGACATACGTACTATGTGTAGAGAAGCAAAAGAACGGTGGATAGAAACAAAATGTAAGGAAATAGAAGACTTGGAAGCGAAGCACATGACAAGAGATATGCATGAAGAAATAAAGAAATTATCAAATCGGTCGCGGTTTGCACAAGGAGGAAGCTGTATCAAGAACAAAAATGGTGTAATATTACTTGATGAGAAAGACATATCAAACAGATGGGCAGAATACGTAAAAGAACTATTCGAGGACAACAGAGGTAAAAAACTATCACCAGATTCTAATGAAGGCCCACACATTCTCAGATCAGAAGTAATCAGCCTGATGAGTCATGCAATTAAGATACTGCTCAAAATCATACAGGAAAGAATAAAAAGTAAAGTAGACAGCGAAATCCAAGAAGAACAGTTTGGTTTTAGACGGAACAGTGGAACAAGAGAGGCAATATTTTGCCTAAGAAGATTAGCAGAAAAATATACAGAGGTCCAAAAAAGTATGTATATGTGCTTCATTGACTATAAGAAGGCTTTTGACAGAATCCATCATGAGAAAATAATTGAATGCCTCAAAGACATAGGTATTGATGGAAAAGATATAAGAATACTCAGTAACCTTTATTGGGAGCAAACTGCCACAGTAAGATCGGGAAGGAATTATTCACCATACATAGACATAAAAAGAGGTGTCAGACAAGGTTGTGTGCTGTCCCCCTGCCTATTTAATTTATACACCGAAAAAATTTTCAAACAGATACAGGAAATACCAGGACTGAACATCAGTGGAAGATCAATAAACAACCTTAGATATGCAGATGATACCGTGTTGTTAGCTGAAAGCGAACAGGAGTTACAAGAACTAGTGAAGCAAGTGAACAGTATAAGTCATGAATATGGACTCGACATTAATATTGAGAAAACTAAAACTATGATAATTAGCAAAACAGACGATAAACCCACATTAAAGATAAGCGTAAATGGGAAAATCCTGGAACAAGTCAAGAGCTACGTATATCTTGGTCATATAATAACAGAAGATGGCAGATGTGAGACAGAAATCAAGAAGAGAATAGGAATGGCCAAAGCTACATTCAACAACATGAAACATATACTGACATCCAAACAGTTATCTCATAAATTAAAACTGAGAATCATAAAGTGTTATATATATTCTGCATTTCTGTATGGTGCAGAAACATGGACGATGAATAAGCATTTGGAAGAAAGAATTGAGGCTCTTGAAATGTGGATATATAGAAGAATGGGGCGTATCTCATGGAAAGAGATGAAAACAAATAAGGAGGTCCTAGAAAATCTAGGTATGAAAAGAGAACTAATGAGAGAGGTCAAAGTTCGGCAGCTAAAATACTTTGGCCACATAAAAAGGCATAACACCTTGCAGAAGACCATAACAGAAGGGAGAGTTGAAGGTAAACGTGCAAGGGGAAGACAGCGCTATAAGTGGGAAGATAACATCAAGAGATGGACGGGAAAGAGTCTATCAGAGTGTACCACCAAGACAAGAGACAGAAGACGTTGGAGATCCATTACAGCCAACCTCCGTTGTGGAGATGGCAACTGATGATGATGATGATGATGTATGTGAGTAGGTAGTTAGATCAGATCTTTCTCTATATTCCTTAGTACGTGCATGTATTTATATTATATATTGTGATATGTTATATGGTTCATTTTGCCTATAGGCTATTTAGTTTATTTCCACTGGAGTGATTTGTTAGTGCTTAGTGTAAGAGATAGCTTCCAGCACCTCATTGTTGACTGTAGTTGTTGTTTAGTCTTTGGTGTAATAGTATATTTGTGTGTTAAGGGAGGAAGGGTGGTGAGTTTAATTCATTCTTGGCCTATTTGTAGGAAAAGATTGAATTAGACCGATTCTTTATAGGGTGTGGCTGTGTGTGTTTAGTGGTGGAGTAAGGCAGAGGGTTTTCCTGCGACTGCCATGCTTAACATTCCAAGCCCTGTTGGTGTTAGGCGTATTCGTGTAGCTCGTATTTACATTGTCGTGTACATTCAGTAATTTTTTGTTGTGTTTAAGTGGTGTGTTCTCTTGTTCCATCTTTCTATCTTGTAAATACGTTTACAAGTATCCCTTGTTCTCGTTCGTGCGCAGTCACGCATTGTATATATTAATCTACCTCTTCTCTTCTTGGTCTATCATCTTGTTCCTCGTGACTGGAATTTTGTTTTCGTAATGTGATGTATGTGTTTCTTTCATCTGTGTAGTGCTCATTTTGCCAAGGGAAACATTTGCATAGCACAGAGTATTAAGATTAATTATAATTGAAGTATTATCTGAGTATAGCTCCAGTGTGGGTGCCGGTAACAGACTTTGAAGTAAAAGCTGATTTATTGTCAAGTTGGTATAGTGGTGTCAGAGAGCACTAGAAAGTTTTATCAGTTGTTATTATACAACTGTCAACTATTGTAAGTTTGTTTGAGTGTATCACAGAGACTAAGTGGTCAGAAAGACCAAATTTTCAGAGTGTTGAGAACGAACGAACGAACGAACGAACTTTATTTTCAAAGGGTTGAGAATTTGGCACGCAGGCCCGTCTGACATTCTGCCCTTCCTTTCTTTCACCTTTCATACTGAATTCATTTATTCTCATATGCATTTTACATATCAAATTCAAGGAATTCAACGTTGTAAAGTAAAATAATAATATAGCACACTCATATTAACATTAATTACTTATAAGCATGACATAACATATGTTGAAAAGTACAAACATTATCAGAGAGGGATAGATAGATAGATAGATAGATAGATAGATAGATAGATAGATAGATAGATAGATAGATAGATAGATAGATAGATAGATAGATAGATAGATAGATAGATAGATAGATAGATAGATAGATAGATAGATAGATAGATAGATAGATAGATAGATAGATAGATAGATAGATAGATAGATAGATCGATCGACCGACCGACCGACCGACCGACCGACCGACCGACCGACCGACCGACCGACCGACCGACCGACCGACCGACCGACCGACCGACCGACCGACCGACCGACCGACCGACCGACCGACCGACCGACCGACCGACCGACCGACAGACAGACAGACAGACAGACAGACAGACAGACAGACAGACAGACAGACAGACAGACAGACAGACAGACAGACAGACAGACAGATAGATAGATAGATAGATAGATAGATAGATAGATAGATAGATAGATAGATAGATAGATAGATAGATAGATAGATAGATAGATAGATAGATAGATAGATAGATAGATAGATAGATAGATAGATAGATAGATAGATAGATAGATAGAACTTTATTTTCAAAGGGTTGGGAATTAAGCTCACAGGCCCGTCTGACATTCTGCCCTTCCTTTCTCTCATCTTTTATACTGATTTCATTTATTCTCACATATATTTTACCCATCAATTCAAGGAATTCAACGTTGTAAAGGTAAAATAATAGCATACTCACATTCACAGTATCTAATTATAAACATGAAATAGAATATGTTGAAAAGTACAAACTAAGTATTACCATGAAACAAAATATGTTGAAAAGCACTAACATCATCATTAAACCTACACTCGATATTATACCATTTGTTCGGAAAAATAATCACATTAGGGGGGCAGATAATCAGAACTCATAAAGTATTCGAAAAGTTTACAATTGTATGAATAGGGACTGAGGTTGTTATGTTTTAGATAATGTGGAAGATAGTTCCAAAGATGAGCAGCAGAGTAAGCTAAGCTTTTCTTGAATAAGTCAAGCCTAGGCTTGGGCACTTGTATTTTGTTAAGGCGTTGACTGCGTCTTTCATTGTATTTGAACATTGGCCACAGATATGTTGGAGCATTCTGTGACAGGATTTTGTGAACAAATTTAGCTTTGTTGAACAGAAAGCGCTTTCTTAGAGGCAGTATTTTGAGATCTTTATATAGATCTACACACTGTGTTTTGCAGTTGTCAGAAACTAGACGCACTGCACGCTTTTGTAGTGAATGGAGTCTTTTTGTGTTGGACATAGAACAACCATCCCAGATTGTGGAGCAATAGTCAAGGTTTGTTTGTATGTGAGATATATAGAACAATTTTCGTGCATCTTCATCTAGGAAATGTTTGATTTTAGCTAACTGGTAAACTTTCTGTGCCGTTTGAGACAGTAGCCAAGTGGCAAAGTAAAACTATAGTTAGACAATAAGAGGTAAAAGTTGATGATGTGTATACAGTGAGAGGTGAGGTGATAGATACTTACTCGCATATATATATATGTGTGTGTTTATTGAGAAGTGATATCAATAGTTACTATTATTACTGCATATTTTGTAACCAGTGAGTTATCTGGTGATATAAGTGAAATATATACGACTGAATAGTGGTATAGAAAATTTATAGCAAGAGATAAGAGTGAGTATTTTGAGTGTACATCATGGACTTACAGGCTTTCATTCAGATAGGCAAAGAATGTGGGTACACCCAGAAAGAACTCATGGATTTTGCTGAAGCAAAATTTTATTCAGTTGAAAATCAAAAAGCTTTACAGCAGAAAGAAGAGAAGGAAAAGAAAGAGAAGGAGGAGAAGGAGGAGAAGGAAAAGACTGAAAAGCAGATACGGGATAGAGAGGTTCGAGCTGAACAGCTAGAGCTAAAAAGGAAAGAATTCGAGTTACAAGAAAAGAAGATGAAAGAAGATAAAGAGTTACAAGAAAAGAAGATGAAAGAAGATAAAGAGTTACAAGAAAAGAAGATGAAAGAAGATAAAGAGTTACAAGAAAGGAAGATGAAAGAAGAAAACGAGTGGAAACAGAGAGAGTTTGAATTGAAAGAAAAGAAGTTGAGAGAAGATAGAGAATTGGAAGAAAAGAAGATAGAGCGAGAATTGCAAGAAAAGAAGATAGATAGAGAGTTATAGAAGGAGAGAATGAGAATAGCTCTGGAAGAGAAGATGATGGATAAGGAAATACAATTGAAGAAATTGGAAGTGGATGCGAGTGGTCAGAACTCGACTCCTGGAGGGGCACATCGTCCCTTTAGGCTGCGTCTGCCGAATTTTAATGATAAAATTGATAGCTTAGATTTCTTACTTGAAAGATTCGAGGCCGATTGCGTGGCCTATAAGGCTGACAGAGATCAATGGCCATCTCTGTTATCGATGCTGCTAGTGGGGCCTGCGATGGAGACTTTTTATAGCCTCCCATTAGAGGAAAGGGCCAATTACGACAAAGTAAAGGAAAGGTTGCTCCGGAAGTTCCGTCTGACTGCTGACGGGTACCGGACGCGTTTTAAAAACGCGATGCCAAGCGCAGACCAGGACTTCGAGGACTTTATCTCGAAGATCAAACTTCTGCTGAATAGATGGATCGAAATGGAGGGGATAACGAAGGACTATGATGGCTTGATAGACTTGGTGCTACGGGACAAAGTGTTGTCCTCGTGTTCCAGTGAGTTGGTTGCGTTTTTTCAGGAACGTCAACCAAAGGACATTGAGTCCATGGCCCAAAAGGGGCACCACTATGTCCTGGCCCATCCGGGCAAACCCATTCAGAAGTCAGGTCTGTCAGATGACGTAGTTGCCAGTGTCGGCAAAGTTCAGCGGCAGCCTTGGCGAAGTCAGTCAGGCAATGTAGACAGGGGCCAAGAGCAGAAGTATGAGAAGCCCTCCAGTCCCTATCAGCCACGTAGAAGAAACTATGGGAATTTCCGATACCATCGGAATGGTTGGCCGAGTTGGCAGAACCGACAATTTAAAAGTAATAGCGACGGAGAAGAGCGCCAAGCGCGTAAACATGAACTCTTTGAGGATTCTCGGGACGAAGACCGGTCTCGGTATAAAACCAAACATCCCAAGCAGAGGAGTGGTTCCTCAGAGAGTCGGTCTTCAGACTCTGATGCGCGGTCGTCGTCGTCTAAACGTTCTAGCAAGAGTTCACGTGAAGAGTCGAAGAGGGAGCGCTTGTGTACCAATTGTGGTGGAAATAATCATTGTTCTGACAGGTGTCCCACCCCGATTGAACACGCGAATTCCGCGTTTGTATTGGACACAATCAACGATGAGGACTGTGCGGGGTGTTGCTCTCTGTTTCACGCGAACGAGAGGGTAGTGCTTCAATGCGGGCATGCGGCACCATGTCTATTGGCAGTCCATGAGACTGGTAAGGTGATTCTCCACAAAGGCAAGGTGGAGAATAGACCAGTCCGGGTGTTGAGGGACACTGGATCCACCACAATTGGGGTGCGTCGATCGTGTATCGACGACTCCTGCCTTTCAGGCAAAACTGTAAAGTGCACCACGTTCGGGGGCAAAGTTGAGTCTTACCCCCAGGCGAGTATTAATGTGGACACTCCGTTCCTATCAGGGAGAGTGAACGCGTTCGTTCTCGAGGATCCGATTGCCGATTTAATCGTCGGCAATGTACGGGGAGTGCATAAAGCCAGGGGTGTGGCTGAAGCAGAGGCTAAGCACCACCAAACTCCCAAGGGAGCTGACCAGAAGGTACATCGTAGACGCGGTTCGCGACAAGTACCTAATGACATGATTAGGAGCAGTAGGAACTTATACGAGGGTCCGAAAGCTAATGATCGCACAGTACCGGTGCGTAACGTTCCCCTGAGTGCTAGTTGGCGCACACTCAGAAGAGTGTTTGATGAGGTCGCGCCGGTTACATTTGTGGAGGTATTGTCGTTGCAATACCAAGATGGCACGGGTGACTTTTGCGAATAGGTGGTGGGCGCGTGATGCAGTCAGGTGGAAGCACATGTCGTTGCTTCATAACCACCTGCTGATAGTTCAGCAATAGCTAGGTTAGGGTTTGGGTTCGTGTTCAGTAAGATGTTTAGGTTGACGCGAACCGAACCTTAGAATCTGACCCACGCCCCCAGTACCATTTTGATATGAATATGAGGATTTTGTAAACCTGTAAATATTATGTAATGCTGTGCAATGCATGTTTATGCTTTGTAGTGTACGTAATTATGTGCCATGGTGTCTAAGCTGGCACGATACCTGTTGGGGGCGCATTTTTTCCTCCAAACAGATCACAAACCACTGCTATTTTTGCAGTCGGCTAAATCCACCAGTGCTAAGTTGACACGCTGGGCATTATTGCTGCAGCAATTCAACTTTACTATTTTACCAATTCAGGGGGTACATAACAATGTAGCGGATGTCCTGTCCAGATTATGAGATTGGTGTGGGACTGGAGCATCCGTAGAGAGTATTTACATTGGTTTTTGGAAGAAATGTATTATAATCATTAGAGTTGATGTTTATGAAGATGTATTATGGTATATGATTTATGTGTCATGATGCCATAAAGGCAATATGGATAAAGTTATACTCAACGTATGTATAAATCATGTTATAATATATGTTTATTTATAGTGTGTAGACAGTATTGTTTATACTACGAGATTATGTCTTATTATTGATACTTAGATATGTGTAAATAATATGTAACATATGTTGTGTTTTGATAGACCAGGTTTGGACAGTCGTTGTTATTTTTCACGACTACCAGCACCTGGGGTGGTTTGGTTCATGCTCATATGTTATTTAGTACATAGGGTGAGAAGGCATGACCGACAATGGTGTTGGACAACCTTGGCATTCTCTAGGAGGTGCCGTCTCGGCATTTTGTTCGTCCATACTCCGAAGGGTGTTGGGCGTGACTCCTCCGGTGGAAGAAAACTTCGTTTTCTTTCTTAAGAGGGGGGGGGTGGATGTCACAGTATATATGTTCGACAAAATATTAAGTTGGTTACGCTGAGAGTGGCGACATTGAGATAATAAAAACCCGTTTTGGTCAGATGACCTGGAAAGGAAGTGAGCTCAAATTCTGGCGCAAAAAGTTAGTGGAGTTCTGGCTAGCGTCCGAGGTAGGACGTCTTTATGATCCCTGTCAGCGTTTGCTGGGATATGGATGCCATGGTTGCTCATTGATAGTGCTTGCCATTTATTCATGTGGTCAGGATTAGTTTGCTTAATTCTAGAATGGTGGTGTAGTTTCTAGTGGCATTTTCTTAGACCATTGATGATAAGTCAGTTGTATTTAAGTATGGCTTTATCATAGTGCAGGACTTAGCCAGTGAGTGAAAGTCATTGTGATGTTTACTCGGTATGACATACCAGCGAATTTGATACTGATAGATTGAGTTGTTGGTTATTGCAAGTTATATTGGCATTTCTGTTGCATTGTATTTCATATGTATTGCTAGCCGTGTGTGGTTTCCATGTGTGCAGTGCTTATTGAAAAGGGAACTTACATGCTGAAGGTGTTATGTTACTTATTGTCAGCTATTGTATGCTGTGGTCGTATCCTTAGATATTGAGCCAAAGAGTATAGATTTATCATGTGTTAAATCCACAGCATAAATAGTTTGTGTGATATAATAGAAGCGCAATGCAGAATACACATCAGCAATATTAACAGTGATATCAGCAGTTATAATGATAACAGCGCTGGTGTCGCGCCGTTATCCTGAACTGGACATTAATTGTCACAGCACAGTTGGATAAGATATATGTAAATTAAGAAATGTAAGAAAGATATATAGGATCTGTTAAGTGGTTCGTTACAGGTTAGATTCCTTTACAAGTGAGGGGTGAATAGGAAGGCGAATATTCTCACAAAGAGATAATGTCTCAGAAGGGCACTTGAGAATGAATTCTGCTTCCTTGCGACAAACTCCCCTATGATTCTTACTGAATATTATAATTATTATTAAGCCCCCATCCTCTCATATTGAGGAAATGACACATATATGGATTTAAGAGACAGTACATATAAGAAACTCACTGGACCATTTGGTAGATGATATAACTTACATACAGATATTTAATCCCTAAACCACATATACGACACACAGAAAAATGAAAATGTAAACGAAAATAATAATATGGTCAGAAACACTAAATGACTAAAAGTCCTAGTATGTCCTACTAATCATCATTAGCACTGGTGTGACTATCATGAGAATTGCCTAACGTTATGGATTGTAAAGTCCACTTTTGATAATCTGGAAGGCACTTTAATAGAGTTCCGTTATTATTTGGGTGAAAGTTCTTTTCGAAATTCTGAGTAAGATCTCTGAGATATCTGGAGAAAAATATAATCCTTATGCTTTTTGACTTATCTGTAATCCTGTTTTCAGCCCTGGCGCAGGTTGTTACGTGCTGTCATCCAGCAGCGAAATGACGTTACACTTGCAAGCATTGATCTATGCTCCTTTATGCTTAGGAGTTAACGAGATCTCTGGTTTTTGGTTCTGCTGATCGGTCAAAAGACTGACTGTCTGCTGCCGTCAGGCGCTGGACACTGAATTCTGCAACTGCGAATGTTGTCCGCTCTGAAACCTAAAAGTCTGAGCAGAGTGAAATCATATTATACCGCTTGGTTAACACCAAAGAGTGTGTAATCTGGACTTCTTCGCCATGTAGATGCACTCGGCCCACGGGTTGTGGGTGTACGTGGCGTTCGGGTCTAAGCCTCTAACTTTTATGGATCTTTCACATGTTCTAGATCGTTCGTTGGTTTTCCATCGTTCTCACGTTACTGAATTATGAGTGGTGGGTAGTGGATGTTCTGACAAAATCACACGTAAATTCTCTGCCCGGCATCTGAGCTATTAGTGACGCAATCTTGACATGCGTATCTCGCGTGAGAAAGCTTCCCCTGGCGGCAATTACTGGTTACACCGCAGGCACCCACGCACTGGCCTATACAATGCAATTTGACACTGGGGCGTTTTTCGTCATGTCCATCAAATAGAATACAAGGAAGCGATGGAGATCTTTCAGACTTTAAGACGCCGTTATACAGTTAACAAACGTATAGTGTCTGGCCGTCTGTTCTTGCCTATGGTTAACGGATTTGCAATATTGGCTCTGTAACCGTTAGTATGCGCCGTGAGGTCTGAGAAAGAGAAACGCACACTACAGCGCCGAAAATACAGTAGTGTAACATGAAAATTACTGAGAATAAAGAAGAGAGAGAGGGGGGGGGGGAATTGAAGAGAGACAAAGATGGAGAGAGGAATAGACCGTGTTACGACAGCTGGTGATGGTGGTAGTAGTAGTGGTGGTTATAGTAGTAGTTGTTGTTGTTGTTGTTGCTGCAATTATAGTGACAGTAGAAGTAGTAGGAGCAGTAGTTTAGGTAGAAGTTGTAGCAGCAGTAGAAGTAATGTTGGTGGTAGTGATAGTCGTAGTAATAGTAGTAGTAGCTATTACGGTGAAAGCAGAAGATTTAGCCGCAGTCGCCGCAGTAGTAGGAGTAGTAGTAACAGCAGCGGGATTAGCAGAGGCAATAGTATTTGTTGTAGTAGTAGAAGTATTAATAGTAGCTGTAGCAGTAGTAATAGTATTAGTAGTGGTAGTACTATTAGAATTTGCATTGTGGTAGTGTCATGAAATACGTTCGTTCTTTTTTTCTAGTCAGTCTCTCAATTCCGGCATTATTATCAACCACTTTTTCTACTTGCAAACTCTTCCAGCATTTATTGTTTACACTTTCATGGTTCACGGTTTTCTTATCACATCTTGTTCTAAATTTTCACTCCCTAATTGTACAATTTTACCTGAGCGAGAGACCTGTTTTTTGACACAGCATTACCTTTGTGCAAAGCGAAGTTGCCGTATTGACTTTTCGCTTATTGCCAACTCCAGACGGAGTAAAAGTCTACACTGAGCGACATTCCTATTATTAACCCACACTTTGTGTCTGGGAAGATACAAAAAAACATGTTATTCACAGTGGTTCAATATGGATGGACAGACGTTAACTGGAGATAAGGCGGCAGTTATCAAATATGCAGTTCCCAAAACCACGGTCGATGACAAACCTGGTAAAGATTAAGACACTGACAGTAAGATAACATGTGTGATTTTTGGGGCACTTACAAGCTTCCGCCTAGAGCTTGTTGTGTGTAGCGAAAGGTTTTTCTAGTGTGATGATAGTGGTAGAGAAGAAGTAGAATCTCTCTCCAGAAAGTATTAAGTTCCAGTGCCCGAGAAGTACACTGGTATCACAATTGAGCTACGGCTGTGAATAATCTGAGCTGGACAATTGATTTAGGCTTCAGAAGTATACGGTGCCACTTTCTCTATAGTAACCCTATGTGATAATATAATTAAATTAGAAAAAGTAACTCAAAATTTAACAGTTAAAAATTTACCAAGTCAAATGAGTACAATTTCATAATTTATTATGTACATTTATATATTCTTGTAATGAGAAATGGGTGTTGGAAGATGGTAAAATGTATGATTATTTATAGTTACAAATTAAAATAAATAATAGTAAAAATCTTGGATGAATCTTCCACTGAAATTAGAACAGTCTATCACAGTATATTTTTGATATATATCTTGCTATCTAGTCTCTAGCTGTTATCATCATCGACAGTCGTTTTAGAAACTGCTCACAGGATTTTTTAGATGGTTATATATAAAACTCATCTGGTATTAGCCACGTCTGCTAGAGATTCCTGAGACACGCTGGAATCAATAGACTGTCCTTCAGCCCGCCCTATAACTACGGGGGACTAAGGTGTTGAAGATTGGTTGACCACTAGGCTTCAGTTAGCAGGATCAACGGTCCTCAAGTCTTTGGTTTAAACTTGATCACTAACTCGATCATAAACTTGATCAGGAACGATCATAAAACTCGATCATAAAACCTGGAACGAAAAGTAATAGGTGGCCATGGTGTTCCAACAATCTCACCACCCACTGCTGTTCATGAGGCGACCATGTCTTCAGTGTTTGTATATAAATGAATGAATCATGGTAGTATGTTACAGAGATAGCATGATAGGATAATGTCTACTGTGCAGAAAATAACAAAATACATGAATAAATCACATGTTATGTTACATGGGTAAGATATAACCTTTGCCTTCCCCCTATAGATGCCAAGTCACTTATGTACTTGCTGGCATGTCGTAAGCTTCCAGGCAAGAACTCGTCATGATATATTTGGCTAACCAATTAATGGTTATGCTTCCTGACAATGCCGGTGGAAGTTATCTCTGGTTAGCGTCATTCCCTTTTTATTATGTCTGATACAATCAAATCGTAAATAAAATCTGAAATGAAGTGATATTAGTCATACATATATCTTTAATAAACTTACATACCCTCTTAGGATTAATAAGCTCACGGTGAGGCTGTATTGGTTGACGTTAATCTGCCCTGCATGCAGCGTGAAAAAAAGAACTTTTTTTTTGCAGATGCTGTCTTCCAGTTTCTCACTCTGGCTTCTGAATTTGGTGTGTGTGATTTTCAATGTTGTTGTTGTTTTGATGAGTTGATGGGTGGAGATCGGGCACTAACAGCTGACCATTATTGCCTCTTCTCGTTCCATCTTGGTCAACCCTGTTCAACCTGAAAGTTGGTTATAATTGGGGTAGTTAGTGTCATTTTTTTTACTAATTTTGTATTTAATTTAAATAACTATTGTCTTTTGCAGTAGCTGATTTTTATTTATATCAGTATTTGTCTATTTTATTTTCTCTTTTGTATTGTTTATAGATATCTATTGTCCTTTACACTTGGTTTTAATTTGTATTAGTATTTGTCCTTTTTGAGTTGTTACCCTTTTTTTTTTTTTTTTGTATTTCCCTCGTTGTCTTTCCTTGTCCTATGAGTATTTAGCTAGTTTTTTGTTAGTGCTTTGTTAGTTCTTGTTGCTTAATTTCTATTTAGTTGGATGTTTTTTTCCTGAAGTACTAACCTTATATGTTTTCCTTTGTTTTATGTATATATCTTTTAAGTATTGATTGGGCATCTCTTGGGGCATCTATACTTAAAACCTTATCACCTGTCATGTCTATATTGTGATTTCTACAGTAAGTTTTTAATTCAAGCCTTTGTTGTTCGTACTTTTTACAGTGGATCAGGTAGAGGTCTATGTCATTCTCTTCCTGACATTCTTGGCAGTGTGGTTCCTCTATCATAAAGTATGCTGCACCGAGACGGAGATGCCACAGTTTTTTGTTTGATGGTATCTTTAATTCTTCTCTGACCTGGCACGTCCTCGTTGGTTCTTTCAGCAGTGTGAACGCGTGTCTGCCTTTTCTACTTTTCTTCTATGTTGTCTTCCATTCCTCGTTTATAGTTATCTTCACTTGGCTCTTGATCTCCGACCTTCCCAGTCCTGCTCTTATATTGTTTTTACTTGTTCTTCCATTCTTGGCGTTCTGATCTGCCAACTCGCTACCAGCAATACCCATGTGTGCTGGAACCCACACTAGCCTCACACTACATCCTCTGTTCCCTAGTGATGTATTAATTGCTAGAATTTCTTCCTTTATGTCTGGCCGGCTACATTTACCTGGGTGTTCTAGCGCTTGTAGTGATGATAGTGAGTCTGTAAATATCGTAACAGCTTCTGGTGGGTTATCTTCGATTATTTCTAAACTTTTAAGAATTGCTACCATCTCTGCGGTAAAAATCGACGCCCCTTCAGTTACACTGTAGCTCTTTTTTATTCTCCATTGTGGTATTACAACTCTGGAACCTAGTTGCCCACTATCACCCTTGGATCCATCAGTGTAGACGGCCTGACTTTGTTTAGTTAGTTGATCTATGAACTTTCTACTTATCATTTTGGCTTCCTTATCTTCTATGTTTTGTTTGATCTTTTCAGTAAGTGAGTAGTCTATGATTGGTGTTGTTAGTTCCCAGGGTGGTATTTTGCGTCTATATTTATTACTATTTTTAATTGTGTTTGATAGTTCTTTGAGCTGTGTTAGATCTTCTATAGTTCTCCACCCTGTTGGATATATATCTTTATTTAAGGGGACGTCCCATATACTTGGTTGGTTTTTGACAAATGCTTTATGTGCTGGATGGGTCACTTATTGTGCTACTTTACTCCAATAATTTAATCTTAGTTCTTTCCGTCTTAGACCAAGGGGCGGTATGCCAAGAGCTACTTCCAGTGCTTCTACTGGTGTCGATATAAATGCACCTGTAATGGTTCTCATGGCTGCATTTTGAATTTTGTCTAGTTTTGCTTTGTTGGAAGCTGCAGCTGAGTCATAGACTATGCTGGCATAATCCAGTTTCCCCCTGATGAAAGACTTGTAGAACATAAGCATTATTTTATTGCTGGCCCCCCCCCCCCCCATCCATTACCTTTTATAATCCTTAGTATATTTAGGGGTCCCCTACAGCTTTCTACTAAATTGTCAATATGTTTATTATAATTTAGTTGTTTATCTAAAGTTATGCCCAGAAATCTTGTTGTTGCGTAGGTACATATTTTCTGTCCTTTAATGGTTATATTGATTTTGTTATTTTTTTTTAAATTTCCTTTGCTGAAAATCATACCTACTGTTTTGTTTACATTAATTTGGAAGCCCCAACTTTTCATCCACTCTGAAACTTTATCTATTTGATTTTGAAGTTTTTTGTAAACATGATCCAAGTTTTTTTCCAGATCGCCAAATGGCACAGTCATCTGCAAATTGCGATATTGCATTCTTAATGTCGTTAAATTCATCTGTTAAATCATTTACAGCTATAGTGAAAATTGAAGGTGAAATCACTGATCCCTGAGGAATCCCATTCTGTTGTTCATATATATGTGTGATTTTCAACGCGCCGCTCTGTCCTTATATTTGGGCGTCTCTCCCGTACGAGAAAGCACCTTCTGAAGTCCCATAAATTTCGTTTAATCTCTCGGTTTGAGGCGATCTGTGCTTTTTCTGTACTTGTTTTCTCTTCTTTTCACTACACACTTATATCCTTCCTTCTTTCCTAGGTATCCTTTCATTTTCCCCATTTGAAGCTTTCATTCTATCCAAGTTTTATTGAAATCCGCTTCGGTATGTAGTTATAATAAATTTTTAAAGATTATTAGCTAACTTTAAGCCGATGTGATGACGATGAAAAATGTTAATTATTTTTAAAACTCTTTATATTTGAATAATTTCCTTTTGGATATCCTTCATAGTCTATCTCCTCGTGAATTAATATAGTTTTAATAACTTTCAACAAGGCTTGCTCTTGTAGCTTTAAATTTTCTTCCCTGTTAATGCAAACTTTTAAAGTCGGCCATTCCTATATTCGCTATTTCCTCATTCTTCAGTACCGTCCGGCTAAACGTAATTCATTTTTCCGCCTCCTTCAAACTTCAAAGCAAGATCCGTCACGTTCCCTGCGCAGTGTGTGTGTGTGTGTGTGTGTGTGTGTGTGTGTGTGTGTGTGTGTGTGTGTGTGTGTGTGTGTGTGTGTGCGTGCGTGCGTGTGTGCGTGTGTGTGTGTGTGTGTGTGTGTGTGTGTGTGTGTGTGTGTGTGTGTGTGTGTGTGTGTGTGTGTGTGTGTGTGTGTGTGTGTGTGTGTGTGTGTGAGACCGTGGATTTTTTTGGAGAGGATGTAAATCCGTCAATCACTTGATATAAGGGAAACAATCCCAGGACTTTCTTTGTAGGGGTTCTTCTGGGGAAGACTGGTTATACACCAGAGGTGTTGCTTCCAGAAGAGAGGAACAACCCAGGTAATTAAAAGAACTCGTATGTGCCATAACGGATTTAGTATTGATTCTTCAAAGGGTAGTAAGTAATTAGCAACTCGAACAGTCAATGGAAACTTTCAATGGTGCAGAGCATTTGATAAGTCCAAATGGTTATAAAAGATGTTCTTTATTTTCGTTTCGTATTTCAAACAAACAGTGGCAGCTCGAGATATATTTCTGGTGGGGAAGGAAAATGAAAACCGCCAGCTTTAGCCTTCCCAGGCGAAAGGCTTACGGCACCTCAATACTCTAGTCGTTTTATGATCTGTGGAAATCCTAGCGAAATAAAATACGATTCGAGACTTCAATCAAAACTAGTTCGAACTTACTTCAAGTGGAATGAACCACTCACATAATCGTGGCAGGGGTTAGCGCTGGTTCACTAACCTTCCTGGTCGGTAGGAGATCTCTAGATAAAACGTAGGAGTCAAGGGCTTTTGTTCAATAGTAGTCGTAGCGCCAATTTGCTCCAAACCTAAACTAAAGAACTTTTTTTTTTTTAAACCTTTATTGGGTCTATGATTTTGAACATCAATGTTATTTACAAAGATTTGTACAAATAAAATGTATGGTGCAAAACTACTCCTCCCCCTCCTCCCCCCTCCCCCCAGTAAATAATAACAACAAGCAATCCATATTGTATAACAAATCAAAAACAAAAGGACATAGAAATTATTTCACCAAAAAGATCCCAACAATATCCCAAAACAATCAAAGGCAAAATTATAGGATGTTAAAACAGAATGTAAATGAGGCTACAAAAGCTCTATGCACATCGACACCCTACCATGAGATGATTAGTGAAGGCATAAATGATAAATGATATTTACATTGCTTGATATTTACAGAAGTATTTATAAATAAAGTTACTTGCTTTACATTGTATAGTCAAACAACAAAGTATTTAAAGAAATTCCACAACAAGAAATATTTTTAAAGTTGTTCTGTTATGCTTTGTGTTATTTGTTCGTATATCTGTGAAAATATTCTACTGTCGTAATGTATGCCGTCATGTACTGCCCTATTTCTACATATCCACACTAAGTATCTAAATTCTGCTAATAAAGTTAAAAGTTTAAGTTCTGTCTGTCTCGGTAACGTAGGTAAAATATTCAACATGACCACTTGGTACATGTTGAGTGAATGCGGTGTTTTGGAAGTTATTAGTGTTCTTAGTTTGTTTATTGTATGGACCACTGTTCTACATGTGTAAAACAAGTGGTCTTCTGTTTCTATTGCATTGTTACTACACAGTTTACACCTTGGTGGCGCCTTGCCTGCTTTCATTGCTGAATGCTTGCTCATGATAGGTGTTAAACCGTACAGTAACCTGAATGTAACTTGTTTGGCTTGTGGCTTGACGTCTATTGCATGAATGTTTGTGAAGCTTTGTGTGTAGTCTGTTATGAAAAGGTTGTACCCTCGTTTTATCCGTGTGCCTAAAAAAGATTCTTGTGCCCCTACCAGGAGTTTGTATATAAGTTTAGTGTCTTGTTTAACTAATTGTTCGTTCCCTTTTAAGTTTTGTAAACATATTCTGTAGAAGAGTGGTGGGTTACCAAAAAGATGGGGTTGTTTATTGTCTGGTTTACATAATTTGAGTATTCTAAGTCCAATATAATAGTGTGCTAAGGGGTACAAACTTGGGTTCTTAATTACCTCTCCTATATATTTAATCCTTAGGGCTTTAATTTTAGTGGTGATATCTTGCAGAGCTATCCCCCCCCCCCCTGTGCTTAGGTTGTATTAGGGTTACGTGTTTAATACTTTTGAAAGTGCCCCTAAATATGAAATTCCTAATCAGTACATTAAATTTAGTTACAATTGATTTTGGTATGATTTGAATATTAGCTGTATATATAATTTTAGGCATAATGAAACAGTTCACTATGATACTTCTCCCAAAAAAGGTAGCTGTCTTGTATTTATATTTCTCTAACGTGTTTTGAATTTTATCTACTAACTTTACCCATGTCTCTGTATTGGGGTCATGGGGGTTCAAGAATAGTTTATTCCATAAATTTTGATTCTGTTAACTTGCGTTAACTGAAAAGGGAAATCTGTTTTATTTGCCGATTTACCTAATCCGATTAAACTAGATTTTTGAATATTTAGTTTGGATTCGTTAGCGTATCCAAACTCTGTAAAGGTTTCTAATATCTTTCTTATGGAATCCACAGTTGCTGGAAGGAATACAGTATCATCAGCATACGCTAATGATTTTCTTTTCCCTTTCCCGGGTATAAAAGTCCCCGTGATGTTTACATCTTGTCTTATTTTTTCAAGCACTGGTTCTAATGTTAATACATATAACAGAGGAGACAAAGGGCAACCCTGTCTCACTGATCTTGTCAGCTTAATTGGGTCAGTTAAACTATGATTAATCAAAATTTTACTATGGGGTTTTTTATATAATATTTCTATATATGTTCTAAAGTATCCACCTATGTTGTTTGCTTGTAAAGTTTTATGTAGGAAGGAATGTGATACTCTGTCAAAGGCTTTTTCCTGATCTAATGATAGTATTGCACTTTGACACTGTCTATCGTGCGTGTATGTAATCAAATCTCTTATGAAGTGTGTATGTCTACTAATGTTCCTACCATGTACACTGCATTGTTGGTCAGCGTGTATCAAGTTCTGCATGAATAATTTAAGTTTCAGAGTGAAAGCTTTGGCCAAGATTTTATAATCAGTGTTTAAAAGCGAAATAGGCCTGTAATTTTTGATTGACTTTCTGTCAGCATTATCTTTAGGTATTAAGGTGATAAAAGATTCATTTAAACTATTCGGAAGCTCTCCTTTCTGGAAGGCTTCTTCAAACACTTTAATTAAAAGGGGGCCTAAAATTGGGAAAAAGAAAAGGTAAAATTCTGCCGTTAACCCATCTGGGCCGGGCGATTTATTTTTCTGGAAAGTACTGATCGCTTCCCTTAAGTTTTCTAAAGTTAAAGTTTCGTCTAATTTCTTGCTCTCATCATCACTTAAACGTTTTGTATAGTGTAGAAATTTCTCCTATATGTTTACGTTAGTTGGTTCTTTAGCATATAATTTTGTGTAATATTCAAAAAAGCGTGTCTAATATTAATGTCTTCTGTCTGTTGTTTCCCATTCATGTCAAATATTTCTTGAATCTGCCTACTGTGCTGTACATTTTGTTCAATCGCTAAATACTGTCTACTGGGTGTTTCTTGTGTAATAGTATTTAATTTTGACCTAAGGAGAGCTCCTTGGTATGTGTGTTGTTTGTACAGGTCTAACTGCCCTTCTAAAGTATGAATGTGTGGGTTAGATTTGTCTATCTGCTTTGTTAAACTTATTGCGTCTTCCAATATATTTTGTTCCCTCTTAAAAGCCCTGTGTATTGTTGTTGCTAAAGTCTGTGTTCTGTCCCTTATTGTGTTTTTTAGCAGGTCCCAATATTCTGCAATGTTGTTATTAGGGATATCCTGTGTGTAGCCCTGAATGAGTTGTGTCATTGTATCTGTAAAGAAGGTATTCGTTAGCAAGTTATTGTTGAATTTCCAATGCGGGGATCTCTTTAATTTTGTAAATGTGTGTCCTGTACTTAAAACTGTGTATACTGCTTGGTGATCTGTAAATTTAAGCGTGTTTTTTATATGGTAAGTTTTGTGTATATTGTAATTATTGGATGCGTAGAACCTGTCCAGTCTTGAGGCCTGTCTAAAATATGGGTTTGTCTTGTCGTGAAATGTGAAAGCTTGTGTGTTCGGTTGTAGTTTTCTGTAAACGTCTACTAGGTCATGTTTGTCAAGAATGGGTTGTAAGTGTCGTATTGATAGGGGTATTTGAATTTTCTTTATCTGAGATACGGGGCCCCGGGAATTACTGTCTAAACTAGCCAAAACACAGTTAAAATCTCCCCCTAACACTATTTTAGTTCCTTTATAGTACCTATCTATAGTGTCGTGCAGTCCGTCGTAAAATTTAGGTTGGTCAGTGTATATTGCGGGTGCGTATATATTAATGAGCGTGTGCGTGTCCTGTTTGTTGTGTTTGTTTTGTATTTGTATAATGACAATTCTGCCACCATTGTCAGTTCTATAATGTACCGTGTCCCAATCTTCGTTAATTTGTAAGATGGCGACACTACTATGCCTGGGGCCCAGGGCGAACCAGCCATGTTTAAGTCCTAATCTAGTTACAATCCGACTGGCAGAAATGTCGGACATAACCCCTGTCTGTTGCAAGAACACAAAATCAGGTTTATCTTTTTTAATTAGTTTGATAATGTGCTCTAGCTTATTCCCCAAACCATTGATATTGAGGGATATTAGAACTAGGCTGCTTGACAAAGTGGTATCTGAGGGTTGGCCACTTGTTGCAAACTGTCTACCTGGCAAAGTGGCAGAGTGGGCACTTGCCATATCTAAACTATTTGACAAAACGGGGACTGGGTGCGAACCGTCTGCCTTTTTTGAATTACAAAGCAGAGTAGTGGTCTGAGGCTGGCTATCCGCTACAGGTGAAATACTCAACAAAGCACTAGTTGATGGTTTATCATGTGTTTTAAAGATTGTACCATGCAAAGTGATAAACTGGTCATTTATTACACATGGCTTGCACAGCATAGTGGTGACCGTAGGCTGACCGCTTTCTGTCGTAACTAGGCCACTCGACACATTCATGCTTACATTGCTTGACGAGGCGGTGCATAAGGGCTGATCTGTTGACCTAATTACATGACTGCTTGACGGAATAGTGACTAAGGACTGGCTATCCGTTCTGCACTGATAAATATGGCTAAGCGCAGATGTAACCGCGTCGCCTAGCACTCTCACCTCAGTAGGGGGGGGGAGAGTTGACTGCTTAATCACAACTGTGCGCATTTAAGGGTGCGTGCAGTGTGTGTTTGTGTGTAAAAACAAAAACATCAAAGAATTACTTACATTAAACACAACTCTTAAATAATAATAATAATAATAATACACACTCCCTAAACTATAGGTGTTTACACGTTTTACTTTTAAAATTACATCACTATGAAATAAAGGAAAAAAGTTCATTTCTCCGGACCCCGGCAGCTCACTGTCTGTTCTTGTTGTAGGTGCAACCAAGGCTTTCCTATACTTGGGAACTGGACAGGTCTGTCTGCATTGGGCCTCAGTGCACGGGGAAAGAACTTCTAGTAGTAAACTCATTCACTCACATGTTCAAAAGGCTTGCCCATCTATGAAGATATCTGCTTGAGACAACATGGCCTCCATGTCGTCCTCTTCTGTAGTTGCCGCCCAACAGGAGGAGGCTTGCGTATTGAACGGCGTCGGCGCCTCTAGAACCTCATGTCTTGTTGGTGATGATCTTCTGCTGTTAGGTGCTGACATCACACGCTCGTCGGCGACAGGTGTCGACGAGTTCCCTCTCGGAGAGGGCACCGGCGTAGGCGCCCTGGGTGATGGTGGTAAGTCTCTCCGGCTAGGGGAGTGCTTGCCCGGCGACCTGCTTTCACTACGCTTTACTTCTTTTGATCTCACAGGCTCTGTTGCCTGGAGCAGGAATCTCTTTCTATTTATTTCTTTCTTTTCTTTCTTGTTATTAACAACTTTGCTATATCCATCGCCCTCACTGGCATCTGGGCAATCTGGGGTAGGGGGCTCGTCTGCCCTGCTCTGCTCTGCCGGTGTTTTGTCGACAGCTGTCTCTTCTTCCCTCATTTTCTTGACCTGGGGATGTGGCGCTCGCTTCTTGGGGCATTGGTTCACCCAATGGGTGTGTAACCCGCAGATTGCACATTGAATTTTCCTGCCTGGCAACGACACCCATATGCGCTGGAATTTTTCTTCTTGTCCCGCTATTTTTAAATGCATAAAATGAGGGACCTGGCATGTCGATGGTTTATACATGATATTCCATTTATCAGAGGCCGTTTTTATTCTGGTTACCTCGGCGTCCTTATCTCCGGTAGCTGCTGCCGCCAGTCGTTGCACCGTCTCAACCTTCATAGTTGGTGGAATCCAATTCAAGATCCCCTTGGCTTTTTCTTTATCTTGGTGCTCAATATACACCGACATTTGTGGGTTGGTCCATTCCAATCGCTTCCCATGAAGGCCTTTATAATGCTTGAGCTGGGCCGCGGCTGTCACTGTGGCATACCATTTGAAAGGTCCTGCAAAGCGATATAGGGTGGCAATCCCACCTGTGCCCACACCTGCAGGCCCTGCGAGAATGCTCGCTATCAGAGAATATGAAGCCCTATTTGCCTGTGGGCCGGTAACACTAATAATCAACGTACCTGGCTTATGGAAAGCTCCACCTTCAAAGTCTTCCTCCATGTTGACATGGAAAATCGGAACTGCTGGCGCTGCCATCTTATAATAATTATTCCTCTTGGTTAGAAAAAACCAAATATGGAAACAAAACGAACGAAGCTGTTAGCTGAACAGCTACACCACAGCACACACAAACCTCAAGAAAGAGTGACGCCTTCGGTCTGACTCTAGCTTTGAGATAACTGTCTCAAGCTCTGACTGGTTACTAAGATGCATCAGTCTTTATACTGGTCTGGTGCTATGGCTCGCCAGAGGAAGTATTTCTTATTGGAGTTAAGACCGGAAACTTTCTAATGATTGGTCTTGGGGGCTAGTGGACTGTTGAAATAATCTTTAACCTAAATAGCTACGAATCCTCTAGTCTAACATTATTGTTTCTATGTGATGATGACCAACCATTGTTTGAAGTTCTCTCTAATCTAAATGTTTTCCGGTCTGACTTGTATGGAGGCCACACAAGGTTTGATGACATCATGGGTTCATGTGTGTCATGACTGATGATGTCATTGATTCTTGACTAGTAGTTTATTTATCTAACTAGTCATTCATAAAATACTTTACTATAAGGCTAACAGTTGTAGCTACTTAATAGTCTACCCTGTTACATGTGTGTGTGTGTGTGTGTGTGAGTGTGCGTGCGTGTGTGTGTGTGTGTGTGTGTGTGTGTGTGTGTGTGTGTGTGTGTGTGTGTGTGGCGTTACACATTTTTTCACAAACAAAGCAAGTGGACCAAATCTCGCTACATTGTGATAAATAATTACAAGGACGTGACATCTTGGAGAAGATTATCAGTAATAGATTTATGAAGTATTGAGTTGTAGACATGATTAATACCCACGAAGTAACTGTAGCGAAAGGTTTTCCTAGTATGATAATAGTGGTAGAGCAGAAGTAGAATCTCTCTCCAGAAAGTATGAAGTTCCAGTGCCCGAGAAGTACACTGGTATCACAAGTGAGTTACAGCTGTGAATACTCTGAGCTGGACAATAGATTCAGGCTTCAGAAGTATAAGTTGCTACTTTCGCTATAGTAACCCTATGTGATAATATAATTAAATTAGAAAAAGTAACTCAAAATTTAACAGTTAAAAATTTACCAAGTCAAATGAGTACAATTTCATAATTTATTATGTACATCTATATATTCTTGTAATGAGAAATGGGTGTTGGAAGATGGTAAAATGTATGATTATTTACAGTTACAAATCAAAATAACAATCGAAAAAGTCTTGGATTTATCTTCCACTGAAATTACAACAAAAGGATTGTCACATTATCTCTTGCCATCTAGTTGTCATCATTAGACAGTCGTTTTAGAAACTGCTCACAGGATTTGGTGGATTGTATACACATAACTCATCTGAATTTGGTTCGAGGTTCCTGAGACACACTTGAATCCGGAAGACTTTCCTTCAGCCCGCCCTATAACTACGGGGGACTAAGGTGTTGAAGATTGGTTGACCTCTAGGCTTCAGTTAGCAGGATCAACGGTCTTCAAGTCTTTTTGGTAAATTCGGTCAGGAATGATCATAATCTTGATCAGCAATGATCATAAACACTGATCATAAAACCTGGAACAAAAGGTAATAGGTGGCCATTGTGTTCCAACAATCTCACCACCCACTGCTGTTCATGATGCGACCATGTCTTCAGTGTTTGTATATAAATGAATGAATCATGGTAGTATGTTACAGAGATAGCATGATAAGATAATGTCTACTGTGCAGAAAATAACAAAATACATGAATAAATCACGTTATGATACATGGGTACGATATAACCTTTGCCTTCCATTTATGGATGTCAAGTCACTTATGTACTTGCTGGTATGTCGTAAGCTTCCAGGCAAGAACTAGCCATGATATATTTGGCTAACCAATTAATGGTTACGCTTCCTGACAATGCCGGTGAAGGTTATCTCTGGTTAACGTCATTCCCTTTTTATTATATCTGATACAATAAAATCGTAAATAAAATCTGAAATAAAATGCCATTATTCATACATATATCTTTAATAAACTTACATACCCTCTTAGGTCGGCGTCTGTGGCCTAATGGATATGAACGCGGTTTCATAATTCAGATATACCAGGTTCGAAACCTGCTGTAGGCGGTTTGGTAGCAGATCGCTTTGTGTGGATTTTTAACAATGGTATAAGCGCCGTACCGTTCAGAAAGCAATGGCAAACTACTGAACGTAAAAATTGCCTAGAAAAATCACAAACAGCCAATAAAAGCTGGGGTTGATTGCCACGTCCTGTAAAGGATAAGCAACTAACTTTAACCCTCTTAGGATTTATAAGCTCACGGTGAGACTATATTGGTTGAATTTAATCTGCCCTGCATGCAGCGTGAAAATAGAACTTTTCTTGCAGATGCTGTCTTCCAGTTTCTCACTTTGGCTTCTGGATTTGGTGTGTGTGTTTTTCAACGCGTCGCTCTGTCCTTATATTTCAGTCTCTCGCCCGTACGAGAAAGCACCTCCTAAGGTCAAAAAAGATTTTCGTTTAATCTCTCGGTTTGAGGCGATTTGAGGTAATCTGTGCTTTTCCTGTACTTGTTTTCTCTTCTGTTCACTTACACACTTATATCCTTCCTTCCTTCCTAGGTATCCATTCATTTTCCCCATATGAGGCTTTCATTCTATCCAATTTATATTTAAATCCGTTTAGGCATGTAGTTATAATAATTTTTTGAAGATTATTAGCTAACTTTTAGCAGATGTGATGAAGGTGAAAAATATTAATTATCTTTAAAACTATTTATATTTGAATAATATCCTTTTGGATATAATTCCTAGTCTATCTCCTTTGTTGAATTATTTTTTTTTAAATTGTATTCCCACCAGGCGTTTTCTTGTAATTTTAAATTTAATTTCCTGTAAATGCAAACTTTGAAAGTCCGCCATACATTCCTATATTAGCTATTTCCTCATTATTCAGTACCGCCTGGCTTAAACATATTTCACATTTCTTCCGCCTACTACAAACTTCAAAGAAAGACCGCCGCGTTGTCCGTGCGCTGTGTGTGTGTGTGTGTGCGCGCGCTGTGGGCGTGCGTGTCGCTCTACAACCAAGCAAGTGGTACCAAATCTCGCTACAGTAACAAGATGGTATAAGGTTATGAAGTTTGAAAACAATATTTTATGAGTCAGGTAAAATGTTCTACATGAGAGATGCGTGTGAGAGGTGAACCTGTACCAAAATCAGACAAGTCACTTACGAATGGTTGGCATTTGAGATGCAAATATAGGCTGCTTTTGATTGGACTTCTATCCACGATGCATGTGGATGTGTGATGAAAATATTCATAACAACCTAGCGCCTTGTAAGCATACTTCACTTACCTCAAATCTCTTCCAGAAGAAATCATAGACAGTCAGGAATACAAAACATAACGGCCGAAATATAGGACAGGCCAGAGGACCGGACGTGAATTCTATGATTAAGAGATTAGCCCCGGAGAAATTATGGTGCGCCTTAAATTCTAGGATCCTAATTCAAGTGATGTAAGTTAGATACCTAATTCACATGAACAGACGGCATCTTAACTCAGTTGCCCGACAATTTTCGAACGTTTTATGTGCAACGAGTGTGTGTAATTTGCCAAAAAAACTCGGGTTAAGTTGTAATATGCATTTTATCATTTCAAATGTTCCATTTTTTACAGGTATAATTTGCTTGTAGATGTACAGTAGTATATGAGGCTGGCAACTTCATCATTGTAAATAGCGTGACATATGAACAGCCCCTGCAAGAGATGATGACTGCTTCGTGCGGGTTTCCTCATAAGGAACCAACAGCAGAGGGCGGAGGTAGCCCCAGACTCTATTGAGAGCAGGGAGTGGATGATGGTATCATGGTCTATATAGTTATTATACAAGCACTTTACTGAACTTTATATATATATATATATATATATATATATATATATATATATATATATATATATATATATATATATATATATATATATATATATATATATATATATATATATATATATATATATATATATATATATATACGAGATGCGTTCAGAAAGTAATGCACCACATCGTTTTTCTCAGCTAATAATGAATTTAGAAGCATGAAATTTTGCACACTTCAAATATGGCATGTGCCAATTGTGTGCACCAAATTGCACCGCAACCGGCCAAATAATACGGCTGCCCTAAACCGTTGAAATGGAGCGTGTTAGCAATTTGCGTTATAAACAGCGAATTGTGATAGAATTTTTCGTTGCAGAGAAAGAAACTGTTGTTAATATTCACAAGCGTCTATGTGATGTGTATGGAAGTTTGGCAGTCGACAGGAGTACAGTCAGTCGCTGGGTTCACAGAATCAAAGAATCAGGAAGTGGAGATACGGAGCTGCTTGATCGGCCGCGCTGTGGACGTCCTGCCACAGCCACCAACGCAAAAATGTTGAAATGCGCTGAGGGCATTATTCTTACTGATAGGCGAATCACTACTCAACAATTGGCCTTACAGCTGTCAGTCAGCATTGGTAGTGCAAACGCAGTTATAAAAACTCTCGGATTTTCTAAGGTTTGCGCAAGATGGGTTCCTCGAAGTCTCACAAATGACCACCGATTGCAAAGGAAAGCAATTTCTTCTGAATTGTTGGAGCGTTTCAATGCTGATGGAGAGAACGTTTTGGCTAAGATCGTTACAGGTGACGAAACCTGGGCACATCATTTTGAAGCTGAGACAAAAAGACAGTCAATGGAGTGGCATTATCCGCAATCACCAAGAAGAAAGAAATTCAAGACAATTCCTTCCGCTGGAAAGGTCAGGATCACTGTCTTTTGGGACATTGAAGGTGTGATTCTTGTGGACGTTATGCCAAGAGGAGAGACAATAAATTCGCAAGCTTACATTAAGACATTGAAAAAAACTCACTCAACGTTTTCGCAGAGTTCGGCCGCACAAGAATCCAGCAGACCTGCTTCTCCTTTACGACAATGCACGCCCTCACACAAGTCTGGCAACACAGGAAGCAATCACCAAATTGGGTTGGACTGTACTACCCCATCCACCCTATAGTCCCGATTTGGCACCCTCTGATTTTCATCTATTTGGTCCACTTAAAGATGCACTCCATGGGACAAGGTTTGAAGATGATGAAGGAGTGATTCATGCAGCGAAGAAATGGCTACATGATCAAGACAAAATCTGGTATGGGCTAGGAATACATGCACTTGTTTCGCGCTGGCATAAAGCCGTACAAGTTGATGGGGATTATGTTGAATAATACCGATGTTTACATGACAGATCCATGTATATTGTGTATAAATGTCATGCTTTTTTAATAAACAGCTCCAGAGAAACACGATGTGGTGCATTACTTTCTGAACGCCCCTCGTATATATATATATATATATACAGTAGAACTCCATTTATCCGAACCCCAATTATCCGAACATCCAATTATCCGAACACTTTGTCCAGAAAAAAAAAACCAGGCGTCACCAGTCACGTTAGACTACATTTCTGAATCTTTTGATGCGGCAAGCTTCAAATGTGTGCGAACAATTTGTAGAGGATGGGATGGGCTTAAGGTCGGTCGCTTACATACAGGAAGTCAATTAGATCATTATATCATAAAGTCAGTTCTTCTTCTTCTTCTTCTTCTCGTTCGCTGTTGTTTAGAAATGTCTACACAAGAAGTCCGGTTTTCTGGATGTATGTTGCTGTGGTTGAAAGTTCTTCAAGACTCCCAAACAGCTTTGTGTGGATGTGCGTCTCTGTGGGCCAATGTTCAGTTCGCAATTGACTAAGCATGTGGCAGTCTTGCAGGATGTGTTCGGCTGTCTGTGCTGCCTGTCCACACGTACATAGGGGTGATGGGACCAATCTCAGTCTGTATAAGTGACTGTTCAGTCTGTTGTGTCCTGTTCTCATACGGAACAGGATCACCTGTTTTGCTCGATCAAGATATTGATAGTTGTCTCTTTGTTGATCAATTTTCCTGATGGCCTTGATAAGGGTCTTCTTTTCCTGGAATGTGATTGTTTGTTCTTTTTGTTCCTGTGTTGCTCCCTCTTTTGCTAACATATCTGCTCTCTCATTTCCTGGTATGCCACAGTGTGATGGTATCCACTGTAGCACAACCCTTCTTTTGATATTTACTTCGCATAGGACTTTGTTTAATTCTGGCAGTTTATCACTGTTGAGGGCTTGCAGAACTGACATTGCATCGGTAAGGAATACAACCTGCTGACATTGGCTTATTGTGTTATTTATTATTCCTGCAGCAATGCTTATGGCCTGTACTTCAGCAGCATAGTTTGAACAGAATATTCCAGTAGGTGAACAGGTGGATTCATTTTCTTTGTCTGGATAGACCACATAAACTCCTGCGCCTCCGTTCTTCACTGCTCTGGTTGCAGATCCATCAGTATATACTTGGATCCATGCTTCTCTGGGGTATAGTTCTTCAATCATGTCACATGGGCAGAACACTAGCTAAACAGACACTTCAACTTAAAATAATTGTCTCTGCTACTAAAGCAGAAAAATTTTGGTGTACAAGTATTTCTCTGTGCGATATGGCATCTTCCAGTAAGCCTAAAGCATATAAAAGAAACCGCAATGTTTTGTCAATTGAAACGAAAACAGAAATTATCAAGAGACTAGGAAAAGGTGAAACTGCGTCTTCACTTGCGAGGATTTTCAATGTTGGGAAAGCTACCGTCTCTGACATCAAAAGTAACAAGGATAAAATTATGAGTTTTGCATCGAAATTGGAAAGTGAAAATGGGTCGAAGAAACGTAAAACCATGAGAAATACGAAAGATTTGAAATTGGAAGAGGCTTTGTATATATGGGTTGTGCAAAGAAGAAGCAAAGGGGAAACTATCTCTGGCTCTCTATTGTGTGAAAAAGCACTTCAGTTCAACAATCAACTTGACGGTCCTCCTGACTTTAAGGCTAGCCAGGAATGGTTAAGAAACTTTAAATCTCGTCATGGCATATGAGAATTGGAGACTCAAGGGGAATCTTTATCTAGCGATGCAACTGACGCTGAAAATTTTAAAGAAACACTCTTGGCTTTTTTGGAAGAAGAAGGCTATTCACTCGATGATGTGTATAATGCCAATGAGACTGGCTTATACTGGAAATCAATGCCTCAAAAATCACTTGCATCTCAGCGCGAAGCAGCTGCCCCTGGGTTTAAAAAGTGCGAAGAGAGTAACAATTTTGGTAGCCGCGAATGCCAGTGGAAGTCATCGTTTACCGGTGCTAATGATCGGCAAAGTCAAAAAACCACGTTGATTAAAGAATGTGACATGTCTCCCATTGTGCTACAAAGCACAGAAGAGTGCTTGGATGAATAGTGAAATATTTCTTGATTGGTATACAAATTAGTTCATAACAAATGTGAAGAGGTTGAGAGAACAAGAAAAGAAAACTGGAAAAGTAATTCTTCAACTGGACAATGCACCATCTCATCCAGAGACGGATACATTGAATGCAGTTGATGCAAATTTTAAAGTAATTTTTCTGCCTCCCAATGTAACAGCCCTGATTCAACCAATGGATCAGGGTGTTATAGCAAAGCTTAAAAAGATGTACAAGAAGGAAGTCCTGCGTCGTTTATTGTTGGCTGAAGATGAAGAAAGTGTGGTGGCGTTTTCTCAAAGACTGCTGCTATATGTTAGCTGATGCTTGGACCACCCTGTCACAAGATAATCTCAACAAGGCTTGGAATAGATTGCTTGGGAAAAAAGGAGGAAATAAAACTACTGCAGTGGACACAAATGATGATTGCATAAATGAAGTTGTGGAACTGTTTCAAGCAATGCCCGGATTTTTGGACTGTGACAAAGATGATGCACACACGTGGCTAGAAGATGATAATGATTCTGGTTTTCAGTTTTTGAATGACGAAGAAATTTTGTCTTTTGTGCAAGAAGAAAACCAAATACATGTAGTGACCGATGATGAAGACTCCTCGGAAGTACATGATGTACTTGTAGATTATGAAGAAAACCCAAAACGTCGACCAAGTCCTGAAGAGGCCTTTATAGCACTAGAAACCGCGATGGCTTGGTACGAGCAAGAAGATGACAGCTGTTCTACACAGCTTCTGCTGTTGAAGAGAATGCGGGACTTAGCAGCCAAAAGGAGACTATCCAGTTTGGTGCAAAAGAGGATTCCTCATTATTTTAAATAGTGGGCTACATCTGTGCAAGTACATGTATACGTAAGTTGTGCCTGGTTTTGAATCGTTTGTAATGTTATTTTGAAAACATTTCTCTTTCTTAAAAAACATAATTAATACAACTAGTACATGCACTGCTGTGTAATAAAAGATTTTGGTGATACGGTGATCTAATACAGTGTGGGTATTATTATTACAGTACAAGTAAATATGTTTTATTGTGTATTTTCCTTGTGATGGTTAATTATTTTTAGAAATACGAGCGTATGTGTACATGTACTCGATATATTATGTAATCCAATTATCCGAACATTTGATTATCCGAACGATGCTCGGTCCCAAGGGGTTCGGATAAATGGAGTTCTACTGTATATATATATATATATATAATGTGTGTGTGTCACAGCTTGATTAACAAGCGTTGGACTGTCTGTGCTCCGCTGGGAGCAGGTGCGTAATGTCATTCGTGTATGAGAGGCAGTCAGTAGCGTGGTCTAAACTTAACAACACGAAACTGCGAGGTCAACAGGTCAGGGGTGAATGCAAGGAGAGTTCTGATTTGGGCAGTGAAGAAACGGGGTTCAAGAGAGCGACGAGGTTTTTGGTGGTGATGGTGGACTTGAATTGTCGAGTGCGAGAAGATATTTATTTGTGTGAATATAATGCATTTTGTGATCTGGGATTTTCATGAATGTGATACACTTCGCTGACTGTATATATTGTTGTAATTTTGTGAAAGTTGTTTTTGAATACAGTGGACAGAGTTGGGAATATGACTTGTGTTGGTTATTACTTGAATGTGTTCCACTCCATCCCTCGCTATCTTGTTTAGTATTTCGAGGACTAAGACATATGTGTGTTTAATATCAAATACGCTGTCTTTATATATATATATATATATATATATCTATATATCTATATATATATATATATATATATATATATATATATATATATATATATATATATATATATATATATATATATATATATATATATTGCAATTGTCGTCTTCCGCTATCTAAAATCACTTTTATCCGACTTACTGGGGTTAAAATTAATGCTCAGGGAGGATACATTTTTGAGGAAGATGGAAGTGGTGGATGGGAGATGAAGGCGTCTGATACGCATATCAGGGACCCAATAATCAAAAGAGACATTTGTTTTCCTCCTAGTTTGTGGTACAGGTTTGTGATTCCAGCTGCCAGCAGTCAACGCTGGCCACAAGCATCACACTGGTCTGGAAGACGTTTGACAACCTATGTGATTACCTCATACGTGTTGCATGAGGCGTGTTACAGCCACCAGATTTAACCATTGAAAAGAAGTACTGTACAAAGCACCAGCGGGAACCAACAGTGGCTGAAGCGATGCCAACCTACTCCACACTGGAAGCTAAGTAGCAAACTCGCGAAATCAATGAACATTTCACAAGTTTTTCCATCACAATATAAATCATCCGATGAGGATAATTATCATCGTTTCATTTTTCTACATCAATTTATTTATTTTAAATCTTGTTAAACTCCTAATGATTATTAAACCTATTTACCTGTAACTTTAAAGCTATAGTTGGA
This sequence comes from Oreohelix idahoensis, assembly GCA_024509875.1. Taxonomy (NCBI): domain Eukaryota; kingdom Metazoa; phylum Mollusca; class Gastropoda; order Stylommatophora; family Oreohelicidae; genus Oreohelix; species Oreohelix idahoensis. The sequence goes on along the minus strand of JAMPIV010017687.1, from coordinate 163,936 downwards.
TTAATTGTTATTGAGTGAATTGTATGTCTGCATCCGTATGACTCATATTGTGTTAAATACATAAAAATGTAAAGCTATGAAATTAATAACTGCTGAATAATCTTCAGCGGCTGGTTAAAAAACCACGACTCAAAATTTCTTCATAGAAGGGGCAGACGAATATAAGTTCATGACAGCTTAGATAATCTCAATTGTTGTGCTAGCTTTTCTTTAACATCCTATGAGGTCCCCTTAAATAGAAGCATCATTCTTCTTCTATTTATATCCCTGCCAAAAGTAATCTTGAGGGAATGTTGATACCTTAGAATACCCTTATCATTATTCTCTTAGTTTGGCCATTGTTTGACAATTACTGCGGAGCCGCTAGCGTAGTGGTTAGAACACCGCTCTGGCGACCGGGTGATACAGGATCAAACCCGGGCGACGGCATTTGAGGATTTTTCGTCGACCGGGATTTGGACTGGATTAACTCGAGACCTGGCGAGGACATTTGAAGGAGTGTCGTCGACCAGGGACTGGCGGCTCCTGAGCCGACCCAGCTGCAATGGGTACCTCCGAAATCGGCGAGTATTTGCCTGAATGGCGAGGGACACCTGTCTCTGTACAAGAAATAAAGGGATACTCACGTAAAATCAATGTCAGGTTAGACATAAATAATAACCTGAGATTTCGCCTCGAGTATTAGCGGGCGTACGCAAAAAACTGCGGAGCAGGGGAGACGATCGACCCCACACGTGCTAATATCAGAAGCGATTGTCGTAGTAGTTGTAGTTGTATATTGTTATTATTATAAGTAATAGTAGTAGTAGAAGTAGTAGTAGTAGTAATAGTAGTAAACGTAGTAGTAAAAGTTGTAGTAGTAATAGTAGCAGTAATAGCAGTAGTAGTAATAGTAGTAGTAAAAGTTTTAGCAGTAATAGTAGCAGTAACAGTAGTAGTAGTATTAGTAGTATTAATTGTAGTAGTATTAATAATAGTAGTAGTAATAGTAGTAGTAGTAGCAATAGTAGTTAGTAATAGTAGGAGTAATAATAGTAGTAGTAGTAGTTACTTACTTAGTTAGTCGTTCCTCTTCTACCGTGAGGTGTAGAGGTTTGTAAGAGAGAGCGCCATACTATTCAAGTAGTAGTAGTAGTAATAGTAGTAGTAGTGTCACAGATGAAAATAGTGCAGCAGTAATCATCCATTTTTGCCCTCCCCATCTAGAGTATACTTTTGCTACGTGAACGAAGGATTTACCAGTTTAATTAACACGGGGGCCATCTTGCAATCAAGCCCTATGTGAAACAGAGAGCGAAGCGCGGAGCATGGCGTAATAGATTCTTTGATCAGGGGAACACACGATATTCAGTGAGACAGACCTTGGATTGTAAAACTTTCAGGTGATAATCGCGTAGCTGATTTTCGGCAAGGCGGAGATGATGAAAGTCAAGAGCTAGTAAAATTACCTTTGATTCAAGAAATCGAACGGCAAATTGGCTCGGGTCTGGCAGTGGTGTGACTTTCGCATTGGAGAACGATTGAACGGAATTTTTCAATATATACCATGTCTCTCCGATAGCCATGATCAATTGCCAGAAATCTATCTGAATTCACTAGCTCGTTATCTTAAGATTTCTCGTACAGAGTGAAAATTAATAGATTCCGTGGAGTGTTTCATTTTTCTGATTGCGGTAATTTATATACTAGATTTGAAGTGATTTAGTGTGTTTAAAGTTTTCAATATATTTCACTGAGATTTTCTGTGCTAATTAAATAACTTATAGCTAACTTTCCAGCCGTAAAGTAAATTTAAATACTTGCTATTTTTCCAGTAAGAGATGTTTTAAATTAACTAGTACATACATTAAATAACTGTCTACTGACGGCATATATTATTTACTTCTATCCATTTTATGTATTTTTTTAAAATGACTAGTGTTCATATCACGCGTTAACAGAATTGATAGGATACGCTAGTATGTTTTAAATCTAATTTATAACAGAGTGGTGTAGAGGTCCTTTTTAACACGTGTTAGATATGATATTGATAATTTGGTTAAATTTTTAAATGTTCTATTCTCTTTTATATAGGCTGATCAAACCTGAGTACTAGCGGCTTGTTTTCTTATGGCCATATGAACTTATGATCATACGAACTTATAATATTATAAGCATCCAAGAATATTTAATATTGATTAGCTTCTTGCTGTGACTTGTGCGGTCCAATTTTCCTTATTTCCATGAGAGAAACCAGAACAGAACAATTGAATTATAATATTAACTGGGCCAGAACAATTACCAGATTTTCTTATATATAAATCTCATCAGCCAACTGTGGCAATATATTGTCAGCAACATTTGTGTAACTTAAACCTAGCGTTTCCGCCACTTGAGGCTAAACAACCTAGGAACGGTATATGTTCTATTTATTCTACATCGGCGATCACCACGCATGAACCTTACTCCAACCAACTGAAGGCATAGATAACTTATTGTATCAAGTACAAATTTAACACCGACTCTAGCGACTCTTATGAAATTTGCAGTCAGCAACTACGGAGAGTCTGGGGCTGGATTTGGCAAACTTAAATTTGACACTAAATATGTATATTACTTATTAGTGTATTTCCTTGGAATGCCTGCGACAGCTACTGGGGTAAGTGCATCTGAAAGTGGCCACTGCGTGTATGTGAATTGAATGAACAGAGAAAGAAACTTATGTCTTTTGTTTACATCATATACTTATATGGTTTCTTCTTTCTTTTTTTTTATCTCAATAATCACGGGATGGTTTACATTAGGAACCTATTCTTTTCCCATACTGACTATTTCATAACTTATTGTTAACCTTTGATCTTTTGGGTTAATTAACCTCTGTTGGGATCGTCCTTTCTTTTCCTTTACCAGAGGGGAGAACCTATTTGATTAATTTTTCATTTTTGTCTGTAAACCATGATCTCTTGATGCATATGATTTATGTTGTGATTTTCTATTTATAATAAACGTTATTAATCCTTTAGTTATTGTGTCGGTCAACACCTATTCATTACATGTTATCCTTAGTTTGTTTTCACGTTCGTGCGTATTTGTCACAGAATTGTGTGCATGTGAGTGCAGTGTAACTTGTATTTTCGTACAAGGAGAGAAAGTGCGTCTGATTTAAATATCGTCGTCCAGTTAGGCTGGATTAGATAAATTATTCTATCCAGAGACTGTCCTTTCTCTTACACCAGCGGTTCCCAACCTGTGGTACGCGTACCCCTGGGGGTACGCGACAGGACGTTCAGGGGTACGCAAAAAAAATTGAGTAATGGCGGAAAAAAGATAAATATGTCAACAGTGTAAAAGAAAAGTCAAAAGTTGTGAAATTAATTCAACGCTATACTATACAACATGAACTGTGTGAGACAACCTCCGCCGTTTTTCTTGCGCGCCACTGGCGTGCTGTCTGCTTGGACTGGCATGTGTGAAAATCTATGGCGTTTCGTGTGACCACAATTCAATATTTTTATACAATAGTCTTTATTATGATGACTATGGGATTATAGTTATGCCGTTGAATATTTCATCAAAATTATGACTTGTTTGATCTTCCACACTATCTTTGAACGTCTGAAGTCCCGGAAGTAATGGTGATGATTCTTGACCCAAATTTTACAAATGTGAGACAGTGAGACAGTGTTTCTATATACAGTAGTTTTTGTCATTGTTTTAACTTAACCTAAAGTGATTAATTGTTCAGTTCGTGTATTATCAGATATGGATCAGTGGTTGAAAATCGGCACAGTAAAAAAGCTGAAACATAATGTGGAATGTGATCAATCGCCAAGTACTTCTCAGGACACGCCTAAGACTTTGGTACCGGATAGTGAAAAGACACGATCTTCAGTTTTACATAGAGCTAAAAAGAGAAAATACAGTGACGGATACATGAAGTATGGGTTTTCTTTTATAGGAGATGAGGACTGTGCTGAGCCCCACTGTGTAGTGTGTCGGGAAGTATTATCCAATGGTAGCATGAAACCTTCGTTACTCTTGCGGAATTTACAAACAAAACACCCCAGTTATGAAAACAAGGAACGCAGTTTTTTTCAGCGCCTATCGAAACAACAGAATGTGACATCGTACTTGTCGTCAGCTAACAAAGATAACGAAAATGCGGTTGAAGCATCCTACCGTATTAGTTATCGTATTGCTAAATGTGGTAAAAATCATACTATAGCTGAGAATTTAATTTCTCCTTGTATAAAAGATGCCGTTCTGTGCATGCTCGGAGAGGAACATGTTCGCAAAATGAACGCTATCCCTCTTTCGAACAATACAATTTCTCGAAGAATGCAGGATATGTCTGACGATGTTGAAGCGACAATAATAAGTAGAATTAAAAATAGTAAATTCTTTGCTATTCAAGTTGACGAAAGCACAGATATTGATAATTTCGATGTTTTGCTTGTTATTGTGAGGTATTTGAAAAGCAATGAAGTTAAAGAAAACCTGTTGCTTTGTCATCCTCTGTCAGGGCTTACAAGAGGTGAAGATATATTTCATGCTATTGATTCTTATTTCAAATAAAAGGACATTAATTGGTCTAATTGTTGTGGACTATGCACTGACGGAGCCAAGTCTATGTCAGGTTGCTACTCCGGTCTTCGCGCTCATGTCACGAAGGTAGCCCCCAATATAACCTGGAGCCACTGCTGCATCCACAGGCAAAGCCTTGCATCTAACCGCCTCCCTGGTGAATTAAAAGTTGTTCTTGATAAAGCCGTGAAAGTGGTTAATTTTATAAAGTCAAAGTCCACAAACTCGAGGCTTTTCAAAGCACTGTGTGAAGAGATGAATAGTCTTCATTCTACCCTGCTCCTTCATACACAAGTAAGGTGGCTCTCTCGTGGTAAAGTCCTTACCCGGCTGTTCGAACTTAGACATGAAGTCCAACTTTTTTTTTGAAGACCATCCTTTTCAACTTACTTCAAAGTTACACGACTGTGATTGGCTTCAGAGTCTTGCATACTTATCGGATATTTTCCTACAAATAAATAAACTAAATTTGGCACTTCAGAATAGCTCGGTAACGATCTTCAATGTTTCAGACAAAATTGAATCTATGATTAAAAAATTAGATTTTTGGAGGTCGTGTATTGAAAAACGCCAGACTGAGGTATTTGAAACTCTGCACAATTTCCTATCTGAGAACGAGCTGCACCTCTCCCAGGAAATAAGCGAGAAAATAATTGAACACTTGAAAGGGCTAAAATCATCTTTCGAGAAGTACTTTCCGAAACATGGAAAAGAGAACTACTGGATTGTAAATCCCTTTGAAGAAGAATATTTCCAAGCAGCCTTATTATCAATCAACGAAAAAGAGAAGTTGATTGAACTTTCGACTGATACTACTTTAATAGCTGAATTCAAAGGAAAATTCATTATTAACTTTTGGGGAGACATCAGCAGAGAATATGAACAGCTGACCGACAAGGCGCTTAAGTTTCTGTTGCCATTTACAAATACTGAGCTGGTGGAGAGGGCTTTCTCTTCTTATACCTTTATAAAAAAAATAAATACCGTAGTAAACTGAACGCAGGTCCAGAATTGAGACTGTATTATACATCTCTTGAACATGATTTAAAAAACAATGTGCCTCAAAACAAGCTCAAAGATCGCACTGAACATTTGTCATGGTTACGTGACATGTTTTTTTTATAAAATGTGATTTCAACTTTTAACAATAACAACGTTTTTATTATTATTATTAATAAATTAAAAGTGTTAATTTTTATTGTAACGTCTGATTTTTTTAATGTAAAAATATATGCACTGTTTGTTCACCTTTTTATTACATTGTTTTTTAATCCCGTGGTTGGCCCCTTTATTTCTGGTTATAATCTATAAATTTTGAATAACAGCAACTATATTAATTTCAAATATTTTGCTAATATTAGGGGTACAATTTATAGAAATGGGCTGCCAAGGGGTACGCAAGGAAAAAAAGGTTGGGAACCGCTGTCTTACACGATCACCCTCGTGATAAAAACTATTTCTTACCCCTTACTTTCACATTGTCATCACTATCACCTCTGCTCAGACAGGGCTATAAACATCTATTACCTATCTGATAAATCATACACGACAAGTAGTAGTAGTAGTAGTAGTAGTAGTAGTAGCAGCAGCAGCTGCAGTAGCAGTAGTAGTAGTAGTAGTAGTAGTAGTAAGTAGTAAGTAGTAAGTAGTAGTAGTAGTAGTAGTAGTAGTAGTAGTAGTAGTAGTAGTAGTAGTAGTAGTAGTAGTAGTAGTAGTAGTAGTAGTAGTAGTAGTAGTAGTAGTAGTAGTAGTAGTAGTAGTAGTAGAACGAAGCTGCTAAGAAAACACATAAATAAACTAGAAGGCAAAAGGATTCTGTTACATGATTAAGAAAGAATACAGACATGTCAGAACAAATGTAAATACTTAACTACGTATTTTGAAGGTAAAGTGCCTTTTTTCCCCCACTGAATACTTTATGAAAGAGCACCGATCATTATTGTTTGACAGTTGTCGCCCGTAACACTCAGAAATAGAACCAGCTGGAAAAAAATAACCGACAAGAGTGCTCTGGAACAACTTGTTTCCGGATATTCGCAAATAGAAATGCCACACACAGCTGAAAACTAAGGTTACGCGCATCAACAACAAATTATTAGGACGTTTGGAGACTCTGTGACAACGTTCGGTAACCAGGACAACAGAGCGCGCTCAAAGATATTCTCCAATATGCCATGGTGGTTGTCCCACAGGATTATGTTTTTGTTCGAAATGTCAATACAATAACAAAAATATGCTGGATATTTCGTTAATTTTATGTATGTATGTATTTGTGTATGTATGTTTGTATGTATGTACTCGTATGTATGTATGTATGTATGTCATATATATATGGTGTAGTCCACTTAAGAGAAACTCGCTTAAATCGAATTTCGCTTACGCATTTCTGAGGGTCCCGGCCAAATATGTTCTTTGCTTTGTTTAAAAACTCGGGTTAAGTCGAATTTTGATAAGTAGAATTTTTGGATAAGTCGAAGTAATTTGTCTGTCCCAATTACAATTTGAACTCGCTCAAGTAGACGTTCTGCCTTCATCGCTTAAGTTACAGTACTACCTGACTGTATATAATTGTTTTTGTGAACAGGCAATAACTGGCTAATAAACATCCGAGCTTCTGTCAGTAGATTGCAAAGGCAAACCAGCAAGCAAGTAATCGTAGGTAAACACTTCCTCACCTCGATTTGCAAGATAAGGGCTTACGTTAAACTCTGAAAGCAACGGAACCACGTGTTTCAGATCTAAAGATAACCAAAGAGCTAACCCAAGGCATGTGAAAAGTAAATAATAAACATAAACCAGTATTTAGTAGGCACTCGTTAGAAAGAAGCAAAGAAAACACTAGACAACAGAAAAGTCCCTAAGTCTGATCGTTATAATAAGCTAAGAATAAGGCTGAATATACAATTGGTCCAATAAGCATTGAATGAATCGTAAAATTAAATTCATCCCCACTCGGGCAAATCGGCATTAGACCAAAAGTACATCAGGACTAATCCGCATTAGCCCAATCGTACCACATGACAAATCGGCATTATACCAGTTGTACCACATGGCGAAAAGCATTAGACCAATCATACCAAAGGACGGATCGGCATTAGACAAATCGTACTACAGGACCACTCGGCATTGGACCAATCGTCCCACAGGACGAATCGGCATTAGACCAATCCTACCACTGGACCAATACAGATTAGGTTAATCGTACCACAAAATAAATCTGCATAAAACGAATCGTAACACAGGGCGAATCGGCATTAGACCAGTAGAACGATTAGACCAATACGCATCTGACCTATTGTTTATTCGACAAGCTGTCATTTGAACAATCGTCATTGTTAAGTTATTTTAGCGGGGGAGTTAAATGTTTGAGATCCTCACATGTGAGTCTAGTATTTTGTAGACGCACATTTGAGCACATCTAAGGTAATTGTATGTTTAATTATTGCGTACTACCGTGCACCATGTTTGAACGGGGATAACGCGGTTTGTCTCGGCGATCTGTTGCCATCCAGCAAATATTCTGGAGGCAGATCCCAATATTCTCCGTCTGATAAAGACGTGATTTTCTCGTGTACTTATCCTTGGTTCGGAAAGACACGATCATTATAATCATCTATAAGATGAAGACGTCGCTATTGAAGGAAACATGTCAAGACGCGCTTGATTTGAATGTTTAGCCTTAAACTGCTCATTTTAAGTATCTCACTTTTGATACTTGGTTCTCCAGAATTGTTTACTGTAGAGCTTTGACTTGACCAGTGGAGTCAAGTCACTAGTGCGTCAATACAATGCTTGGAGTCATTATTGGATCTCCATACGTATGCTCAACGCTTTTAACATGATTGATTCTATAAACCTATGCATCCTACCACTTCGCCATGCTGTAGTATTTCCGTTAATCTTCATGGGGTAACGGCTAGTGAAGTCAACCAAGGTCCAGGTCGTATATGATGGACTATGTACTTTGTCTACTATCAATTATAATTCAACTATGAATGTTCATTTCAAATAATGATTGCCTGTATCGACTTCAACATAGTCTGTACTTCGTCTGCAATAAACGATAACGTCACTATGTACTCTACGAGTCCAGCGTCTACTTTCCCGTTGGTGTAGTCACAGTCCTGACTCATCCTACATAGTTACTAGGTCATCAATATAAGCCAAAGAAACGGCCCACAAAATCATTCGCGAAAACTCCAAAGATACGTCGGCCGCAGACAGTAAGCCCGACAGGCCAGTAACCACAAAAGAAATACAGGCAACAATCATCTTCAGCTAAGAATTAACCGCAGTGACCATTTTCAATGAAAAAGCCATCACTGGCAATAAGTGCAGCGGAGAAAAACTAATACAGTGAAATAAAACAAAAGGAAAAAAAAACCCTCTTGCAGATAACGGCTATACTAAAAGTATGAGTCATTTGAGAATTTAAGGGACACTATTTCTTCTTTATCACATGTCTTTTCTTTAAGCCCTTTATTTCGCTTGTTTTTTTTTTTTAACTCGCCTTTCTTCCCCCGTCAGCCCTCATCTTAGTCTTCTAATATGTCCGTTTTCTTCATTCATGCACTTCTCTACTCTTCAATATCTTCTTCTTCCTCAAGCTGTTAATACTTACTTACTTAGTCGTTAATCTGTTACTTTGGGGTGTAGAGGTTTGCCAGAGAGAGCGCCATACTCTCCTATCGATTGTCTTCCTGTTAGACTGGTTCCAGTGCAGTCCTCGATCCTTTAGGGATTGTCTGATGTTGTCCTCGTCGCGAACTCTGAATCGTCCTGGAGGTCTGAATCCCTCGCTCTTCGTTTTCCATATTTGTTGTGGCATCTAATCTTCTTCCATTCTGCAAACATGGCCAAACAATCGTAACTGGGTGTTCCACTCGGGGATGCAGGGGTTGGGTTTCGAGGCCATGACGTATTGTCTGGTTGCAAAGCATGTCCCTTCTTTTTACTTTGACCACTTTTCTCAGATACCTAATTTCTGAGGTTTGCAGCTGAATTTTGTGGGTTGAAAAAACTGTTATTGCAACTAAATAAGATAACATTACCTCATCAGTTTTATTCCCTGCTTTCCAGGTTGTCTCATCAGATGGAGCAGTTGTCAGGCTTTGAATGATTAAAAACACAAAATCCCCTGAAGTAGTATATCCTAAATTATACGCTTCCAGAAGTAATTCTCGCAGAACTTTAGTATCCATACACAGAATGAACACTGAAAAATATAAACAAGAATTGGTTTAATGAGCTGCAGATAGTCAAATCATATTTACGAGAAAGTAACCCGCCAAAACATAACCAGGAAATAATTATGTTATGTTCTTTCTGATGCATGTTCTGACGTCGTCACTAATTCTCCAGTGGTCATTTAATTCCTTTCCATTCCGTCTTAACTTCTTTGGATCTTTGTAGTCGACCTTATCATGACATATGGTCAATGGTCAATTCACCATGAAAACAATTGAAAGGACTGCGTGTTCTTTTAATGGGTGTGCAATTTAGCTTTCCCAGCGCAGTGGAAGGGAATAGAAAGGAAGAAACTGAACACATGAGACATGGTGCCGTCCTGATGACATGAGGCAGAAAGCGCACACCATAGTTCATCCATGTCACTTCTTAACAGGTTTCTCAAGCGCTATTTATAGACATATTGTCACAAAGGGCGAATATTATCGGCTGGATAAGTACTGTTAATTTTCATTCAGGTGAAGTGATCGCATATTATTATTTTTTTAGCGAATATTTTATCTCTCCTTATTCATCCATTGACGGATACTTATACGTGTCACTAGCTTTGCCCTCAAAGAAATGTAAATATCTGATTAACCGTCTAACGTATTAATGACATTTTTCGCATACGATGTTATATTGGGTTAGACCCAACAAATATATACTTTATATCTGTGCATCTTGTCTAGTTCCCATAAACGAATGAAATCCTTTGATCTTTGTCGGCATACTAATTATTGTGTATCGAGAAAAGAAATTTTACCACTTCAGTCACAGATTCTGTGAATTGATTAGGCATAGGCGTGTCTACTATTACAATAATGTGGCCATCACGTTTGCATATGAATACCTGTTGAAGATGATTTCTTAAATTATCTGCATGCGAGATACTCGTGACATTGTTTGTCATTGACATTTAGTGCGCTACCAAACTGGACTTTCATTGATCTAATTATTTCAATAGGTATCACCACTTTGCGGTTCATAAATATTATAATGGAACGTTGCTCCTCTACTGTGCTTGTAAATAACGGTAAGGTCTTCTTTAAAGAAATTAAACTTCATCCGAATCATAATCAGATGTCTCTGAGAAATTGATAATCAATCTCGGCTGAATAAAGGACAAACCATCATTCGTCCAATATTCCTCTTCCTCTTGTAACACATGGTTCTCACATTTCTTCCAATAATCCCTGGCTATATTGGAGATGGTGGCTTTTGTAAGTATTTCGACATCTTTTAATTTGAACGTTCTATTTTCTGTTGCTACCTGTTCCTTAATTTTAGCCCAGACTAATTCTATTGGGTTTAAGTGAGAATGGTAAGGAGGCAATCTTAAACATCTGTAACCATGTTCATGGATTGCCTTGTCTATGTGAAATATCTTTGTGTGCTGTGTCTTTTTTACAATTCCAAGTAATTCAGGCTTCAGGGACATTTCGTTGAATGGAATGTTGTTTTTGGTCAGCCAAATCTTTATTACATCTTTAGTGCTTGATGAATTAGGAACGTTATCTTCTGGTGCCACAACATTGTGATATGAAGCATTGTCCATTATCAAACACGACGGTCTATCCAATGAAGGAAGTACATGATTCACAATCTAATCTTGAAATATCTTGCCATTCATCTTTGTATGATAATCCCTATTATCTGTGGATTTTGAAACAAATATGAGTTCAGTATTATTTAGAAACCCATGATGGCTGCTTCCTGCATGTGCAATTATTAGGCGCTGTCCTTTGCTGCTTGGTACTAGTCTCTTAGTTGTCCCATCAGATGATTGCCATTATCGTTCATTACTGTGGTGCGCATTGATCCAAGTTTCATCTAAATACACAAAATCATAACAATCTCTTCTCATTTCTCTGACCTCGCGTAAATATTTGCTTCTCATAGCAACTATATGAGGCTTCTCACAAATAAGGTTTCTACCACCAACATATTTTCTAAAAGTGAATCCCAAACTCCTAATAGTCCTCCATAGCGTAGAGTTGGAAATATCAATGTCATTATTCTTTCTTAACCAAATTTTCAATTTCCTTAAAGTCACTGCCTCATTATTGTGAAACATATTGCAAATTTCTCTGCGAATCAATTCTCTGTCAAAATTATCCACCACTCTTGGCCTAATTTTCGTGTGTAAAACACTGGAATTAGAAATTTCAGATGTCGCTATCCAGCGGTGCAATGATCGTTTGCTTATCCCCAAGGTATGAATAGTCCTCTTTTGTGGGTTTGAAATAGAATGATATAGTTTTCCTCAAGTAGCTTCATTGCAGAAATACTTAAAAATCCTATTTGTGATTTGCTGTAATGTCATAAAATGTACTCGCAGACTCATTTTTCCTACTTAACCACACAATACTTTTTGTAGACACGCCACTGATTGACAATATGTGCGTAACAATATGATCTGTTTTATGTTCAAGAAACCAACGGGCTGATCACCCGTTTGCCAGTCACTTCGATTACGGAAACAACAGCAAATGGATTGATTTGCCGTTGCCCTAAAGACGCCAATAGGCGTGATGGGAAACAATGACAAAGAAAACCTATCTGCTGTTGCTCTAAGACGCCACTAGGCGTAATAGCCACTGACTGCTTTGACGGTCGGTGGCTAAGGACGGAAGAAGAAGAAAAGAATGTTCAAGAAGTGCAATTTCACGCAATTTCACGCTAAAATCATGCCAATTGTTTGATAAACCAAAAATGGGCAAATGAGGTCGTATAATTTACTGTAGACATTTCAATATGTGTGTGTGTGATGTGTGTTGGCAAGAAGGATTTTGATATTATATTGCAACGAAACGAAAATTGAAGCCAATGGCCGCATTTTAATGAAAGATTTAATGCATAGGGTCTATACCATTTCAAATTCACACACAAAATTTCACCTATATGCGTTATATATTCGATGAGATATAGCATTTTGAAGTTGGGCAAAGCTAGTGAAACGTGCTATAGTTATGAGTTAACCTGATAATTAGCTAATGATTTTGGTAATGGTGTTTAAGATGGATGGATACCCTTTACTCATCATAGGTTAATTATTTCATGATAATGCTTAAGTCAATATTACATTGGGTTAGTAAAGAGTACGTGAAAGAGATCTGCATCTAACACCATGCTTGTTGAAAGACGATAAAATGTAGGTCATGTAACGGTAAATACATCAAGCTTGAGGTAGAATGAATTTTGAAGAAAAAAACAATACCTCTAGATCTTAAGACAGCATCCACAAGAAATCCTCTAAAATGGCTTCTGTCTTGGGTTTTTCCACTCAGTTCATAGTTGATCCATGTGAAATTCGTTGCCCTGAAAATAGATAAAAGAATTATTGACGATTTTCAAAAATGAATGAATTGTAAATTGCTTTGTTTTGTTATTTTATGTTCTATGGTATCTGGGTCTTGGCATTTCATGGGAGGGTGGGGGGGTGGGGGGGTGCAGTGTGTGCCCAGGAGCCCCCAAATACCTCAAAATTTAAAAAGACATAACAAAAAACAGTAGCTTAAAGTTTTAATTATATCGCACCATACCTAATTTTAGCTTTAAAGTGTAGATTGTTGCATTCTATAATAAGCACCGAATTTTGTAATATAAGATGTTGTAGAACTGTACAGAAAGCAACTATCTGGTTAGAGATAAAAATCTTCAAAATTAACTGCCTTGTATCACTAATGTTAACAAACAAAAGTAATACTTTGTGTCACAATTTGTGTCAGGTGTCACGAGTGGCGATATTGAGAGTCTGTCAAAGACAAGACAAAAGTCTGAGTGAGGCGTAGAAAATACAGGAAGTATGAAATAGCGAATGTGAATGTGAATGGATGTGTAACAGTCAGGCGTACAAGATGACAAACACTCTTTTACCCTGCCACTCGGACTTATTTAGATGTCAACTCCACTCACACCTCTCTTTCTCACCTATCGACAAATGAATAGATATATGAAGTAAGGGACTGATACACCAAGTGGTTTTCACATTCAACGATCACAGATGTACAGGTAGAAGATAATTCTGATCAGCAGCAACAAGTTTTGTATGCTTATTAAGATATAAATGTAGATAGAAAAAAACCCATACTGTATCTGCACGATGGCAGGAATTATAACATAAATCACTCCAACAAAGTATGATTCACCATAAATAAACAAAGGAATAACAACATACAACAACCTGATTTTAGTTAATAATCCAAACTGGAACCCAAGTTGTACACACACAAAATTAACTCCACGAAATAACCCAATAGAAAAAGACCCACACTGGGTACTAGAAATAATAACCACCAAATTCGAATCTGTGTCCCCGTCTTTCAATCCCCAGCCTCAAATAGAGGCGACTGTGACTAGGCTACACAACATGAAAAAAGTAAACACCCCACAGCAAAAGGATACATCACCAATAGGTAAACCACAATGGTTACTGACACGTGCTAGTTCCCACTGAACTAGGGCATGAAGTATTTATAGGCCTATACATGCACAAACATAGTCAATTGTAGGCCTTCCGTGTCAGACTCGTCGTCTAGCAGTTTACCTCACATTAACACAGGGACTCCAACTCACGAGTAATAAAGAAACATCACGATTGCCGAGTCAATCTCCAAACATTTAATACTACACTAACCGTTTTACAATAACACGTGGATAGTGTGATGCATATGTGATAAAGGTGGATTTGAGCTGAAATGATAACTTGCCACCCCTATCGACACCTGGTATTAAAGTGCAAGATGTAGGTGTCTTCTCTGATTTAGAATGTTGCTGTGTGTGTTGCAGTAGAACAGTTCACAGGGTACACCACAGGCAACATGACGTGTAGAGTCATAGAAATGGTAACTTCGCTTTAGTTTTATACCATTTATTGCACGCCACAAAACAGTCATGATATTTATGTCATCACCAGCATAGTATAACGAATGCAGCATTCAAAATCATATTAACTGATAGTCATGTAGGATTCAATACTCAATAGTTGTATTGTAAACAGTTATCATAAAGTTCTGGTTCGTGAAGCTGTATAAATAATATATATAACTTCTGCAACAGTGTCAGCTGCAGATCTTCAATGTTCATAGACAATAATAAATGCTCCCTTTCTGATGCTAGCAGATCAGATGTATACAATAAGTCCGTTTACTGTCTGCACGTGAATAGCATATTGGGAATACAGGTCAAACCGACCTTTATAACGTTTCTAAGTCTAACCATCTGACTTGGACGTGATCTCTGATATAACGAATCCTGGAACACAGACAATAGTCTTGTTGGTCTAGAGCGACCCATATATATATAACTAGTTCAGGTATAAAGATACCGGTGGCGAAAATCCTAGTCAAAGTACCTCTCCATATTGAATCACACAGGCGAGCAAGGAGCGACAAAATGACGAACTTCTAGATGATAGCAAAAAGTTCGATACAAGAGGAATTACCTTTCTTCGGAATTCAACCACGAACATATGCCTCCAGGCAGGCTTGAATAATACTGGGAAATAGTCTAGTTAGTTAACTAACTCACAAAGACAATGTATTTCCCTCAGAAAATCACAAGACGCAGGTTGCGTCCGCTCGCTACTCAGACCATTTCTAAACTCCCAGCTGGGCGGAACACACAGAACGAACTCCCAGTTTTTGACATGCGCAAAACTCATCTACGTGAGTATCAATTCACACAAAGCAATTCTAAGAACATTCGAGATAAAAGTCTTACACAGTCGCGCCTTTTATGGTCATGAACAGAAAAGTTAAGACAGGTTTCAGACATCTACAACAGTTGACTGATACTACCAAATAAGGAGATATGGTCACGCTTCGTTCAAGAAATTATAGACCGAACGTGTCTCTATACAAGAGAAGGCAAACTCCTAAAAAATTGTAGTCTCCATAACTCGGGTTATGGCCCTTTGACTGTAAAAAACATAATACACATTTCAGTCAAAAAATGATCATACATACGAAAAATGATCATACAAAGACTTTGGAAAAAGTAATTATTTGTGCGTAACATTACCGCACCCTCCCTGGAAAAAAAAATGAAACATTTTTTTTTTTTAAATCCTGGAGCCGGAAAAATCTAGGCTCCCAACGCACGTATGATGCGCGGATATATACCTAACAAACTAGCTCAACGCATGGAGCGAAACTGAGATCATATCTCAGGTCCTTAGAGAAAAAATTTATCTAAGTATTCGCGTATATATTCCAGGAAGGTGCCACCAACACACGAAACAATGATGGCAACATCATAATAAAAGTCAAATTACTCTCATACCAATATATGAAATTAAATATATTATTATGATATCATATAATGTGTTGTGCAAACAGCGGTGTAATATATTAATATACCGCACTATTTTATTACATTATATAATGCATCAGTAATTAATAAGTAATACAATGTTGTTCTTTGTTGACATAAACAAGCAATAGAACATGTGGACATCATCCGCTCCCAATCTAGGACAGGACTTGATATCCTCAAAGTTCCACAATGGACATAATCTCGCAGACTTCAATGATGTGCTGCGAAAATATCAATAACACAAATCTTAAAGACAACTGGTAAATCTCTTAATACAATTATGCAAATATATTATTTAAATGTGGCCGAGTGATCTTTTGGCCCGTATATCACTAACTAAGCCTTCTTAGATAATTACATGGTACAATGTTATAAATTTCCCTCAAAAAAAAAAGTGAGAAAAAATCTACTAACATGTCATTATAATATTGGACTGTATATCAGGAAATATATATATATGACAGAAGAATCATGTGGAATCGTGTGGGCATCTGGACAGAATGTCTGCCATTACATTGTCCGAACCACGGATAGCTCGAACCGAGAAATGAAATGGTTGAAGAGCTATGGCATAACGAGTGGACCTCGAGCTCTTCAAGTTTTTGCTCTGAATAGCAGTAAGCGCTTTCTGGTCGGTTTCCACAATGAAATGTGCGCCTAGAAGAAATCTTTGTAACTTCAGAATAGACCATACCATAGCCAATAACTGACGGTCTAAAACCAAGTAATTCTTTTCTGCAGCATTTAATTTCCTAGAGATATACATCACCGGATGCAGAGTATCAGAATACTCCTGCATTAGTGCTGCCCCAATCCCAGTTGACGAGGCGTCACTTCGAAGAACAAAAGTCTTCTCAATAGTAGGTAACCTAAGAATAGGTGGAGATGAAAATAGGGCTTTAACCTGGTCCAATGAGGATTGACATTCTTTAGACCAGCGGATCAGATTAGGTGACCCTTTCTTCAATAAAGTAGAAAGCGGTGCCATAATGGAGGACAGATTCGGAATGAATCGTCCGTAGAATTGGATCAAACCTAATAGACTCCTTACTTGTTTCTTCGTCTTAGGGACCGAAATGTTAAGTATTTTTGAAACATTGTGGTCCTCTGTCTTTAAAAGACCACGACCAACACGATGACCTAGGAAAGAAATCTCACTAAATCCTATAAAGGCTTTAGAGGGTTTTGCAGTCAAGTTATACTCGCGAAGAGTAGACAGTAATTCGTATAAACCCAAATAGTGATCTTCCCAGGAATCACTGAATAGACAGATATCATCTAGGTATGCTATGACATCTGTACGATATGCGAGAATTCGCCGCATCATGCGTACGAATGTAGCAGGGGCGTTCATAAGACCGAAAGGCATGAAATTCCATTGGAATAAACCCCTAGGTGTAGAAAAAGCTGTAAAAGGTTTGGCACGTTCAGTTAGCGGGACTTGCCAATAACCTTTAGACAAATCTAGTTTGGTAAAGAATCTAGAATTAGAAAGTTTATTGAGTAGCTCTTCTAATGAAGGCATAGGTTCAGCATCGAACTTCAAAACTTGGTTCAATTTGCGATAATCTACGCAAATGCGAATGTTATTATCCTTCTTTCGAACAATAACCATAGACGAAGAGTATGCTGAAGTGGATGGTTCAATGATTTCCAAACGTATCATTTCATCCAATTCTTTTTCGACTTGAGACTGGAAATGGATAGGTATTGGATAGGGTCTGACTCTGATAGGATTATGATCAGTTAGCACAATGTCATGTTCAATGACATTTGTGTGTCCCGGGATGTCTGTAAGAACATCCTGAAATGTTTGCAACATCGAAGAAACTTGTCGATGTTCCTCAGCGGAAAGATTTGGAGAAACGGTCACGTTTTTCCAAGATTCCGTAGAATAAAGTGGGACCATAGAAAGAGGAAGATTGACATCAGAAAAAGTAGTTTCCTCATCCTGTATAACTGACAGAGATGAGTACTGACCATGAGGTGCTTGATAATTGTCCGTTGCCTGGAAAATAGGCTGCAAATAGTCAGGTCTTTCATAAAATTCCGTGAGCATATTTATGTGGAAAGTTTTATGCTTTCCATCAATATCGACAACATAGTCGACATCAGAAATTTTGGAGACTATTGCATATGGACCTTTCCATGCAATTAGAAGTCTGTTCTCCCTTGAAGGAAGTAGAACGAGAGCTTTGTCACCTGGACAAAGTTGTCGTAGACATCTATTCTTATTTGCAAACTGCCTTGCCTTTTCTTTAGCAAATTCGGAAGACGAAGTTGCTAGTTTGCATGCCTCGATGATCTTTTGCCTAAGAGCAATGACGTACTCATAAGAAGATTGAGTTTCATCGCTAATATTATCGGCAGTGATTAGATCGTGAAGTAAAGACATAGGGCCGCGCGGTTGCACGCCAAAGACAAGTTCAAAAGGGGAAAACCCTGTATGTTCATTGGGGACCTCTCTATACGCAAAGACAGCCGCGGGTAAGACCCTGTCCCAATCCTGAGGATGATCCTCAGTTATTTTACCAAGTAAAGTTTTCAGAGTCCTATTTAAACGTTCGACCAACCCATTAGACATTGGGTGATAGATACTGCTGAGAGACCTTTTAATGTGTAGCATAGACATTACCTGTGACATAGTGTCTGATATAAGTTGAGTGCCATGGTCTGACAATATTTCTCCGGGAAAACCCAAGCGAGAAAATATCAGCCAAAGAGCGTCTGCGATATCAGCAGTTGAGATGCTCTTGAGAGGTATTGCCTCTGGCCAACGTGTGCACATATCGACACATGTAAGGATAAATTGATGTCCTCTAGCCGACTTAATTCTAAAAGGACCGATAATATCTATTGCCATTTTTTTGAAAAGGGCGAATAGGAATGTCAGCAGCCTGGATAGGCGCAGCATGTCGTGGTCCTTTAGATTTGACCTCCTGACATACTTTGCAAGAGCGACAGTACATTCGTATGTCCTTGCTCACAAATGGCCAAAAGAAAGCCGCAAGAACCCTCGACTTTGTACGGGAAAAACCCATATGTCCAGCACATTGCGAGTCATGAGCATGTTGCAATATTTGCAATCTCATGCTCTTAGGCACAAGAATTTGTGAATGAGTGGACGTAGTCGAGTCTTGTACTATACGTACAAGTACGCCGTTCTTCATAGAAATCCAGGATTTTCTATTAGTATTCTGATTAGGATCCCCTTTTTTGCTAGAATGAAGAATTTTTGTAAAGAAGGATCTTCTTCTTGCAATTTGATAAATGAGTCACGTGTAATAGTCAAGTGACTATCTTGGTCATTTACTTCATCATTATTAGTTAATGAAGTTTGAGGTGGATCCAGAGCATGTGCTCTTGTGACCACCGCATTGGTAGCTTCAAAGTTTTGCTCTTCCCAACCAGCAATCTGCTGTGGGGTACATTCCCTAACTCCGTGAATACGACCAATAATAAGGTCCGCAATAGGGTTTGGAAGTAGACACGCGTGGACCTCTCCCGTGAAGAAAGGAGTAGCAATGTGTATTATAG
Source organism: Oreohelix idahoensis (assembly GCA_024509875.1). NCBI lineage: Eukaryota > Metazoa > Mollusca > Gastropoda > Stylommatophora > Oreohelicidae > Oreohelix > Oreohelix idahoensis. The sequence goes on along the minus strand of JAMPIV010017687.1, from coordinate 144,292 downwards.
CAGTAGGATACTTTTCCAACGTGCCACCAAATGTGACACATTTGATGACCTTTCCTGTAGCACAGGATGGATCTACAAGAGATTGCCTAACGCCGACAGTAGTACATCCAGAATCAAACAACACCGAGACTGGATTACTATTTACAAGCCCCTTATGTAATATAAGAGAACCTCTCCCATCATGAGCAACATTAGCAGGAAGAGCGGGCAAAGGATGACCACAGCTTAGAGTACTAACGGTCTTCGGATCAAATAAAGTACTGCATTGGATACATTTATTTGCCCTACCAAAATCAAAAGATGAGCATCCGATAGCATTATGGTCTTTATCATTATTAACCTGCTTATCTGCTCCCTGAGATTCTTGTTGAACAGCGTTTGTCTGTTGATATTTTTTTCTCTTATGTTGCGATCTACCGCGACCATTATTGCCTCTGCAATTATCATTAAAGTCCCTACTGTAATTTTTATCCTGGTTTGAGTTCCAGTTTCCATAACTGTCATTACCATCTCTATGCTGTTGAGAACCTCTATTATCTTGGTACTGAGGTCTCTGCAAAAAATATTTCCCTCTATGCCGATTACCTTTGTGAAAATTTCTAAAGTTAACCGGAGTAGAATACCGTGTAGTATTAGGTTGTCTCCAGTTCTGGGAAGAAGAATCACCCTGGAATTGATTACTATGGTTCTGGGCATAATTACGGTTACTCTTTTTATTGAAATTTTGCTGGCTACCCTGAAATTTACGCATAAAATTTGGGCCATAAGGTGCTGCCGAAGCAACTGGCAGACCTTCTTTTACTTTAGAGTTGCTAATGGTTATGTGAGGATGCGCAGTAATATACTGGCTACAGTATTCTTCCATTTCTTTTATGTTTTTAGGCTTACGCTCATGAAGAAAAGAAAGAAAAGCTTCATTAACAGAAGACATAACCTTGTCTCTAAGTAGTAAGTCCATGAGAGCTTCAAATGTACTTTCTGTCTTAGACAACTCAACCCATCGTAAAAAAAGTAAGACGTATGCTTGAGATGAATTCAGAGAATTCAACTCCAGTTTCTGGTAACATGTTTTTAAATTTAAGACGATATCCGTCCTCGTTAAGTTGGTACTTCTTTAACAATGCTGCTCTGACAACCTCATAGTTGTTTTTGTCAGGCACATCTACCATACTCAACAAAGTCAAAGCATCACCTCTAAGTATCTTGGACAGATGATAAACATATAATGTTTTATCTATATTATGCACATTACATGCACTTTCAAATCTATCTAGATAAAATGTTATATCATCGATTGAGGGATTAAATGCTGGTAGATTAAGCTTGAAATCCTTAGCATTAGTCTTATCTGACACCTTATTTGCATCATTAGCATTACCAGCGTTCATTAACTTTAACTTCTCTAACTCTAAAGCTATGAGTTTTTCTTCATGCTCCATTTTTGCTTTTCTCTCATCAGACTCTCTTTGTAACCTTCTTTCTTCAGCCTCAGCCTGTGCCTGCAATTTTCTTTCTTCAACCTGAGCTTGTTTTTCTAATCTTTTATTTTCAGCCTCTATTTCAAGTCTCTTATTTTCAGCCTCTTTTTCAAGTCTCTTATTTTCAGCCTCTTTTTCAAGTCTCTTATTTTCAGCTTCTTTTTCAAGTCTCTTATTTTCAGCCTCTTTTTCAAGTCTCTTCTCCTGAGATTCTGCTTCTCTTTTTTGTTTTTTCCATTTCCATTTGTAATCTTTTTTCATCTATCTGCATCTGCAGTTTTAAATTTTCAGCATCTATTCTCTTTTGTTCAGTTAGTTTTTTCATTTTCTTTTCCTCCGACTTCAATGCCTTGGCATATTGAACAGTCGCAAATTCTTCTAATTTATCACCAGTCTTCCCAAGGGTTTTACCCTGCTCAATAAAGTACTCAAATGTAGACATGATGTCTAAAATGTGAGTACAGAACCTGAAATAATTAATTATCTTATTTCAATCTTAATAGCAACAAGACTTAATAAAGTGCTTGTATAATCACTATGTTTAACCCAATCTCTGTGGGAAACAAGACTTGACACCAACTTGTATTATCAAATGTATAATAATATCACAAGTCACCTCTTAATTATCAGTGCACTACCCAAATCAGTGCATAACCATCAGTTATTTATCATAACTGCACTTCAATAGTGCATAAGCAAAAAACCACCAGTTAGTTATGATAAGTGCACTATAGACCAATAGTGCATGAGCATATATGTAACAATAGTGAAAGCTAACTATGCAAGAACTATGCAAACAATAACAAGACAATGTAAACAATAACAAAGGTCACCAACAATGTAAACACTAACAAAGATCAAAGTCAATGTAAACAACAACAAAGATCAAAGTCAATGTAAACAACAACAAAGATCAAAGTCAATGTAAACAATAACAAAGATCAAACAATACGAAAACATTCGCATAAGTCAAATAAATAAACAGCGAAACTAAAAAGAAATATCACAAAGAATGTGATGACAAAATGCGAAGATATGACAAACAAATGACGCTACAGTGTATACACAAAAATTTACGTAAAGAACTGAATAATAGAAAAGAGGAGACCTACAAATACAAACAATTGAAATCGAAACTAAAAAACAGAAAGAAAGAGAGAAAGAAAACAAAAAAAATATACAAAAAACGAAAATAAAGCACAACTCGTCACAACTAAACAGATATAGCAACGATTGTCGCTAGCAAATTTCACAGTAGGAAATTCGCACAGTCCCTAACGAAAACGCTAACAGTAGAACCTCTGTGACGTGGTATCTTCCACTGAAAGACACCGCCCAACCGAGAAAACCCGCTGAATATAAACATATAAATATACAAATACAAATAACATATAACATGTAACAAATAGCAAAAAGTGTGAAAGAATTTAGAAGGCTCAGCTAGAACATAAGGGCACAGTTCACAAACAAAACAGGCCACTTAACTTCTATGTATCCACAACGTCAGCACAGTTCAGAACAGGATGTGATCAGCATTCTTAGGACAATGATCCAACGTTGATCCATATCTGCTCTCATAAACTGCCATGACGAAGGAAATGAGCTTCTGACAGGAAACAGCTTCTGAACTTGACCTTCTGAATTGACTTGAGCACTTGACCTTCTGAATCTGCAACAGTACCTCTGAGACCGGAACAGTTGTTACGGCACTTGTCCTTCTTCCTAACAGATCAGGAAAACTGCCAACTTGACGAGCAACGCCGGGTATTTTGAAACAATTTCCAAATCCTTCAGCAACGCCGGGTACTTTCAAAATCTTTCATCAAACATTGAGGTGATGAGTTGAAACTGTAATGTTGAAAGCTTGATGATGATGTCTGGGTTTGTTGACCCCCTTGATAGCTGGTATCAGAGTAAACCAACATATGGCCACCAAAAATGATAAAGGTGGATTTGAGCTGAAATGATAACTTGCCACCCCTATCGACACCTGGTATTAAAGTGCAAGATGTAGGTGTCTTCTCTGATTTAGAATGTTGCTGTGTGTGTTGCAGTAGAACAGTTCACAGGGTACACCACAGGCAACATGACGTGTAGAGTCATAGAAATGGTAACTTCGCTTTAGTTTTATACCATTTATTGCACGCCACAAAAACAGTCATGATATTTATGTCATCACCAGCATAGTATAACGAATGCAGCATTCAAAATCATATTAACTGATAGTCATGTAGGATTCAATACTCAATAGTTGTATTGTAAACAGTTATCATAAAGTTCTGGTTCGTGAAGCTGTATAAATAATATATATAACTTCTGCAACAGTGTCAGCTGCAGATCTTCAATGTTCATAGACAATAATAAATGCTCCCTTTCTGATGCTAGCAGATCAGATGTATACAATAAGTCCGTTTACTGTCTGCACGTGAATAGCATATTGGGAATACAGGTCAAACCGACCTTTATAACGTTTCTAAGTCTAACCATCTGACTTGGACGTGATCTCTGATATAACGAATCCTGGAACACAGACAATAGTCTTGTTGGTCTAGAGCGACCCATATATATATAACTAGTTCAGGTATAAAGATACCGGTGGCGAAAATCCTAGTCAAAGTACCTCTCCATATTGAATCACACAGGCGAGCAAGGAGCGACAAAATGACGAACTTCTAGATGATAGCAAAAAGTTCGATACAAGAGGAATTACCTTTCTTCGGAATTCAACCACGAACATATGCCTCCAGGCAGGCTTGAATAATACTGGGAAATAGTCTAGTTAGTTAACTAACTCACAAAGACAATGTATTTCCCTCAGAAAATCACAAGACGCAGGTTGCGTCCGCTCGCTACTCAGACCATTTCTAAACTCCCAACTGGGCGGAACACACAGAACGAACTCCCAGTTTTTGACATGCGCAGAACTCATCTACGTGAGTATCAATTCACACAAAGCAATTCTAAGAACATTCGAGATAAAAGTCTTACACAGTCGCGCCTTTTATGGTCATGAACAGAAGCGTTAAGACAGGTTTCAGACATCTACAACAGTTGACTGATACTACCAAATAAGGAGATATGGTCACGCTTCGTTCAAGAAATTATAGACCGAACGTGTCTCTATACAAGAGAAGGCAAACTCCTAAAAAATTGTAGTCTCCATAACTCGGGTTATGGCCCTTTGACTGTAAAAAACATAATACACATTTCAGTCAAAAAATGATCATACATACGAAAAATGATCATACAAAGACTTTGGAAAAAGTAATTATTTGTGCGTAACAAAATAACACTCTAGGTAATCTGCTCTACCACAACTGCTACCATCAATAACATAATCTCGCCATCTCACTCTCTGCTTCACTCGGCAACGTCCCTCGTTCAACTGCTCTTTTTCCTACCAGTCTCCACACACTGCTCAAGTTTTGACATTTACTCACACTCTCTCATTTCCCCGCTTGATCATTCACGAACAGTTCACAACAACTCATGTAACCATCTTGTGAGATTGACAAAAATAACTCACTCTTTAACTGTTCGAGACAGTTACAAAAAAATAATAAACACCCAATTCTAGCACAACCAGTACTTCAAAAACCCCCACTAATTACTGTCCACAACACGTCCTGGTGATATCGTCCCCTGAATGTCAGTGCGGTAGTATCCTGCACTCTTGACCCAAATTACTTGTAAATTCGTTCCTTTCCGACGAAGTGAGAATTAACTTAAATCCATGATTGACAAAGTCAGAGGGAAATATCCTTTCAGCGACTAAATGATAATGAACTATGACGTATAATGGAAATATAGCCTACGATAATCTGCCAGTCTGTGTAATCCCGTTAGCGCGCTATTTTTGTTAGGAAAACCATGCATTTTGTCTGCCTGTCTTACTCACACAAGCTTAATTTTCATCCACGCCTCTTTTCCTTAAACATAAACAAACGAAGCGTTTATAAACTTCCGTGACCTGTCAGTCATAACAGGTAGCGAATGAGGTTTGTTTATCATGTTTCTCACACGAGCTGATCTGTCAATCATCGGATACCTAACAGACCGTCCGTGAATAACACCGGACCTTTTGAAGTAGATTCACGGGCAAAAATCTTTCCCCGAGTACCTTTTGAAGTTAGTACACAGAGTGAAGGCGGGGAAACCCCGAGCTCTTTGATCTTCAGAAGCGGGCAAAATCTTCGAGAACCCCGTTACACGGATTTAAGTCTTTAATGGCTGTCTAACGCCTGAGAAAGGCCGACCGTAAGCCTTTATCTGGGGAACTCATGCTTCGAATTCTCTGGTACACACAATAGTGTGAAAAGTAGCATCTACTATAGATCAGAGAACAATGATGCTATATAAACTGCTTTCTTAAACCTGCTATCAGTTGTCACTCAGAATTTTCGGATAGTCTAAGCATATAGTCTAAAACCATTGTGGAAGATGTGTTAATAGCATTCGTGGGGATTGTCATTCTGATTTTCTGGTAATAGAAATTAGTGTTAGCGTACCATTATAATTCACTGTGATTTTCTAGCGTTAAAACTAGTGAAATAAAATAACGCGTAGCTATTTCATACCAGAGGTTCAGTTAATGTTAATTTTTACCACCCGCTTTCTCACACAAGAAGAGATGGTTAGCTGACTGGATTATATGCTTGGCGCGATTGATAGTGACAGAAAAGAATTCACGTTTATTTCAATTTGTGCATTTATTATAAGTGCCTATTATTTACTACCATGCGATGACCAACAGACGCCGACAATTTAATAGCTATTAACGACAAGCGATATTTATGTAAGTGCGCGTATGGATAATTGAATAATAATTGACATTGTACGCTAATCGTTACAGCGCGAGCAAGGGCGGGGAAGGTTGCATACCTTCATTCGACCTGAAATCTCAGCGTTTGTGACGTGCGATAGTTTAGGCATAAAGGAAAACACCTGTGCCGGTTAACTTTTATCAGGACTGACGGAGAGGATAAGAGATCGTCTTGTCCCCGTCCGTGTTCATACATGTAGCTGTATAGGATAGTTGTATTTTTCCATAAATGTTCCTTTTATTCCTAGTAGACCAGATCACAAGGGCGTCCAGCGGTCTGTTTTGGGCCTTTTCTTCATTTACTGATTGGTTAATGTTGTCTTTTTCTTGGCTTTTGCATCATCAATTTAATTTGTGAGCCAACGATACATGAAAAACATTTTTAACTTGTAAATTTTAACTGGGCTTACAAAAACCCAGAAATATTTTGTTCAATTTTATCAGCCCACTGGGTTGTGAAACTAATAACATTACTCCCGACTTTTGACAGTCGTATCCAAGCGGATTTATCCAGAAAGTTACGTTGTTTCAGAATCGGCACTCACCATAGAGCCAGCCGATAGGATTATCATCATCATCATAAGTAACATTTTTTTGCAACTAGATGTTTCCCAATACTGGAAGTATTTTCCTCTTTTTTTTTTTTAACTGTGAACCTCAAGAGCACGTCTTGCTACACTAACGATTCGCGTTGACATTTTGTTCATTCGGGGAAAATCACACCACCAAATTCGGCGTCCACCTCAATAATCTTACTCGTTAGAGGACGGACTGGGGCCAATTTGGGAATTACCCTTGACATTTTGTATGTTCAGGAACTATTGTAATTCCAAGGGAATGGGTAAAATATTCACTCTCTCTGACATACAGTGGCCACTCAATCATAGTGTGTGTGTGTGTGTATGTGTGTGTGTGTGTGTAGTTAAACTCATATTTATATGTATGAGGGGGGAAAGATTGTCTTATACTAAATTATAGAGGAGGTCATCAGGGGGAGATCAACAGCGCTCTGTCTCGACGGATAAGACGTTAGAAGAACGCAGCCAGGAGTCAATCCACAGTGCTGAGTACATTCAAGTTGATCTGCCTGATGATGATCTCACACACTTCTTGGACGGGAAGAGAGATGCAATCAAGTTTCCACCCGCCAGTGCAAAAGGGCTTTGGGAACAGCTGGACGAAGCCTTGGCAAAAGAGTTGGATAACAACCTGAAGCAGATAACTTTGGAAAAGAAGCTGGAAATCTTCGGCGACATAATATATCTGCACTGTCGCAAAGTGTTCGGAGTGAGGGAGGCAAGGGAAAGTAACCCACCACGAAAAAGCAGAAGACAAATTAAAATAGAAGAAATCAGAAAAGAGAAGAAGCATGCCCGAAAACTGTTCAAAAACGCAGTTGCCGCAGAGAAGGAAGGGTTACGACAGGTTTGGGAGCACCTGAAAGGCCAACATAATGCCCTTTGTAGAGCAGAAAGGTTGTGCAGGAAGAAAAGGAAGACTCGAATGGATAGGGAAAGATTCTTCAGGGAGCCCTTCAAGTTTGCCAAAGAACTGTTTGAGCAGCCACGGTCGGGTACGCTAAACATCAGGAAAGAAGACCTGGAAGAACACCTTGGAATGACATATTCAGATGGTCGCAAAGATGAGCCGCTCAGCAGCATGGCAGGCCTTAAATGGCCGAGTAAGCCAGGAGCTGAATTTAACACCAAGCACCCAACGGTGCAAGAGGTAGAAAGCATTGTCCAGAAAGCTCGATGCAAGTCAGCTCCAGGTCCTAATGGTGTTCCATATGTGGTGTATAAGAGATGCCCTGAGGTGCTCAAACGACTGCTTCGTTTACTGAAGAGTGCGTGGAAAACCCAGCTTGTAAGCAAGGAATGGAGAAAGGCGAACGGAGTCTACATCCCGAAGGAGCAAAATTCCACAGACATCAGTCAGTTCAGGCCAATCTCACTACTCAATGTGGAAGGGAAGATATTCTTCTCAGTGATGGCGGAAAGACTCACTACATACCTCCTGGCAAATGGGTACATTGACACTACCATTCAGAAAGGAGGTATCCCAGGTACACCAGGATGTCTAGAGCATGCCACAATGATATGGGAAGCAATCCAAAAGGCAAAGTCTGACAGAACAAACCTCCATGTAATCTGGTTGGATTTAGCGAATGCTTATGGATCCGTTCCACACCAGATGTTGTGGCAGGCCCTAGAAATGTATCATGTTCCACAAGAGATTGCAGCAATGCTGAAGCTGTATTTCGCAGGGTTTGCTGTCAGATTTTCAACCAGAGAGTACACAACGAAGTGGATTGGCCTTGAAGTTGGAATTGCGATGGGATGTACCATCTCTCCGATACTATTCGTGATGGCTATGCAGGTAATCCTCAATGCGGCTGAAGGAATGGCTATAGGTCCAAAGCTCGGTGGAATGTGTCTCATGCCACCGCTCAAAGCATTCATGGATGACACAACAATTCTGACATCAGATGAACATCAGGCTCGGAGGATGTTAGCACGCCTGGATGAACTAGTCAGCTGGTGCAGAATGAGCTTCAAACCCAAGAAGTCGAGAAGCCTATCAGTCAGGAAAGGGAAGATAGCAGAGGTCATATTCACGGTTTCCAACCAAAGAATCCCTACTGTCATTGAGGAACCTGTTAAAAGTCTTGGCAGGGTGTACGATGCCTCATTAAAAGACTCAAAGGCAGTGCAACAGACAATAGAAATGGCAGACAGAGGGCTACAGATCATAGACCAAAGCAGACTCCTGGGGAAGTTCAAACTGTGGTGCCTCCAGTTCATGTTGATACCAAAGTTGCTGTGGCCACTGCTTATATATGAAATAAGCACAAGTACAGTGGAAGCCATAGAGCAGAAGGTCAACAAGTTCATGAGAAAATGGCTAGGAGTACCACCAGGTCTGTCAGATGTAGTACTGTACTGCAAAAAGTCTAAACTTCTGCTTCCTTTCAAGTCAGTTGTTGAAGAGTACAAAGTTGGAAAGGCAAGGCTTGCAATGATGCTACGCGAGTCAGCTGATGACGTGGTTAAGTCCATTCAGCCCACACTGAAAACGGGAAGGAAGTGGAAAGTGGAAGAAGCTGTTGATGCTGCCCAAGAGTCACTCAAACTGAGGGAGGTAATCGGATACACACAAACGAATAGACGGGGATTTGGTCATGGAGACATCCGCTGGTGGTCCAAGGCATCAAGCAGGGAGCGCAGAGACATGGTAGTTCAGGAGATACGAGAAGCTGAGAATGATAAGAGGTTGCAAAAAGCAGTGCAGCAGGTCCAACAAGGCCAATGGACTACATGGGAAGGAGCCCTGCAGAGGTCCTTGACATGGAATGATATATGGCATATGGCCCCTCTTAGGCTCAGCTTCGTTGTCAGATCACTGTATGACCTGCTGCCATCGGCCACCAACCTTGTGAAATGGGGAAAGTCGGATGATGAGCAGTGCCCCCTGTGCCAGGGGAGGCAGACACTTGAACACGTGCTCTCAGCGTGTAAGGTGTCATTAGGGCAAGGGCGATACACTTGGCGCCATAACAAAGTGCTAAATGAGCTTGCTGCGACAATAGATCTGGCAAGAATGAAGGCGAATAGCAAAGTCCGGCCAGACACCGCAAACACACATACTTTCTGAGGGCAGGAAAGTCAGCCCCCCCCAAACCGAATAAACCTGGTAGCAGTTTACCATCTCTTCTTGATTGTGCAAATGATTGGGAGATGGCGGTAGACCTACCTGGACGAGGGGCATATCCAGAGAGTATCCGAAAATCGCGGAGACGGCCGGATATAGTGCTTCATTCTGCAGCAACGCTTCAGGTCATACTGATTGAACTGACCGTGCCATTTGAATCCAGATTAGATGAGCAACATTCGTTCAAAGCGGCCAAGTATAGTGATCTGGCCGCGGATCTGAGACACGATGGGTTCACTGCAAGGGTCATGGCTGTTGAAGTGGGTGCAAGAGGGCTTGTGGCTGCATCAGTGTATGATCTATTGAAACTGTTGGGGCTGAGGGGACAGTCGAGAACAAGGGCCCTGAAGAGGCTTAGTGAAACTGCCGAAAAGGCATCAGGCTGGCTGTGGAACAACCGCAATGGGGAATGGAGATCGTAACAATAAACGCTGCGGTACAGAAAACACCAGGAATTTTTCTAAGTCCACAATACGCTGAGGTTTGTGGTGGACTAGTGAACGGGCTGCGACTCAGGGGCGACAAGCGGTGTATACTATAAGGGGTGTCAGTATCAAAAGTCCAGTGGGGAACGCGCAGTGGCGACTCGTTGACTTCGCGCTGGTGTCTCAGTGTGTGCGACGGAACGAACGGAATAATTTGTCTTCTCTTTGTTACTTTCACAATTGCCTCCACGGCTGGCGGAGTTGTGGAATTTAAAGTTGCTACCATAAGTGAAATGGGTTCATTTTTGATGCAAGACAACAGGAAGCTGAGACGCTTGGGAGTCATGACCCAAGTGGGCCCGCCCCCCTTAGAGTGTAAAGGAGTATATAGGGCCGAAACACTTGTCGGACGGGGGGACTTCTTCTGATGATCAGATTGCTTCCTGTTGTATCGCTCTGTAAAGAGTTTCCTATCATCATAGACTGGGGCCAATTTGGGAAATACCCTTGACATTTTGTATGTTCAGGAACTATTGTAATTCCAAGGGAATGGGTGAAATATTCACTCTCTCTGATATACAGTGGCCACTCAATCACTGTGTGTGTGTGTGTGTGTGTGTGTGTGTGTGTGTGTGTAGTGTGTGTAGTGTGCGTGCGTGCATGCGTGCGTGCGTGCGTGCGTGCGTGCGCGCGCGCGTGCGTGTGTGCGTGTGTGTGTGTGTGTGTGTATAAACTCATATTTATATGTATGAGGGGGAAAGATTGTCTTATACTAAATTATAGCCGTATAGATAGGCTGGACTAGAGAAACTTACTCATTCCAGAGATATATATTCTCCTTAAACTATTCACCCGTGAAATCTATTTCTCACACCTTTTTTCCTCACGAACTTATCACCATCCACTCTACTCAGATGGGATCTAAAATAACTCTCACACCTATTGGTACGACATGAACCCTGACATCCTGTGGGTTAAAATGAGTCCAAACTCTGCTTTGCGCAATTGATGCGCCTTAATATACCCATGAGACGCGGCCAGTTCATTGGTAACTGGGCGAATAAAGAAATGGGCCAAAGGTCTATACTTTAAGACAAGATGGGCGCGCTATTCTGCAGATTGGTGAGCTTGTATATTACTGGAGTCACAGGTTAAGCAGCTCCAGGAGCAGATGGTACCAGCAGCTTGGTAATCCATCGGCCTTCCGGGTAATGGATTTTTAGGATTTAACCCAAACAGTTCTGAACTTGAGAACTCGGTCAACGATGTGATGATACGACCCGAGTTGTGACGAAATGCTTGTTTCCACGTCCTCATATCGATGGTGTGTGTAAGCTTCCTTCTCCACGAGAGGCCAAGAAATCCACTACACCAACAGTAGCTGGTCGATTCTGTCAAATAATGATGACACGTCCACTCTACTTGAACTTCTGGAGAACTAAATGCCAGACAACTAAAGCGTTTAGATTTTATAGTACTCTTAGTCACCAGGTGTCCGAAACACCTGCGTTTACGAGTGACTCTTTCGCCGGGTTGCACTTAACGTGATGCTACCTCCACGGAACTCTGAGACTAGTTTCCCCGTGGACTGTTGACGAAAAAGTCGTGCTAAAGAGAGAGACCGCCATTGCTTGGCGTAATCAGGTCTTCCCGTGGACACACGAAAGGCGATGCCTTTTCCTGGGGTCAAAAGCCAGGGAAAGTTTGCCACTCTTCTCTCAAAAACCGAGTGCCAGGCTTTCGCTCGTGGTCAAGTAACTCTAAAAGATGCCGCTTCCAGCGACAAAGAGTCCTGGGCGCGTCAATTATTTCTCCTACTAACATAAAAGAAGAGGGGAGTAAACCTGTCCGATTTTTAAAGTGACAGGCCAGTCACCCCACTTTACAACTACAGGCGACCAAAAGAAATGAAATAGGTGGGCCAAAAGTCAAAAAGAATTTAGGGGTGTGCCTGAGCTCCAGGATTGTGCTAAAGTTTTAGATCCAGCGTCACATCAGGGAGAAATAGGCATTTCAGCCTCACGAAGCTCTCAAGGGTCTCTGAAGATGCTTCTTCGTACACTCTCAGACGTATACTTGAATATTTTCAAAGAAAGCTGTGGCCAGCTTCAGGCTATTTAAATATCCATTCTTCCGAAAACGGTACTGGTGACAGCCATATGTTCTTTCTATGTCACGCTTATGTTGTGCATCTCTGAAGCAACTGTTCAGCAGTCATTTTATTAGAGTCACATTTACACTCAACAGTACTTCTTATCTTTAGCTTGTTGAATAGATGGTATTTCAATTTGTGAGGCTCGTGCGGAGTCTGAAGGTTACCACTTTGAGTGTGTCCTCGATGCTCTGCATCCCATTTGTTTCTGTATCTGTTTCTGATAAAAAATCTTTGCCTCTTCGAAAGTTATACTTGTATTGTAAAGCGCTTTATTGAGTTACTTTGAAGATACAAAAAATAGGACTAATGTATGCTCGGGCACATCGTACAAAGTGACTAATATAAGGTTGTTTATGGGGGTGCCAACCTCATCATATATTCTTCTTCTTCTTCCTCGTTCGTCCTGAAAAGGACGTTGGTTGCGTTGTGTCTGTTTACACCGGAGCTGCGATATCTGCGCCTTTCGGCCGACACATCCGACATCAGCACGGCATTTTTTGGGACCGGGTTTGCCTTCCCTCTTCGATCCCTACTCTCTCAGCCAGACTGCAGTGATGCAGCCTGTTTCCAGGACCACCACGTGGAGGTGGAGTAGGGTCTTGGTCAGCTCTGGTTCGCTGACCCTGACGCAAGCAGTCAAGCTATGGGTCGCTGACTGCATTCTCTATTGCCACATCTTTGGATCACATAAAACAAATTGACACAGAAGCCACCACTACAATAGCATATGAATGCTTGGGGCAGGCTTCCTGCACGGGGACCACTTGCAGGGGTGGCTCCGAGCTCCGAAAGGAGCGCAAAGGCCAATGATGACAAATCGGCATTTAACTTTGAAATAGGGAGCCGCGCTAGTGTAATGGTTACCACACTGCGCTGGAGATCTGGTGATCCAGGTTCGAGCCCTGGCGAAGATATTTGAAGGGGTGTCGACGACCGTAAAATCAGTCTCAGGTTAGACATATTAACAGGAGATTTCGCCTCGAGTAATAGCAGGCGTACGTTAAAAAAAAAAAAAATTCAACTTTGGAACCACCACTTTCGCTCCACACACTGCCTCTCTTCTCATTCATTTGTTCCATCTCGGTTCTTTGTGACAGCAACATATTCTCAGAATTACAACGCGTTCTGTTATCAAAATACACACCAGTCTACTACATAATAGAGAATAACAAGACAAATCACCATCATCATCACTGTCACTTTGTCAAGTGTTAGAGACATATAAAAAATCTGGCTTCGAGAATTCCAATTCCCTTTCTCGCTGCCGTTGCCTTCCTTAAGTCAAGAGCATAAACCCATTTATAGTAATGCAATTAATGAACTTAATTGGGGTTGATACAATGTGAATATGTTCCACAGATGAATAATTAGCGTTGATACAATGTAAATATGTTGCACCGATAAATAATTAGTGTTGATAAAATGTGAATATGTTCCACAGATAAATAATTAGTGTTGATAAAATGTGAATCTGTTCCACAGATAAATAATTAGTGTTGATAAAATGTGAATCTGTTCCACAGATAAATAATTAGTGTTGATAAAATGTGAATCTGTTCCACGGATAAATAATTAGTGTTGATAAAATGTGAATATGTTCCACAGATAAATAATTAGTGTTGATAAAATGTGAATATGTTCCACAGATAAATAATTAGTGTTGATAAAATGTGAATCTGTTCCACGGATAAATAATTAGCGTTAATACAATGTGATTATGTTCCACAGATAAATAATTATAGTTGATACAATGTAATATGTTTCACAGGAAATAATTAGCGTTGATAATATCAGAAAAGGGTGTTCGATCATCAGAGTGATTAGATGGTTGATCTCCCAGGACAAAGGCGCCAGGTTGGAAACAAGGTGATGTTGCTTTCCAGTTAGTGAGATGAAAGAAATAGCTAAGCTTTGTTACGAACTTAAGACGTGTTATACTGTAATTTGGATCAGTTTGGATTAAATTATTGCCCGACCTAGATTGCACGTGGCGTATAAAACCTATTTACCGCTTTAGTTCGACACTGTTACAGTCTGATTAAATTACTAGGAATCTTTATTTTGCAAGTAAACTCATTCGTCATTGTCTACTTTCTATCTTTGTGCTACAATATATGTTTCTCCCCAATGTTTCCTTACGCCGATAATATATATATATATATATATATATATATATATATATATATATATATATATATATATATATATATATATATATATATATATATATATATATATATATATATACATTAAGACAAGGCTGTACCCTTTCCCCTTACCTGTTTAACATTTATGCCGAGAATATCATGAGAAATGTAAGAGATGACCAAGAACACACAGAGTTTGACTCATTTAACATCGGCGGTTACCAGATCCCGGAAATCAGATATGCTGACGACACAGTCCTCCTATCGACCAACCCAGAAGGACTTGAACAATTACTTCTGTCCACCAAAAAACACAGCGAGGCCCAGAATCTATACCTAAACACCAAGAAGACTAAAGTATTGACAACAGACAAAGTAAAGACCAAACCAGAAATTGAAATTGATAACGAAGAACTGGAAAGTGTTAATGAATTCGAATACTTAGGATCAATCATCAACAGCTCTGGCGACTGTGCAGTAGAAATTAAAAGAAGACTTGCAATTGCTTCACATAAACTAATACAGATGAAAAACCTATGGCAAGGCACAAGCAAAGAAACAAAGTTACAACTGATCAGAGCATGTATATTCCCAGTGGCAACATACGGCTGCGAGACTTGGACACTCAATAAAACAGTTGCAAAAAAGATTACATCATTCGAAATGAAATGCTACAGAAGGATGATGAGAATACCCTGGACAGAAAAAAAGACCAACAGAGAAGTACTGCACTCACCAAACGTACAGGAACATTGGCTCCTAAATACCATCGCAATAAGGAAGCTGAAATTTTTCGGTCATATAAAAAGACACAATAGCCTGAAAAAAACAGTGATGGAAGGCATGGTCCCTGGAAAAAGGGGAAGGGGTCGACCTAGACGACGGTGGACCCAGGACATCACAGAGAGTCTGAACTTGTCTTTGGCTGATGCAGGTCGACTTGCCCAGAATCGTGATGCGTTCAGAGCAGCTGTAATGGAGACAACGTTCTGGAAAGAATACGTCACATGATGAGATATATTTACATATTTTTATGTGTATCTTCTAATAATATTGATAAGGGTGGATTTGAGCTGAAATGATAACTTGCCACCCCTATCGACACCTGGTATTAAAGTGCAAGATGTAGGTGTCTTCTCTGATTTAGAATGTTGCTGTGTGTGTTGCAGTAGAACAGTTCACAGGGTACACCACAGGCAACATGACGTGTAGAATCATAGAAATGGTAACTTCGCTTTAGTTTTATACCATTTATTGCACGCCACAAAACAGTCATGATATTTATGTCATCATCAGCATAGTATAACGAATGCAGCATTCAAAATCATATTAACTGATAGTCATGTAGGATTCAATACTCAATAGTGGTATTGTAAACAGATATCATAAAGTTCTGGTTCGTGAAGCTGTATCAATAATATATATATAACTTCTGCAACAGTCAGCTGCAGATCTTCAATGTTCATAGACAACAATAAATGCTCCCTTTCTGATGCTAGCAGATCAGATGTATACAATAAGTCCGTTTACTGTCTGCACGTGAATAGCCTACTGGGCATATAGGTCATACCGACCTTTATAACGTTTCTAAGTCTAACCATCTGACTTGGACGTGATCTCTGATATAACGAATCCTGGAACACAGACAATAGTCTTGTTGGTCTAGAGCGACCCATATATATATAACTAGTTCAGGTATAAAGATACCGGTGACTTAATCCTAGTCAAAGTACCTCTCCATTTTGAATCACACAGGCGAGCAAAAAGGCGACAAAATGACGAACCTCTAGATGATAGCATAAATTTCGATACAAGAGGAATTACCTTATTTCGGAAAATCAACCATGAACATATGCCTCCAGGCAGGCTTGAATAATACTGGGAAATAGTCTAGTTAGCTAACTAACTCACAAAGACAATGTATTTCCCTCAGAAAATCACAAGACGCAGGTTGCGTCCGCTCGCTACTCAGACCATTTCTAAACTCCCCGAGCTGGGCGGAACAACAAACGAACTCCAAGTCGAGACATGCGCAGAACTCATCTACGTGAGTATCAATTCACACAAAGCGATTTTAAGAACATTCGAGATAAAAGTCTTACACAGTCGCGCCTTTTATGGACATGAACAGAAAAGTTAAGACATGTTTCAGACATCTACAACAGTTGACTGATACTACCAAATAAGGAGATATGGTCACGCTTCGTTCAAGAAATTATAGACCGAACGTGTCTCTATACAAGAGAAGGCAAACTCCTAAAAAATTGTAGTCTCAATAACTCGGGTGATGTCCCTTTGACTGTAAAAAACATAATACACATTTCAGTCAAAAAAATGATCATACATACGAAAAATGATCATACAAAGACTTTGGAAAAAGTAATTATTTGTGCGTAACATTACCGCACCCTCCCGGGGAAAAAAAATGAAACATTTTTTTTTTAAATCCTGGAGCCGGAAAAATCTAGGCTCCTAACGCACGTATGATGCGCGGATATATACCTATCAAAATAGCTCAACACTTGGAGCGAAACTGAGATCATATCCCAGGTCCTTAGAGAAAAAATTTATCTAAGTATCCGCGTATATCTTCCAGGAAGGTGCCACCAACACAAGCCACCATGATGGCAACATCATAATAAAAGTCAAATTACTCTCATACCAATATATGAAATTAAATATATTATTATGATATCATATAATGTGTTGTGCAAACAGCGGTGTAATATACTAATATACCGCACTATTTTATTACATTATATAATGCATCAGTAACTAATAAGTAATACATGTGTTGATCTTCGTTGACATAAACATTCAATAGAAGAAGATGTGGACATCATCCGCTCCCAATCTAGGACAGGACTTGATATCTTCAAAGTTCCACAATGGACACAATCTCGCATCTTCAATGATGTGCTGCGAAAATATCAATAACACAAATCTTAAAGACAACTGGTAAATCTCTTAATACAAATATGCAAATATATTATGTAAATGTGGCCGAGTGATCTTTTGGCCCGTATATCACTAACTAAGCCTTCTTAGATAATTACATGGTACAATGTTATAAATTTCCCTCAAAAAAAAAAAAGTGAGAAAAAAATCTACTAACATGTCATTATAATATTGGACTGTATATCAGGAAATATATATATATGACAGAATAATCATGTGGAATCGTGTGGGCATCTGGACAGAATGTCTGCCATCACATTATCCGAACCACGGATAGCTCGAACCGAGAAATGAAATGGTTGAAGAGCTATGGCATAACGAGTGGACCTCGAGCTCTTCAAGTTTTTGCTCTGAATAGCAGTAAGCGCTTTCTGGTCGGTTTCCACAATGAAATGTGCGCCTAGAAGAAATCTTTGTAACTTCAGAATAGACCATACCATAGCCAATAACTCACGGTCTAAAACCGAGTAATTCTTTTCTGCAGCATTTAATTTCCTAGAGATATACATCACCGGATGCAAAGTATCAGAATACTCCTGCATTAGTGCTGCCCCAATCCCAGTTGACGAGGCGTCACTTCGAAGAACAAAAGTCTTCTCAATAGTAGGTAACCTAAGAATAGGTGGAGATGAAAATAGGGCTTTAACCTGGTCCAATGAGGATTGACATTCTTTAGACCAGCGGATCAGATTAGGCGACCCTTTCTTCAATAAAGTAGAAAGCGGTGCCATAATGGAGGACAGATTCGGAATGAATCGTCCGTAGAATTGGATCAAACCTAACAGACTCCTTACTTGTTTCTTCGTCTTAGGGACCGAAATGTTAAGTATTTTTGAAACACTGTGGTCCTCTGTCTTTAAAAGACCACGACCAACCCGATGACCTAGGAAAGAAATCTCACTAAATCCTATAAAGGCTTTAGAGGGTTTTGCAGTCAAGTTATACTCGCGAAGAGTAGACAGTAATTCGTATAAACCCAAATAGTGATCTTCCCAGGAATCACTGAATAGGCAGATATCATCTAGGTATGCTATGACATCTGTACGATATGCGAGAATTCGCCGCATCATGCGTACGAATGTAGCAGGGGCGTTCATAAGACCAAAAGGCATAACATTCCATTGGAATAAACCCCTAGGTGTAGAAAAAGCTGTGAAAGGTTTGGCACGTTCAGTTAGCGGGACTTGCCAATAACCTTTAGACAAATCTAGTTTGGTAAAGAATCTAGAATTAGAAAGTTTATTGAGTAGCTCTTCTAATGAAGGCATAGGTTCAGCATCGAACTTCGTAACTTGGTACAATTTGCGATAATCTACGCAAATGCGAATGTTATTATCCTTCTTTCGAACAATAACCATAGACGAAGAGTATGCTGAAGTGGATGGTTCAATGATTTCCAAACGTATCATTTCATCCAATTCTTTTTCGACTTGAGACTGGAAATGGATAGGTATTGGATAGGGTCTGACTCTGATAGGATTGTGATCAGTTAGCACAATGTCATGTTCAATGACATGTGTGTGTCCCGGGATGTCTGTAAGAACATCCTGAAATGTTTGCAACATCGAAGAAACTTGTCGATGTTCCTCAGCGGAAAGATTTGGAGAAACGGTCACGTTTTTCCAAGATTCCGTAGAATCAAGTGGGACCATAGAAAGAGGACGATTGACATCAGAAAAAGTAGTTTCCTCATCCTGTATAACTGACAGAGATGAGTACTGACCATGAGGTACTTGAGAATTGTCCGTTGCCTGGAAAATAGGCTGCAAATAGTCAGGTCTTTCATAAAATTCCGTGAGCATATTTATGTGGAAAGTTTTATGCTTTCCATCAATATCGACAACATAGTCGACATCAGAAATTTTGGAGACTATTGCATATGGACCTTTCCATGCAATTAGAAGTCTGTTCTCCCTTGAAGGAAGTAGAACGAGAGCTTTGTCACCTGGACAAAGTTGTCGTAGACATCTATTCTTATTTGCAAACTGCCTTGCCTTTTCTTTAGCAAATTCGGAAGACGAAGTTGCTAGTTTGCATGCCTCGATGATCTTTTGCCTAAGAGCAATGACATACTCATAAGAAGATTGAGTTTCATCGCTAATATTATCGGCAGTGATTAGATCGTGAAGTAAAGACATAGGGCCGCGCGGTTGCGCGCCAAAGACAAGTTCAAACGGGGAAAACCCCGTATGCTCATTGGGGACCTCTCTATACGCAAAGAGAGCCGCGGGTAAGACCCTGTCCCAATCCTGAGGATGATCCTCAGTTATTTTACCAAGTAAAGTTTTCAGAGTTCTATTTAAACGTTCGACCAACCCATTAGACATTGGGTGATAGATACTGCTGAGAGACCTTTTAATGTGTAGCATAGACATTACCTGTGACATAGTGTCTGATATAAGTTGAGTGCCATGGTCTGACAATATTTCTCCGGGAAAACCCAAGCGAGAAAATATCAGCCAAAGAGCGTCTGCGATATCAGCAGTTGAGATGCTCTTGAGAGGTATTGCCTCTGGCCAACGTGTGCACATATCGACACATGTAAGAATAAATTGATGTCCTCTAGCTGACTTAATTCTAAAAGGACCGATAATATCTATTGCCATTTTTTGAAAAGGGCGAATAGGAATGTCAGCAGCCTGGATAGGCGCAGCATGTCGTGGTCCTTTAGATTTGACCTCCTGACATACTTTGCAAGAGCGACAGTACATTCGTATGTCCTTGCTCACAAATGGCCAAAAGAAAGCCGCAAGAACTCTCGACTTTGTACGGGAAAAACCCATATGTCCAGCACATTGCGAGTCATGAGCATGTTGCAATATTTGCAATCTCATGCTCTTAGGCACAAGAATTTGTGAATGAGTGGACGTAGTCGAGTCTTGTACTATACGTACAAGTACGCCGTTCTTCATAGAAATCCAAGACTTTCTATTAGTATTTTGATTAGGATCACCTTTTTTCGCTAGAATGAAGAATTTTTGTAAAGAAGGATCTTCTTCTTGCAATTTGATAAATGAGTCACGTGTAATAGTCAAGTGACTATCTTGGTCATTTACTTCATCATTAGTAGTTAATGAAGTTTGAGGTGGATCCAGAGCATGTGCTCTTGTGACCACCACATTGGTAGCTTCAATGTTTTGCTCTTCCCAACCAGCAATCTGCTGTGGGGTACATTCCCTAACTCCGTGAATACGACCAATAATAAGGTCCGCAATAGGGTTTGGAAGTAGACACGCGTGGACCTCTCCCGTGAAGAAAGGAGTAGCAATATGTATTATGGCAGTAGGATATTTTTCCAACGTGCCACCAAATGTGACACATTTGATGACCTTTCCTGTAGCACAGGATGGATCTACAAGAGATTGCCTAACGCCGACAGTAGTACATCCAGAATCAAACAACACCGAGACTGGATTACTATTTACAAGCCCCTTATGTAATATAAGAGAACCTCTCCCATCATGAGCAACATTAGCAGGAAGAGCGGGCAAAGGATGACCACAGCTTAGAGTACTAACGGTCTTCGGATCAAATAAAGTACTGCATTGGATACATTTATTTGCCCTACCAAAATCAAAAGATGAGCATCCGATAGCATTATGGTCTTTATCATTATTAACCTGTTTATCTGCTCCCTGAGATTCTTGTTGAACAGAGTTTGTCTGTTGATATCTTTTTCTCTTATGTTGCGATCTACCGCGACCATTATTGCCTCTGCAATTATCATTAAAGTCCCTACTGTAATTTTTATCCTGGTTTGAGTTCCAGTTTCCATAACTGTCATTACCATCTCTATGCTGTTGAGAACCTCTATTATCTTGGTATTGAGGTCTCTGCGAAAAATATTTTCCTCTATACCGATTACCTTTGTGGAAATTTCTAAAGTTAACCGGAGTAGAATAACGTGTAGTATTAGGTTGTCTCCAGTTCTGGGAAGAAGAATCACCCTGGAATTGATTACTATGATTCTGGGCATAATTACGGTTACCCTTTTTATTGAAATTTTGCTGGCTACCCTGAAATTTACGCATAAAATTTGGGCCATAAGGTGCTGCCGAAGCAACTGGCAGACCTTCTTTCACCTTAGAGTTGCTAATGGTTATGTGCGGATGCGCAGTAACATACTGGCTACAGTATTCTTCCATTTCTTTTATGTTTTTAGGCTTACGCTCATGAAGAAAAGAAAGAAAAGATTCATTAACAGAAGACATAACCTTGTCTCTAAGTAGTAAGTCCATTAGGGCTTCAAATGTACTTTATGTCTTAGAAAGCTCAACCCATCGTAAAAAAGTAAGACGTATGCTTGAGATGAATTCAGAGAATTCAACTCCAGTTTCTGGTAACATGTTTTTAAATTTAAGACGATATCCGTCCTCGTTAAGTTGGTACTTCTTTAACAATGCCGCCCTGACAACCTCATAGTTGTTTTTGTCAGCCACATCTACCATACTCAACAAAGTCAAAGCATCACCTCTTAGTATCTTGGACAGATGATAAACATATAATGTTTTATCTATATTATGCACATTACATGCACTTTCAAATCTATCTAGATAAAATGTTATATCATCGATTGAGGGATTAAATGCTGGTAGATTAAGCTTGAAATCCTTAGCATTAGTCTTATCTGACACCTTATTTGCATCATTAGCATTACCAGCGTTCAATAACTTTAACTTCTCTAACTCTAAAGCTATGAGTTTTTCTTCATGCTCCATTTTTGCTTTTCTCTCATCAGCTTCTCTTTGTAACCTTCTTTCTTCAGCCTCAGCCTGTAACTTTCTTTCTTCAGCCTGAGCTTGTAACTTTCTTTCTTCAGCCTCTATTTCAAGTCTCTTATTTTCAGCCTCTTTTTCAAGTCTCTTATTTTCAGCCTCTTTTTCAAGTCTCTTATTTTCAGCCTCTTTTTCAAGTCTCTTATTTTCAGCCTCAGCCTGAAGTCTCTTCTCCTGAGATTCTGCTTCTCTTTTTTGTTTTTCCATTTCCATTTGGAATCTTTTTTCCTCCACCTGCATCTGCAGTTTTTTTTTGTTCTATTTCAGCATCTATTTTCTTTTGTTCTGTTTCTATTTTTTTTTTCTTCCAACTTTAATGCCTTATCATATTGAGTAGTTGCATATTCTTCCAACTTATCACCTGTCTTCCCAAGGGCTTTCCCCTGCTCAATAAAGTACTCCAATGTAGACATGATGTCTAAAATGTGAGTACAGAACCTGAAATAATTAACTATCTTATTTCAACCTTAATAGTAACAAGACTTAATAAAGTGCTTGTATAATCAATATGTTTACTCCAATCTCTGTGGGAAACAAGACTTGACACCAACTTGTATTATCAAATGTATAATAATATCACAAGTCACTTCTTAATCATCAGTGCACTACCCAAATCAGTGCATAACCATCAGTTATTTATCATAACTGCACTACAATAGTGCATAAGCAAAAAACCACCAGTTAGTTATGATAAGTGCACTATAGACCAATAGTGCATGAGCATATATGTAACAATAGTGAAAGCTAACTATGCAAGAACTATGCAAACAATAACAAGACAATGTAAACAATAACAAAGGTCACCAACAATGTAAACAATAACAAAGATCAAAGTCAATGTAAACAACAACAAAGATCAGAGTCAATGTAAACAACAACAAAGATCAAAGTCAATGTAAACAATAACAAAGATCAAACAATACGAAAACATTCGCATAAGTCAAATAAATAAACAGCGAAACTAAAAAGAAATGTGATGACAAAATGCGAAGATATGACAAACAAATGACGCTACAGTGTTTACACAAAAATTTACGTAAAGAACTGAATAATAGAAAAGAGGAGACCTACAAATACAAACAATTGAAATCGAAACTAAAAAACAGAAAGAAAGAGAGAAAAAAAAATATACAAAAAAAACGAAAATAAAGCACAACTCGTCACAACTAAACAGATATAGCAACGATTGTCGCTAGCAAATTTCACAGTAGGAAATTCGCACAGTCCCTAACGAAAACGCTAACAGTAGAACCTCTGTGACGTGGTATCATCTACTGAAAGACACCGCCCAACCGAGAAAACCCGCTGAAATATAAACATATAAAAATACAAATACAAATAACATATAACATGAGCATGTAAACAGTGAAAAATGTGATAGACAGAAGGCTCAGTTAGAACATAAGGGCACAGTTCACAAACAAAACAGGCCACTTAACTTCTATGTATCCAAAACGTCAGCACGGTTCAGAACAGGATGTGATCAGCATTCTTAGGACAATGATCCAACGTTGATCCATATCTGCTCTCGTAAACTGCCATGACGAAGGAAATGAGCTTCTAACAGGAAACAGCTTCTGAACTTGACCTTCTGAATTCTACAAATTGACTCCAGCACTTGACCTTCTGAATCTTATAAATTGCTCAAACCGGCACTTGACCTTCTGAACCCGCAACAGTACCTCTGAGACCGGAACAGTTGTTACGGCACTTGTCCTTCTTCTTAACAGATCAGGAAATCCATTCGCTCGGTACTTGTCCTTCTAGTTGTAGACAAACTTCAATATTGCCGAGCAGCGCCGGGTAGTTTCAAAATATCAACAACTGTCAGTAATGCCGCGTCTTTCAAAAAAAATTTCATCAAAGGTGATGAATAGAAACTGCAACGTTGTCTTGTAGTCTGCTGATGATGTCTGGGTTTGTTGACCCCCTTGAGAGCTGGTATCAGAGTAAACCAACCTATGGCCACCAAAAATGATAAGGGTGGATTTGAGCTGAAATGATAACTTGCCACCCCTATCGACACCTGGTATTAAAGTGCAAGATGTAGGTGTCTTCTCTGATTTAGAATGTTGCTGTGTGTGTTGCAGTAGAACAGTTCACAGGGTACACCACAGGCAACATGACGTGTAGAATCATAGAAATGGTAACTTCGCTTTAGTTTATACCATTTATTGCACGCCACAAAACAGTCATGATATTTATGTCATCATCAGCATAGTATAACGAATGCAGCATTCAAAATCATATTAACTGATAGTCATGTAGGATTCAATACTCAATAGTGGTATTGTAAACAGATATCATAAAGTTCTGGTTCGTGAAGCTGTATCAATAATATATATAACTTCTGCAACAGTCAGCTGCAGATCTTCAATGTTCATAGACAACAATAAATGCTCCCTTTCTGATGCTAGCAGATCAGATGTATACAATAAGTCCGTTTACTGTCTGCACGTGAATAGCCTACTGGGCATATAGGTCATACCGACCTTTATAACGTTTCTAAGTCTAACCATCTGACTTGGACGTGATCTCTGATATAACGAATCCTGGAACACAGACAATAGTCTTGTTGGTCTAGAGCGACCCATATATATATAACTAGTTCAGGTATAAAGATACCGGTGACTTAATCCTAGTCAAAGTACCTCTCCATTTTGAATCACACAGGCGAGCAAAAAGGCGACAAAATGACGAACCTCTAGATGATAGCATAAAGTTCGATACAAGAGGAATTACCTTATTTCGGAAAATCAACCATGAACATATGCCTCCAGGCAGGCTTGAATAATACTGGGAAATAGTCTAGTTAGCTAACTAACTCACAAAGACAATGTATTTCCCTCAGAAAATCACAAGACGCAGGTTGCGTCCGCTCGCTACTCAGACCATTTCTAAACTCCCCGAGCTGGGCGGAACAACAAACGAACTCCAAGTCGAGACATGCGCAGAACTCATCTACGTGGGTATCAATTCACACAAAGCGATTTTAAGAACATTCGAGATAAAAGTCTTACACAGTCGCGCCTTTTATGGACATGAACAGAAAAGTTAAGACATGTTTCAGACATCTACAACAGTTGACTGATACTACCAAATAAGGAGATATGGTCACGCTTCGTTCAAGAAATTATAGACCGAACGTGTCTCTATACAAGAGAAGGCAAACTCCTAAAAAATTGTAGTCTCAATAACTCGGGTGATGTCCCTTTGACTGTAAAAAACATAATACACATTTCAGTCAAAAAAATGATCATACATACGAAAAATGATCATACAAAGACTTTGGAAAAAGTAATTATTTGTGCGTAACAAATATATACTGTTTAGTTGTCTAATCTATATCCTCTGCTTTTCAAAGCGCCCGACTACTCTTTGAACTATTCTCGTTGCACTTCATTAACTTCATCTGGCCATATTTTGTTAAGCCTATATTTAGTTTTAAAAGAAAACTTTAGTTTCGTTTCATAAGTTTGTTTGATGAATAAAAATAAAAAGGTGCATGCAAGACATTTTTGCATTTAAAAACATCAAAAGTATAACATTTTGCTGGTAATTTTTGTTTTAAACGTGCTGTGCGGCACGATGTGTTCGATGTGACTTAGAATATAGTCTTCAGGAATCAATATTCTGGTAATTTCAATATATTATTTCTCTAACAACATTTGTCGGGAACTAACTGGTTGCTAATTCTTTGAAATGTTCATATACAGAGAAACTATAGCATACACGACGACCTTATGGGCGCTCTAGCTTTTTTCTCAATTATCCGAGAAATCTATACGATGAAAATAATACCCACAGTCAGGGATTTGGCATTTAAATTGGGCGATCAAGGACTATTATATCGTGCTCGAGACAATCACTTGACAGTCAGATTACTCAGTGTTTCGCTAAATCAGACAAATTAGCTAGTAATTCAATGCTCTATGGCTCTCTAGGCTATAGAGCTAAAACAAATATAGCGGTCGTAGATGAGCTATGAATGAAAAGAGAACTAATAAAGCAGATCAAAGTTAGACAGCTAAAATATGTTGGCCGAAGAGAATAACGGAAGGAAGAGATGAAGGCAAACGTGCAAGAGGAAGACAGCGCTATAAGTTGGAAAGGTAACATCCAGAGATGGACAGGAAAGAGTATCATAGTGTGCCATCAAGGTGAGACGAGAGACAGAAGACTTCTGAGATCCATTGTAGCAGACGCAGGTTGTAAAGATAGCAGCCGATGGCGATGATGATGATGGTGATCTTCTTCTTCTTCTTTGATCCTTAGCCGCCGACCGTCAAAGCAGTCAGTGGCCATCACGCCTAGTGGCGTC
>JAMPIV010017687.1:62500-112500 GCA_024509875.1 Oreohelix idahoensis | reverse complement strand
TAGCAGTAAGAATTGCAGTAGCAGTAATAGCAGTAGCAGTTGTGATGGTAGCAGCAGTAGTAGCAGCAGCAGTAGTAATGGCAGTAGCAGTAGTAAAAGTAGTAATGGCAGTAGCAGTAGTAGCAGTAGCAGTAGTAATGGCAATAGCAGCAGTTGCAGTAGTAATGGTAGTAGCAGTATCCGTAGCAGTAGTAATGGCAGTAGCAATAGTACCAGTAGTAATAGCAGTAGCAGAAGTAGCAGTAGCAGTAGTAATGGCAGTATCAGTAGTAGCAGTAGTAATGGCAGTAGCAGTATTAACAGTAGCAGTATTGATGGTAGTAACAGTAGTAGCAGTAGCCGTAGTCATGGCAGTAGCAGTAGTAGCAGTAGTATTGGTAGTAGCAGTAGTAGCAGTAGCAGTACTAATGGCAGTGGCAGTAGTAGTAGTAGTAGTAGTAGTAGTAGTAGTAGTAGTAGTAGTAGTAGTAGTAGTAGTAGTAGTAGTAGTAATGACAGTAGCAGTAGTAATGGTAGTAGCAGTAGTAATGGCAGTAACAGTAGTAGCAGTAGCAGAAGTAATGGCAGAAGCAGTAGTAGCAGTAGCAGTAGTAATGGTAGTAACAGTAGTAGCAGTAGTGATGGTATTAGCAGTAGTAGCAGTAATGGCAGTAGCAGTAGTAGCAGTAGTAATGGTAGTAGCAGTTGTATTATTAGTAGCAGTAGTAATGGTAGTAGCAATAGTAGCAGTAGCAGTAGTAATGACAGTAGCAGTAGTAGCAGTAGTAGTGGTAGTAGCAGTAGCAGTAGTAATGGTAGTAGCAGCAATAGCAGTAGCAGTAGTAATGGCAGTAGCAGTAGTAGCAGTAGTAGCAGTAGCAGTAGTAATGGCAGTAGCAGTCATAGCAGTAGCAGTAGTGATGGTAGCAGCAGTAGTAGCAGTAGTAATGGCAGTAGCAGTATTAGAAGTAGTAATGGCAGTAGCAGTAGTAGCAGTAGAAGTAGTAATGGCAGTAGCAGCAGTAACAGTAGTAATGGTAGTAGCAGTAGTAATATCAGTAGCAGTAGTAATGCCAGTTGCAGTATTAGCAGTAGCAGTATTGATGGTAGTAACAATAGTAGCAGTAGCCGTAGTAATGGCAGTAGCAGTAGTAGCAGTAGTAATGTTAGTAGCAGTAGTAGCAGTAGCAGTAGTTATGGCAGTAGCAGTAGTAGCAGTAGCAGTAGTAATGGCAGTAGCAGTAGTAATGGCAGTAGCAGTAGTAATGGCAGTTGCAGTATTAGCAGTAGCAGTATTGATGGTAGTAACAATAGTAGCAGAAGCAGTAGTGATGGTAGCAGCAGTAGTAGCAGTAGCAGTATTAATGGCAGTAGCAGTAGTAGAAGTAGTAATGGCAGTAGCAGTAGTAGTAGCAGTAGCAGTAGTAATGGCAGTAGCAGCAGTAACAGTAGTAATGGTAGTAGCAGTAGCAGTAGTAATGGCAGTAGCAGAAGTAGCAGTAGCAGTAGTAATGGTAGTAGCAGTAGTAGCAGTAGCAGTATTAATGACAGTAGCAGTAGTAGCAGTAGCAGTAGTAATGGCAGTAGCAGTAGTAGCAGTAGTAGCAGTAGCAGTAGTAATGGCAGCAGCAGTAGTAGCAGTAGTAATGGCAGTAGCAGTAGTAATGGCAGTAGCAGTAGTAGCAGTAGTAATAGCAGTAGTAATGGCAGTAGCAGTAGTAATGGTAGTAGCAGTAGCAGTAGTAGCAGCAGCAGTAGTAGCAGTAGTAATGGCAGTAGCAGTAGTAATGGTAGTAGCAGAGGCAGTAGTAGTAGAAGCAGCAGTAGTAGTAGCAGCAGTAGCAGCAGTAGTAGCAGCAGTAGTAGTAGTAGTAGTTGTTGTTGTTGTAGAAGTAGTTGTAGTAGTAGTAGCAGTAGTAGTAGTAGTAGCAGTAGTAGTAGTAGTAATACGAAAACGGAAACATTGAGAATCAAAAGAGTTTCATTTCGTTTACGTCATGTTCTGTTGATCTTCTTCAACTGTATTACGACCGTCCAGTTTTTTAACGTTTTCCATGTGCTTCCATAGTATTGTTCGTTGAGCTAGATTATACTTCAATTTTATCAGCTTCTGTTTCAGTAAGTAAGTGAAGTTTACTAGCAAATTAACCTTGCTATCATGGAAGCAAAATACTCCAAGAATAAATATAAACGGCACGATGAACTGCTGGCATTTCTATAATAAAAGAAATACATGAAAAAGAAAAGCTTGGGTAAATATTTGACTCCAGCAGAAAAATTTGGTATTATCGTCATTGTAAAAGGTAAATGTAAAGGATCCCGTTACACGCACATTGAGGCATATTGGGAATATGGTGTTAGGCCCATATTTTCTTGACCATCGGCATACTAGGGGTGATGTGGTCAGCATCACGCCGGCCGCCTTAACCTTCCCAGAAGTTGCTTTATCGTCATTGTCCTATGCGCATGTTACGGAGGTGAAGGCCAACGCTGCAGTTGGTTCTGCTACAGGAAGACTGGGCCAAGCATTCACTTGTTCTTGTAGTGGTTGTTTACGTGACAATTTGTTTTACATGATGAGGTTGCCAGCCACGTGCACAATCTCGTGTTAGTCGTCTAGTGCGCCATGCCTGCGGATGCACTATACATATTCTTTCTATGGCTCCTGGAACCCCCAGGTCAAGAGAGGCAGAGGTAGACCAAGAAGCACTTGGAGAAGACAGCTGGAAACAGAGGTAAAAATGATGAGGAGAACGTGGAAAGAACTTGAGATGATGGCACGTGACAGGAGGACTTGGCATGTGTTTGTTGAAGGCCTATGCTCCTTTGGGAGTGGAGGGTTATGATTGAAATGATTTCTTTCTCTTCGTTGCCCTTTAAGGTTCCACAACAAAAAACAAAAAAGGGATGAGGGGTGGGGGACCGTTTCAGGAGGCTGTCCTTGCAGGAAACGACATTCTGTCGCTCAAAACACGATATGTGAGATTTCAGTGTTGTTACTCTAGAAACATATATAACTATACAAACGTGCTGGCCCGGCTGACAACCTAAAAACCGTTGCGTGTTAAGATACACCGGAGATATGCCTGAGAGGAGTAGCTGTTCTATTATTTCGTTGACTTCCTGGAAATGACACCGGGAGAATTCTTTGTAACTTTGATAAAAATTAAACCGTCAATGATTGAATTGATATCATGATTGATATAATCAATTGATAGCTTCTATCCTATCCTGGATAGTTTTGGGGGTCGGAGTGGCTCGAGGTATTGCGTCCGTCTCGAATTCTAGAGGTTCCGGGTTCGATTCCCAGTTGAGGGAATACAATTTATGGAGTTTTTTTTTTCAGAACCAGTGGTCCTAATGATGTCGCCCTGGTCTCCTAGTTAGTGAGATCGGATCCCTAGCCTTCTCGGATAAGGGAAAAAAACAGGAAGTCCCGTGTGCAACTTGTGCACGTTAAAAATCCCACGCAAAGAATAGGCCATATGCCGCTGCTACGGCAAAATTTAAAAATTAGAAACCTACCCACACAAAAATATTTATAGAATGCGTGATTCCTATATACACACATTGGGATTCTCACCGGTGCTACGGAGTTCGTACACTGAGCTGAGATCCTCCTTGTGTGGTTTAAGGGAGGAGATCGGAGCACTGATGGAGCTGTCTGTGTTCACTAAAGATAGTCCTTAAAACCAAAATTAAACCCATATGGATTGCTTTAATGTGTACAACAAATGTAAGTAAATAACCGTATGTGATAATAGATAACCAAAGTTTAGATAAAGTATGTATACATGAATGTTTAGATATGATTATGACTTAAACAACATGGGCAATAAAAACATACAATAACGAAGTTTCTTACTTGAATTCTTTAGTAAACGTCTCCCCTAGCAAGTCACCGATAGTTGCATCATTGTCGTAGAAAAATACTGAAACAAAAACAAGTTGTTATTTAATCAGCTTATGAAAGCAAAGATGAGGACATTACTGGATTTCACCGGTGAAAGTTTGAGAGATGAGCGTGAAGAAAAAAACAGAACTGTGGGTTTTTTTCTTTTTAAATTCATGTTTGCCTCGTTTTGGGTACAACCAGGATTGGCTCTTGGGCGGTGCAAACAGACGGCCGCAGCGAGGGCCGTCAAGGGAGGCCCGCCGAAATGCATTTAAAACATTTTTAAAAATTAAAATAAAGAACACTTGTAGCTCGATTGTTCCGGAGTTTAAGGTACGAACTACTTTTATGTTTGCATAGATTTCTTTTTTTAAATATATTTTTTTCCAATTACCCCATGCCTATATTACTCATTATAAATTTACATGTCTGATGACGTCTTGAATAAAATGGCAGAAAGAACGAAAGCAAAATACACTCCAGAATATAAAACAATAGACAATGACATACGTACTGTGTCTAGGTAAGCAAAAGAACGGTGGATAGAAACAAAATGCAAGGAAATAGAAGACTTGGAAGCAAAGCACATGACAAGAGATATGCATGAAGAAATAAAGAAATTATCAAATAGGTCGCGGTTTGCCCAAGAAGGAGGCTGTATCAAGAACAAAAATGGTGTAATCTTACTTGATGAGAAAGACATATCAAACAGATGGGCAGAGTACGTAAAAGAACTATTCGAGGACAACGGAGGTAAAAATAACATCACCAGATTATAATGAAGGCCCTAACATTCTCAGATCAGAAGTGGTGAATGCAATACATACGTTACAAAAAGAAAGATCAGCAGGCATGGACAACATAAAAATTGAAATGATAGAAGCCCTGGAGAGCTTTGATATAGATACAATCACAGATCTATGCAACGATATATACGATACAGGATATATATCACACGACATGAAGACATCAGTCTTTATAACATTGCCCAAAAAACCCTACGCAACAGAATGTTCAGACTTCAGAACAATCAGCCTGATGAGTCATGCAATTAAGATACAGCTCAAAATCATACAGGAAATAATAAAAAGTACAGTCGTGGCCAAAAGTTTAAGACCACCTAGTAAAAAATGGATATTTCCATACTACTACAGATTGTTGCATCATCCGCTATTTTAGAGCACACTAAAAGCAATCATTGCATTCTATTGCATCATCCTAACAATATAAAATGTGAAAACACAGACTGTTGCTGTATTTAGTGTGTTTTGGTTGCTTCAAGGGTATTATCTCTGGATTTTATGTTCGCAAGAAAATGGGCAAAAAACCGACACTTTCAACCATTCAAGGAGCTCATATACACCAATACCTCGACTTTCGTCGCTTCGACTTTCGTCGCTTCGCTCTTTCGTCGGTTTTCAATTCTAACTACGTTTCCAAATTTCGTCGCTCGCTTCGCTCTTTCGTCGCATTTGGTCACAACTGCGCGTCATCTTGATTCTTTCGTCGTTCAGTCTTTGAACAGAAATCGTTCGGCGTGCACTGTTTTTTTTAAGTTGTCCGCATTGAATCTCTTATATTTGTCATTTAACATATTAATACTACTTATTTTTGTGATTAAAATAACAAAACTATTCATACTATATTATTTTTGTGATTATACTGTAAACAGTTCATAGTTATTTTAGTGATAACAGTCTAATGACAGTGTTCATATCGTGATTATACGACACGTGTACAGTTTTCATACTGTACTTTTTTGTGTGATTAGGCCTTATACAGTACTACTTATTTTTCTGCTTTAATCTATTCATAATGGGTCCTAAGTGTAGTGACAAAGTTAAAAGAACCCATGAGGTTCTCAATTTGCAAGAAAAGCTTAAGCTAATCAAGCTTAATGAACAAGGCATCTTAAATGCTGAAATAGGCCGCAGGCTAGGTGTACCAAGCACTACAGTTAGCACAATTGTAAAGAACAGAGCTAAAGTGTTAGAGGAAATTAAAAACGCTACGCCAGTGCATACCAAACTTATTAGAAAGCGGCACAATTTAATTGGTGAGATGGAGAAAGTGTTAAATGTGTGGGTTGAAGACCAAGTCAGCTACAACATTCCTCTAAGCCAAGATCTTATCCAGGCTAAAGCACAAACTTTATTTAATGCAATGAAGGCTGAACAAGGAGAGACATCAGCTGAAGAGACATTTGGAGCTAGCAGGGGCTGGTTTGAGAAATTTAAGAAAAGGTCAAATTTGCATAATATAGCAGTGAAGGGAGAATCAGCTAGCGCAGATACCGCAGCTGCAGGAGCTTTTCAAGTGAAGCTTGAAACAATTATAGAAGAAGTTGGCTACACAAAGCAGCAGATCTTCAACGTAGAATAAATTTCGACAGAAGTTCAAAAGTAAATAGTGGGCTAGAACACCAAATAGCCAGTTACAGAGAACTTCTTAGGGAAAGGAAGAAGACATCAATTAGGTAAACGTCTTTGCTCTCCTTTTTCAAGACGCAACCGCCACAACCAACTTCAGTCACCCCTCCCTCTAACCCTTCAGATTCCGAGCCATCAACATCAGCCCCAGCCCCAGTTAGATCTCCTTCAAAGTGCCCTTCTCCTAAAAGAATTAGATTGAAATCCTCCAGTTCTGAAGATGAGCCACCTCAATTTTCTCCATCTGGTTTTCTAAGTCTAGAATCCCCCTAAATTACCAACATTCAAAACTGTACATGCTGTATATATTCATCGTCTACTTGCTCAAGAATGATTTTAAGGTAAGATGCTATTTACGCTGTATTTTCTTTACTCTTATGTTTATTTCTGTTTATTTGTTGCATTACTGTATTTTTTCTTTACTTTGTAAGCTAAATAAAGGCTTATGTTTTTCGATTTCTGTTTATCTAGGTATTGTTGCACGCATTCGCAAGCTGTTTCATATAGTTAGTTATTTTCGTTTTTTGGCGGCCCTTAATGTTACAAATGGAATATAACTTGGACTGACACTCAAGACAGTACATACGCGAATGAAATAACTTGACAGAAGTCTGGGTCACAGTTCCATACATATAATATCGACAGCATAGTCCTGGACATCAGCAACAATAGTACAAAATACTTGCATAATTAGAATATGTAGTACAGTCATCCTTACGTACTGGTAACAACTGCATTCAATGTAAGTGCGGCATTCACCCCTCGCACATAAATCTCTATCTCTGATCTATATTCAATGTAAGTGCGGCATTCACTCCTCGCACATAAATCTCTATATGGTCTGTATACAATGTAATGCAATGTAAGTGCGGCATTCACCCTCGCACATATATCTCTGTGGTCCTACTTTCAATGTAAGTGCGGCATTCACTCCTCGCACATATATCTCTATCTCTG
Organism: Oreohelix idahoensis; assembly: GCA_024509875.1. Taxonomy (NCBI): domain Eukaryota; kingdom Metazoa; phylum Mollusca; class Gastropoda; order Stylommatophora; family Oreohelicidae; genus Oreohelix; species Oreohelix idahoensis. The sequence continues at coordinate 105,240 of JAMPIV010017687.1, read as the reverse complement.
GTCTAATCACCAGGCATCCAAGTTCCTCCAGAACTTAACAGCGCGGGAAAACCACAACGCGCTTACGTAGACCTCCTATTGGCGCGGGAAAGCCAACAACGCGCATTCAAATAATAGCATATAATGGTCCTAACATAGACCTCCTTCTGACACGGGAAAACGACGTGTCTTTTTAATCCAAAGTGCGGCATTCACTCCTCGCACATATATCTATACCTCTGGTCTAATCACCAGGCATCCAAGTTCCTCCTGAACTTTACAGCGCGGGAAACCCACAACGCGCTTATAAATAATAATATATAAAGGCCTTGTAAATACACCTTACGCGGTACATCATCGCGTCACATCCAATATATTATAATGAAAATCACATACACTATTCACATACTCTAGAAACACTGACCGTCTCCCTCAACGGATGGCCACAGACTCCCCTTTAACAACTCAGTATTCTTCTCTGACACGTATGCTAACTTCATTCACTTCGCACGCTTTTCTCATGTCCTGTAAACCTCAATTCACACATGAACGCCCTGAGTATTCTTCAACCATACTCTACGTGCTTCTAACAGTGAACTTTTAAATGTCACATTCCAAGCTTGCATACTTCAATAAAAATACACTCTAAACAGAGTTACACCTTTCTCTACCCACACACATGTATATACACGTCATGTATCTCATGACCTTAACCTACTTACTAACAAACTCCAGCCCCGTACACCAAAATCCTTAACACCTAACTGTAACTTCGAATATGACTTAACAGTTCACACCGACCCCCGGGGAAAAAATGATAACATCATTTTTTTTAAACATTACATCAAACCAAAGTGTGAGGTCGGTGAAATATGTTAAGTCATACTAAACAACAAAAGAGGGATGGAAATATATTGGTGAACCAAAAGGTTACCACATTAACAGTGGCACAGGAAGGGTGATGTAGGCTTTGCCTTAGCAATCATACTCTACTGGCAAACCAAACACAATTTCATCCTATACAACATTAAACTGTGTTGGATGCAAATCTAACAATGTGTGCATCAATTAATATATTAACCAAATCATACGTGGATTCACCATACAAAAATACATGGGTGAACCAAAATGTACATCAGCATTGTTCATTAAATAATATAATTACATTATAAGTTAACACTTACAACTTATCAAGCTAACACAAATGTTTCATAAATATTAAACAATCTATTCTAAATGCTGAATTTCATCTGTGACTCATGTTTCAATTGCTCCAAAACCAGACCAAAGGACTGATGTCTCACTAAGAAGAGGTATCGGTGAGCAAGCCTGCTGATGACCACCCATCAGCTGCTGTAATGATAGACAATTCCACCAACAACACTGGTATCTCATGGCATAGCATACTTTCCTATGGATAAACAAAATTAGGCAAGAATAAAATCATTTGCCTTGGAAAATTTGTATCACATTATGCCACATTACATACCCTTCTATGTCCACCCCATTCCACTAAACATTCCCAGTGGGGTGACAAAATAATCAATTAAGGGATGATATACCCATTTCACATGTCTTCGTGATCAGCGACCTTAGATACTACACCCTGTACCTCCCAATTAAGCTTTACTACTTTAGTTAATGAAATAAGTCAATCTAAAACACCTAGTTTTACTGACTTGTACTGTACACCTGTTCACTATTTGTTGTTTATATACACTCTGTCAAATTTCCATTCTTGAAAGTTATAGCTTTCAGCCTTGTTTTATGCACAGTAACAATTAACCTCTCATGCTGAGTCGTAATAAGTACCAATCTCTTCCAACTAACATCAAAAATATTCTCAATCTAGAATCCATCATCATTACCACGATCACAAAAGTATTTCCAAATAGCACAGTATCTTTAGTAGAGCAAACAGATCACTTATGTCCCACTTATCTGGTGGTAACTTTTTGATGGCGTTGAACATTAACAACTTCAATGGTTCTTTTCCTTTATCCATGTATCTGTTTTTTGAAATTGAAAGATAATATTAACTCTAACTGGTCTGTAACTCCAGCACAATTTCCTTTCAGACCATCCATCACAGTCTTCCACACTTCCTTCCTTGAAGCTTCAGTCTCTTCAAGTACTACTTTCTTGGCAACAGAAGTAGCATCCTTCATCTTCGCCCTCCTATACTGCATTTGAGCATCTAAAGGTTCCTTCTTCCAATCTGATTGATCTGTACCAAGCGCAGCCTCATGTCTCTCCTCCGTAGACTTAGCTTGATCTTTCAATGCTTCAGCTTGCTGCTGTAATCTTTGTTTAGCTGCCTTAAATTGCTCTTCTAGTGCTTCAAATTTAACAAAGTAACTCTCTTCTAAAGCATTACCTTTCTCCTTCCACCGAGATGACAGGACCCTGCAATGTTCCTCTTTAACTTGAGTATTACCTTTATACTCAGCTAATATCCTGTTCCTATCCACCTTGAATTCATCATTTAATCTTTGAATACCATCTTTGTATTCCTTTTCTAATAACTGCTCAACACTCTTAAATTTTCCTTCTAATATTGTACACTTTTCCTCGAAGGTTCCCTCTTCTTGGATCAATTTGTCTATCTTTAACTGATCCTTGTCACACCAAAAACCCATTTTTGGTAACAACACTTCTTGAGGTGCATGGTATGTTTCATCATGCACCGGAATTGTCACTGTCTCATAGGCTTTTGTAGACATTGCATTCTTACTAACACTTATTGATCTTCCTTCCATAGAATATAAGTTAGTTTTACTCCTAACTGATTCATCACTAATGATAATCTTTTGTGGTTCATCCACATTCAATTTGGATATTTTCCCAACTGAGACTGAACAGTCTTCACAACAATTATCTGTTTGTACAGTGACTTCTTTCTTCTCACTTTGAACAGAAACATTCCTAGTTTCAGTTTTCACCATATCATCTGCTATATTAGCTTTCCTCTTTAAATTCAGTTTTGGTCTCTTGCTATCATCCAATACTGGTAATGCAATTCCAGTTGTAACTTCTCTTATTTCCTTAATCTCTATCAGATATACCTTTGCTCTATGTGGCTTGTATTTATCATCCACTTTTACCATAGTGTTAAACAATTCGTAAGACTCACAATCTCTGATAGCCAAAATAAAGTCTCTTAAGGCTATTCTTTTCTTTCTGTTTCTAATTGTTCTTGAACAGTCTGCCATGACTACAGATTTACAGACTAGATTCCAAAATAAGAAAGTATATTCACTACAATACTAAATTATCAGTATTAATATACCTCTACATAGGTACTACAATAACACAGTAACAAATCACCAATAATTCTAAAGATAATACACACAAGTAACCCTAAAATCAGTCACTTATAATAATCAGATCCACCTATGTCTAGACTAAGACATGTGTAGCTGAACACACTAATCCTCAATATACTTTGACCATCATATCTACAATGCTTAGATTCTAACACAGTAATCATACAAACTATTTGTAACTAATAACCAGGACCAAAACACAGTGAATGATGATAATAATGAAGTACACCGCTAACACAAAACCATAAACAAACGAACAACAACCGACAGGTGGGGAATAATAAACCCCTGCAATACAAACGACAACAATAGAGCTGTGAAATGAACTTATTTACAAGATAGTAGAAAATTAACGCAAGAAAACTACAAGTAAACATGACAAAAGAGACTAAATTATGTAACAATGATTACACAAACCAAACTATAACAGCTAACACCAATAAATGTACAAAGAATTCCACGGGCACTAGCTACCAAGTCTCTCCAAGACTATGGAATTAATTTTACAAAAAAAAAATAAATAAATAAAAAGATAAAATAAAAAAAAACCTACAGAATAGATTAATACCAATTCCTTCTAATGAAGAACAAAGTATTAATAATATATAAACAAGTAACACAAATGTAAAACGCTAACATAACAACGAATACAAATGAATGACCATCAGGAATGTCAGTAGAATGGTATTTGAACAAAGAAGTGCAACAATGGCATAAACTGTGACTTATCTTAAGTATGTCTTGATTATAGTTTATGGTTCCACCGAGATAATGCAGATCTACAGCTGAAGGATCTCTGTGTTGCAATAGTAGGCACTACAGCAAGCTTGTCTCACTGATATTCGACCTCGCATATTCTGTACAAGATACAAAACAATGTAACTAACTCACAAGTATTGCCATAAACATTAAACTAATAACCACATTTAGAACCACTTAAATATGATGTAGACTAACACTAATCCTAATACAAACTTACAAGAAATGAATACCCATAAAATATCTAAGTCGATACTTGAAAGTAATGTAAGGATGAAAAGGAAAAAAATAAATATAAGCTTCTATAGTCTCTACCAGATGACAGAAGGATAGTATGATAATAGTATAACACCGAATAATTACGAAGGCTTAACAAAGAGTTGAATATAACAAATCAACAAACTTTAACAGATGATAAAAAAGACATAGCAAATAAGCTTTACGATTAATAAACAAATAAAACTAATATTCCGATGATGAGATGAGATAAAACTAATACAGTATACGCATATTTATAATAAAACTACTAGACTAATATATTAAACTTAAACAGAAAAACTCTTACGGTTGTAATTAGGCTAGATAATTAATCTATAATATTAATCTTAATATATAATTTACACAGCACCAAATACAAAGCAGAAACTTGCAGTAAGAAAACTTACACATGCACGAACACACAATACAGTAAAAGAGGTCAGTTATACGAAAACTACTGATGAGTATTAACGAAACAAAACGAAACAAAACAAATTGCTGCACAAGGAAAGGGAAAAAAAAGATACTACGCACGAAAATCACACAGTTTCTAATACAAATTAATAAGAAATAATACGTATCTTTAATACATATGGTTCGTTGATCTTGACTGTAGACCGATGTTCCAGATGTGTTGTTTATTTCACTTCCTTTCCGATGGCTTGATGATAAAAATGACAGCACAGCACAACACACGTGAAGTACACACAAGATCCTCTGATAAATTTGAACGGGCCAGTACACCCCCGTCAAATACGTTGCTTTCAAACACTTGAACGTTGAAAAAAGCAGGCTACTTCATGCAGATTCCGATGCGATGACTTGACCGAGTACACACATAAGCACATTGGCCACCAAATGTTAAAGCCTATTTCTATGTGCCACCACTGTAGAAGTCGAGGCCACCACTGTTGCAACAGCTTTTTCTATGTGGTACTAACAATCAATATAGCCACCAAATGATAACTATGGAATATGTTACCTCTGTAATCTCATGACCTTAACCTACTTACTAACAAACTTCAGGACCGTAAACAAAAATCCTTAACACCTAACTGTAACTTCGAATATGACTTAACAGTCACTATTTGAGCTCTTTGAATGGCTGAAAGTGTCGGGTTTTTGCCCATTTTCTTGCGAACATAAAATCAAGAGATAATACCCTTGAAGCAAACAAAAGACACTAAATACAGCAACAGTCTGTGTTTTCACATTTTATATTGTTAGGATGATCCAATAGACTGCAATGATTGCTTTTAGTGTGCCCTAAAATAGCGGATGATGCAACAATCTGTAGTACAATGAAAATATCCATTTTTTACTAGGTAGTCTTAAACTTTTGGCCACGACTGTAAGGTAGACAGCAAATCCAAGAAGAACAGTTTGGTTTTAGAAGGAACAGCGGAACAAGAGAGGTAATATTTTACTAAGAATATTAGCAAAAAAATATACAGAGGTCCAAAAAAGTATGTACATGTGCTTCATTGACTATAAGAAGGCTTTTGACAGAGTCCATAATGAGAAAATAATGGAATGCCTTGAAGACATCGGTATTGATGGAAAAGATATAAGAATACTCAGTAACCTTTATTGGGAGCAAACTTCCACAGTAAGATCTGGAAGGAATTATTCACCATACATAGACATAAAAAGAGGTGTCAGACACGGTTGTGTGCTGTCCCCCTGCCTATTTAATCTACACACCGAAAACATTTTCAAACAGATACAGGAAATACCAGGACTGAACATCAGTGGAAGGTCAATAAACAACCTTAGATATGCAGATGATACCGTGTTGTTAGCTGAAAGCGAACAGGAGTTACAAGAACTAGTGAAGCAAGTGAACAGTATAAGTCATGAATATGGATTGGACATTAATATTGAGAAAACAAAAACTATGATAATTAGCAAAACAGACGATAAGCCCACATTAAAGATAAGCATAAATGGGAAAATCCTGGAACAAGTCCAGAGCTACTCATATAATAACAGAAGATGGCAGATGTGAAACAGAAATCAAGAAGTGAATAGGAATGGCCAAAGGTACATTCAACAACATGAAACTATATACTGGCATCTAAACAGTTATCTCACAGATTAAAACTAAAAATCATAAAGTGTTATATATATTCTGCATTACTGTATGGTGTAGAAACATGGACGATGAATAAGCAATTGGAAGAAAGAATTGAGGTTCTTGAAATGTGGATAAATAGAAGAATGGGACGTATCTCATGGAAAAAGAAGAAAACAAATAAGGAGGTCCTAGAAAATCTAGGTATGAAAAAAGAACTACTGAGGGAGATCAAAGTTCGGCAGCTAAAATACTTTGGCCACATAAAAAGGCATAACACCTTGCAGAAGACCATAATAGAAGGGAGAGGTGAAGGCAAACGTACAAGGGGAAGACAGCGCTATAAGTGGGAAGATAACATTAAGAGATGGACAGGAAAGAGTCTATCAGAGCGCACCACCAAGACAAGAGACAGAAGACGTTGGAGATCCATTACAGCCAACCTTCGTTGTGGAGATGGCAGCTGATGATGATATTATTCATTATTTTTTTTTTAAACAGCGCGCACACCGAGCGCCTATCTGTAATTCAACAAGCATTTATTTTAATTATCTACCAAAAGATTTTTTTTAATGGCTGTATTACGTTTTTTTTTGTAACAGGCTACAGTGAACATCACTTCTGGAAATTACAGTGTGATCCAACTCAATATCAAGAGACAGATGGACAATGGGACAGCAGGTAGGAATTTGTATATATATATATACACACACATATATATACTCGTATATATATGTGTGTGTGTGTGTGTAAAGGAGAATAAAGGGCCGAAACACTTGATCGAAAGGGGGACACTTCTGATGATCAGAATGCCTCCTGCGTATCGCTCTGTATAGAGTTTCCTATCGAATATATATAAATAAATATTTATGATCAATAAATTTTCTATATTTCCTTTCTTTTTCTACCCGTGTCCTCCACTTTATTATCGTTCTTCTATCCTTTTCCTGTGTTTTTCGCATTCGTACGTTTGCGACTATAAACATTACTATTTTTCCATTCATACTTTCGCCTGTTTCTTTTCTCATTTAGAAACGCACCCGCATGTTATTATATAACGTGTCAGTCGCTGCAGTCAGACAAGATGTGTGATTATGTTTCATACTCAGACATAGGAGCAGACTTTTGGTCTAGCATTTTCACCTGACACGAACGTTTCTCCGGCGTGAGTTGTGATAACCGACATCTGCACGGCGCAGAATAAGACATTTGTCTGGTAATTTCCTCTGTCACGGCACTCTCGGCCAGCTTCGTTAGCGTGATGTGTCTAAAACGCGTTTGGCATGTTATGTTCAGCGTCTAAGGTACGTAGGTGTTAGGAAAGGGGAGAGATCGGGTTTTTAGAAATAGTGGGACCCTTTTTGCCGAGTTCTAGACTACTATTATATTGAATGATTCTAGTTCGTGGTATTAATCTGTAGTTCTGTGCGGAGGTAAATATTATATATTAGATATCTAGTATTTTGTGAAGTTTTTAAAGTGTTAAATCGCTTATTCCATATTTCACTAGTTCTTTTGTGCAGAGAGAATTAAAATATAGTCTGTATTATTTTCTAGTGACATGTTTCAGTGGAAAGCAGAATAAATTATATTTCTAGCTTAAAATCATGCAGCTATAAATGAATTTATTTTACTGCTAAATAATCAGACGAAAATATATTTTAAAATTAACTTATAACTTAAATGCTACATCAGTGAGTATTGACGGGATACGTATGTATTCCTAATTCATGATGATTGATTTTGTGAATATAACTTATTTCACGGGAAGTTTTAAATGATAAGTCAAGCTGTACGCTTGCAATTTAAAATTTAAGTTATAACAAATACATAGTATGTATAATTATTTTATATGCGTTTTTTCCTCTATTTAATGAAGACAACTGGGGTTAACCCAAACTTTGCCAGCGTTAAGTACTGATGAGTAATATCTGTGAAGAACTAAAACATTCTCCTTAAAAGACTTGGTGTCAAATCTTTACAAGACTTTAAAGGTGAAATGACATAACGGGCCCATTGCGCCAGATTTTATTCTTCCTGAGAAAACTTAAGTACAGTTCAGCCCTTGTAGCAAGTAAACTATTACAAACAGTAACGTTCCGCAAATTATGTCAACTTGTGGTGTGACCAAGAATTTTACCTTTTGATCGAAGTTACAAACCTGACATTGTTCCTAAGTAGTGGAAACCTCGTGATTCTGATCCTGTGAGCCCGATTGAAAACTAGTTCTTACCTGAACTGATAAAGTGACACTAACTTAAAATCTGAACAAAATCATCGCCAGAGGAGGACGCTCCCCGGACAAATTGGATGAAACCAAGATCTGCAGAGCTGGGTATTCGCTTCATCAAGCGATAAAACATATTGTGTCATAACGTGCGCCAGACGGCGAACAACAGCAAGCTATAGGGTAAGAAAGTAAGAAATGCACGACAGGGCCCTGATGAATGAACCGAGAGAAAGCAGGAACGAGTGACTCTTTTTTATGGTATACCAAATTTCACCCACTTTTGTAAATTTCTTTATGCAAGTTTTGTTGCAAACAAGATACTTTTCCTTAGGATAGATCATACTAATATCTAAGTCTGTTCATACCTTTAAAAGGGGAAAATCATTAGATTACCGCTAATGTATCCGTGTCTCTTTGGGCTATCACTTTTCTTCTAACAGGACTGTGGGCTAAACATCGAGGGAAAGGATCATACTGTGGGTCTAACATTCTTGTAGCATTTTTATTGACTTTATGACTATTTGATTATGTTTCGATGTAATTTTATATGTTGTGACGTAAGTTTACTATTATAATTAAACTACTTACTTAGTCGTTCCCATTCTACCGTGAGGTGTAGAGGTTTGGAAGAGAGAGCGCCAGACTATCCTATCGGCAGTCTTCCTCCTGGCCTGGTTCCATTCTAGTCCTCGGTCCTTCAAAGATTGTCTAATGTTGTCCTCCCAGCTGACTCTGGGTCGTCCTCGGGGTCTGGATCCTTGGCTCTTTGTTTTCCATGCTTGTCGTGGTATCCGATCTTCTCCCATTCTGCAGACATGGCCAAACCATCTTAATTGGGACTGTTCTACTTGGGTCTGCAGGGGATAGGATTTAAGGCCTTGACGTATCGTCTGGTTGCGTACCATGTCTCTTCTTGTTACTTCAACCACCTTCCTCAGATACCTCATTTCTGAGGTTTGGATCTGGCTTTTATGGGTTGTACTCATTGCCCATGACTCGCATCCATATGTCAAGACTGGGACATAGGTATAATTAAACTACAACTAAACTTATTCCAGTCTTGCGGTCAGTTCGTTCCCATAATATCTATATAATCATTGTTATAGTTTTCCCACGCCTGTACGTCTAACTGTCGTATTATGTGTGTATGTATGTGAGTGGAGATATATATTTAATATATATGTGTTTAGACTATCTGACTCCTCTAAATCTGTCGTAGAAGATAGGTGAAAGAGAGAAGATTTTCTCGATTTCAGAGACAGCCTCTATCACATTCTACCACCTCACTCGTGGAAATCTGTTTCTATTATCATCTCTCACGATGGCTATCACTCATTCAAATCTATTCAGAAGGGACCAACCCAAGTCTTAATTCCTCTATCAGAAATCTACGACTATATATATATATATATATATATATATATATATATATATATATATATATATATATATATATATATATATATATATATATATATATATATATATATATATTCGGTGGTCATGGAGGCAGGGAGATAGATAGACGGGCAGGCAAGCAGAAAGACAAACAGACAGACAAACAATAGTTTTCAAAGGAAGAAAGGACAGGCTAATCAATATTATTAGAACATCTTCTTCGACATCACCTTTTAACTCCAAAAGGAGCATATTACTTCAACAATCTTATGCCACGTGGTCCTGTTACGTGCCAACAGATCAAGGTCTTTCATGTTACTTTCATCCCCTTGATGTATTCTCCAGTTCTCTTCTCCATGTGCTCTTTGGTCTTCCTCTACTTTTCTTACTTTGTGGGTTCCTGTTACCAACAGATTACTGGTATATATATATATATATATATATATATATATATATATATATATATATATATATATATATATATATATATATATATATATATATATATATATATATATATATATATATATATATATATATATATATATATATATATATATATATATATATATATATATATATTTATTTATTTATTTTTATTTATTTATTTATTTATTTATTTATTTATTTATTTATTTATTTATTTATTTATTATTATATTTATCTGTCGGAGGGAAGGTATTTGGTTTTAGAATCAGGATGCTTTCCTGTTCAAAGATATATCTCTCATGATTGATTGATACTGTTGTTATATGGATTATCTCCCCTGGAGATCGAATTTGGCGTATAAATCTGGATTTTGTTAGTCTGTGCCTTGTTGGGCCAGAAAACAGATTGTTCTTGTTTAGGTTTATGCAAGAATGTTTATGGTCCGAGTCTATGTTTACTCTGTGTCTATTTCAGACGATCCGGTCTTATATCGTGATATCTTGGTATGTCTATGTGGAACTATCTTCCTTGTACTGTACTATGGGGTCAGGTGCTTTCGGCGCATGAAGATACGTTAGGGAGTTCTTCGGTGATGAAGGAGCCTGGCGGGATGTCATGTCTTAGACCTGTCCAAAGTTTGTGATCTCTTCGATTTATTATGGGAACGAAGATAGTTTCTTCTAGGATTGTTAAATCCATGAGTTTCCCAGTGTTGATTCAGTAACGCCAGGAGAGTGTTTGTGTTTGCTAGTATATTTCGTATGGCAAGGTAAAGAACTGTTCACTGAACTCTTTCATTCCTAGGCTCAGATGGGCAGACGTCGATATGAATTTACCTATGTATATGTCGGGACGACATGTTTATCTAGCAGCACTGTATATGTTTATATGCAGCAATTATGAGGACAGAATATGCTGATTCTTGTAGAATCATTTATTGTTGATGAACAAAGCTTCGATTGAAGATTTACTATACATCCGTATAGTGAGCGATGCTCAACAGGGAACCAGAAGCCATTTTGGAATCCTATGTATTTTGGGAATCCTATTTATTGTCGATCATCAATCAGAGAACGGGGATGCCACCTTATTATCAGGTGATGATTAAGAGATCACAGTGATAAAGAAAACCCAATACTAGTGGGTTAACATTATCTTCACATAGATTTGCTGTACTTTACCTAAAGGAATCTTCGCTAGAAAAGAGGTCCTGTTTAGGAATCATTATTAAACATTATGTATTCACTGACGCGATTTGTCAGTAAGGCCTGAGAATTATATATGCACGGGAACTCTGAGTGCTGGTCTATTGACATTACATTGCATGTTATTCAACATGAATGCTAACTTATGATGGTAGACCATTGATCAACAATATGCTATTTATGTCGACCTGTGTTCCTGTAACGATGCTCGTACTGTCCATGTGTACGTCCTATTAAATAATATGAAACGACCACAGTAGTCCAGCCATCCTTGACTTCCACCTGTGATTGGAGTGAGTGACCTGTGCATCTGTCGAACTGTCATCCATTCGCGTTTGTCATCATTGATGTCTACACTCACCCATTACATCAGAATACGCACTTAACAGTACACCTTGTCAGGGCCCCAACAGTAGGTAACCTGACCCATTTACAGAACATTGTGACTGGACGAGCTATTCACAAAAAAACCAGTCCATACTAATCTGGTGCGAGAAACAAAGCTTTATCGGTGTGATGTCCAGTATATAAAGACCTTATCAGTTCCATAACACGAACTACCTTGTAATGTTATCAACATGCTTCCTCAATGCGTGTCCTATCCATATCTATCTTCTTCTTCTCATCTCTTGTTCCACTGGCGCTTGTCATTAGTTCTACATATCTGTGATCCCCAAGGTAAGAAAAGCAAGAAGACTAAGATGAGTGATTAAAGCTCCATTTATGTCCCAGTCTTGACATATGGGGAGCCGCGGTAGCATAGTGGTTAGTGCACTGGCTTCCTAGCTCAGAGGTCTATGGTTCGATCCCCAGATGAGGTGGGATTTTTTAGGCCGCAAACGGCTCCTGGGTCGACCCAGCCCCAACTGGGTACCAGAGCAACTCTGGGAAGGTTAAGGCTGCCGGCGTGATGTTGACCACGTCACCATTAGTATGCCGATGGTCAAGAAAATATGGGCCTAACACCATATTCCCAATATGTCTAAATGGGCGTGTAACGGGATCCTTTACCTTGATATATGGATGCGGGTCACGGGCAATGACTACAACCCTCAAGTGTCAGCGAAAAACCTCAATAAAGAGGTATTTGAGGAAGGTGGTCCAAGTGTCAGCGAAAAACCTCAATAATAAGGTATTTGAGGAAGGTGGTCCAAGTGTCAGCGAAAAACCTCAATAATGAGGTATTTGAGGAAGGTGGTCCAAGTGTCACCGAAAAACCTCAATAATGAGGTATTTGAGGAAGGTGGTCCAAGTGTCAGCGAAAAACCTCAATAATGAGGTATTTGAGGAAGGTGGTCCAAGTGTCAGCGAAAAATCTCAATAATGAGATATTTGAGGAAGGTGGCCCAAGTGTCCGCGAAAAACCTTAATAATGAGGTATTTGAGGAAGGTGGTCCAAGTGTCAGCGAAAAACCTCACTAATGAGGTATTTGAGGAAGGTGGTCCAAGTGTCAGCGAAAAACCTCAATAATGAGGTATTTGAGGAAGGTGGTCCAAGTGTCAGCGAAAAACCTCAATAATGATGTATTTGGGGAAGATGGTCCAAGTGACAAGAAGAGACAGGGTCTGCAACCAGACGATACATCATTGCCTTGAAACCCAGTCCCTGCAGACCCGAGTGGGACGGTCCCAGTTGCGATATTTTGCCCATGTCTGTAGAATGGGAGAAAACTGGTTACAGTGACAAACATGGGAAATAAAGAGCCAGGGATCCATACCTTTAGGATAACCTAGAGTTCGCTGGGAGGACAACATCAGACAATCTCTGAAGGACCAAGGATTGGACTGCAACCAGGCCAGAAGCAAGATAGCCGATAGCATACCTCTACACCCCAAGATAGAAGGGAAACGACTAAGTAAATAAGTAAGTTAACATTCCGATAACAAAGCCGTGTATCATGGTGGTAAGTCGATGCCAAAAATATAAATTTTTCTTACCTGCATGTCGCCAGCTGTACGTTTTCATCAGGTAAAAGACTGTTCTCACAAAGGAAGACTGCATTATGGAGTTAAGTCGTGTTAGGCGAGGGAAGAGGTTCTTATCTCCAACGTTCTCTGTATTAGCTATTGGCGTGATAACAGGCACATTCCAGTCGTTTGCCATATACGCTATGGTCTCAACTGCTTTACTACACGCTGAAAATGGGAGAAATTTGTTAGAAAAGATCGAGTCATATTAAAACAGCTATAACATACAACTCTTCAGCTTCCCAAGGAGCATGTGCCTTCAACAAACTTTTGTCAGGTCCTGCTTTCCTGTGGACTAAGTTCAAGGTTTTTCCTTGACTTTGTCAGTTTTTTCTTTTCTGTCTCCAGTTGTCTTCTCCAAGCGTTCTTTGGTCTCCTTTTTAACCCCTTACCTTGGGGATTCCAGAACAAGGACTGTCTCCTGATGCTATCTTTTTTTCTCATCTCTTGTTCACAGGCACTTGCCTGGTTCTTGTCATCAGTGTGACATAATTTGTGCGCTCTTCTCCTCTCCGGCAGTATTCATCAACATTTTCTGTGCGTACTGAATTCGGTGCATTATTCTGTGTTAGCACTCTCTTTTTCCCTGCTCTCATTGTTCACGTATCCCGCTTCGATGCATGACAGGGCAAGACAAACGTATCGCTGATCCCTGAGAGATTAACTGAGTCCCTAAAACGTGATAATACCACATTGACTCCAGGTAAATGCGGGTATGTAGTGTTTGCTTAAGATTGTATAATTACTTCCGACTCGACAGAAAAAATTTAAGAAGTTGTAACGTAAACATTGACAACATTTGTCGAATGTAGCAACTCCATATACGGAGGATGACTGTTTGAAATTTTCAAACGCATGAGTCACACAAAATACTACATGAGGAAAAGGTTTTATAATATGAACTTTGAGTGTATTGTCTGACATTTGAGGCGCCAATAAACAACCACGCGAATGGAAGATTTGCCAGAACGCTATGCGGGAAGCGTGTGCCGAGAGCTACAATATAACGTAGAAAATCTAGCACAAGAGACTTCATTCCTGAAATCGTCAAAGTAGACATCTAGGACCTTGCCACAGAAAAAAAAAATCAGAATTCTGAATTTTTAGGAACCGAAAAAACGTATTAGAGCATCTTTTATCCACTGGAAACGAAAACTCGCCAATATTAATACGGAAAAGACTCCTACAGAAACTCCTCACAAGTCACAGAGGAATTGTAGAATAAGAAACAATTTCCCAGACGTGTGTTCGGGGCATCTGTGTTAAGTTGCTAAGACTATTTACCTGAATATTTATGAGCAAGACGCCTACGATTTGCATTGTTACTAGGGTGAGTTCTACATATTTTTATACTTTGAATGTTACTGGTTAATACTAGCTAGGAGTTTTAAAAATTCATACGAGGCTGGGAACCTCAGCATGTGAAAAGGATACATTCATGAACCCCCACAGCAAGCGCTGGTGATTGCTTCATGCTAGTTCTTAGGGAAGAACCAAAAGCAGAAGTAATCCCAGACTCCAAGTGGAGAAAGGAAGCGGATGATGACGACATCATATGTATATTATCAGTTGTAATCAGTTGTATGTATGTTTAAAGTTGTTCCTTCAGGCACAAGCCACTTGCCGCTGTCCATTTGACATTTTTTTACTACATTAACTAAAAGAATGGTGATTTTGTTATCACATCCCCTGAGAAATATGATATACACTCAGGGAGAATAAAAATTCTGATTTTAAAAAATGAGTGACGGACAACGGGGAAAGGCGCCTGATCTAAATCAGGAAAACAAATACTTAGCAGCAGAATGTGTTCTTTTATTCCCTCTAAAGTTGGTGGTACGGATTGGAGAGACCATTTGAAGTTCTACCCACGTTACCAACTGTACTAGTCTGTGGTTCGAAGCTTGAGATCGACACGTGAAACCTACATCCCACGGTGAAGATCCCTGCCTTGACCGGAAGCGGTTACCTCCATAATCCTTTGGAGATGTGCCCTTGCCACAGAGACGAAGTGACGGAACCAGCAGTACCAACATTTCAGCAATTTGGAAGCTAAAGGGAAATACAAATCAAGACTCTGGGACAGAACCAAACCAGTGCTCGCTGATCAATTGATATGAAAACGAAAATGGACTTGACCTGGACACACATGAGGGAACTGACGACACGCATAACTTTTCAGTCACTGACAAGGAACTAATACGGACAGTGGAAAATGAGGAGAGCAAAGAAAACACGACGGTTATAAAATGTGAAGGGAAAGAAATATCACACAATTTACTTGAAGAGACGGAGAATATAACAAATGTTGAGTGAATAGGATCATCCCCCTTTAGCTCCCTAAGGAGCTAAGGCTTCAACAAATTCATGCTAAATTTACTGTCCTGTGCCATCCATTCTTAAATGTTTCCAGCTCTTCTTTATTCCTAACATGTCTGTTTTCGGTTCCCTTCTCCGCGCTTTTTCCGTTCTCCCTCTTCTTCCATTACCACTACTTCTAATACAACAACAACTACTACTGTTACTACCAATGCTACAACTAATACTAATAGCAATTGTACTACTACAACTACTTCTACTACTACTTATTGTACAACTACAACAACAATTACTAGTACTACTACTACTCTTTATACTACTGTTATTACTACTACTACAACTACTGTTACTACTACTACAATTGCTGTTACTACAACTACAACTACTGTTACTACTACCACTGCTACTTTTACTACTACTAGAACTACAGTTACTACTACTACAACTACTGTTACTACTACAACAACAACTAATTTTACTACTGCTACAACTACTTTTACTACTACTACAACTACTGATACTACTACTACAACTATTGTTACTACTACTACTGTTACTACTACTACAACTGTTACTACTACTACAACTACTGTTACTACTAATACAACTACTGATACTACTACTACAACTACTGTTACTACTACTACTGTTACTACTACTACAGCTACTGTTACTACTACTACTGTTACTACTACTACAACTACTGTTACTACTACTACTGTTACTACTACTACAACTACTGTTACTACTACTACAACTACTGTTACTACTACTACAACTTTTGTTACTACCACTACAACTACTGTTACTACTACTACAACTACTGTTACTACTACTATTGTTACTTCTACTACAACTACTGTTACTTCTACTACAACTACTGTTACTACTACAACTACTGTTATTACTACTACAACTGTTTTTACTAGTAATACTTATAGTACCGCTATAACAATAATTACTAATACTTATGTTACTACTACTACATTTCCTACTTTCTTCTCCTTCTTCTTCTTTGATTCTTAGCCGTCGACTGTCAAAGCAGTCAGTGGCCATCATGCTGTGGCTAAGTATGATAAATATTTAGCTCACGTTGAAAGAATAGAACAACGTGAATTCACTAAAAGAGCAGATGAACTAAAGAAACAGGAACTTGCTCAAGCAAGGGAATTACAAGAGCTCGAAGAGAAGAAACCTGATCAAGGTAAGGAGCTTGGGGAGAATAGACTTGCTTACAGCTTAGAGATGGAACGGATAAAGAGTGAACATGAAAAAGAAAGAATGGCTCAAAAAGAGAGAGATCAAGAATTAGAGAAAGGAAGAGTGGCTCTAAAGAGAATGGAACGTCAATAGTTAGATCAAGCCCATAGAAATGCTATGGAACTTGAAGCATTAAGATTAAATGCAGAGAAAGAAAAATCTTTGGAATTGGCAAAAATCCAGGCAGAAAACCTAGAGCTTTCTCAGGTACACCAATTTTTTTACCCAAAATTGAAAATGCCTAATTTCGATCAATCTCGCGACTGCATCTATAGTTTTCTAGCTAGGTATATCAAGAAGGTCACAGCTTTTAAAATACCAAAAGAGAGTTGGAGCAGTCTCTTGGTAGATTTATTTACTAGTGACTCGCTCAAGTGTTCATGAACCTTCACGATAAAAGCCGAAACGACTTTGATATAGTAAAAGAAACACTTCTCAGAAAATTCAAATTAACGGAATCTGGGTTCAGAGATCGTTTTCATGCGACTAAGCCAAGTAACTTCGGAGAATTTATTTCTGCAATTAAACTTTTTTTTAAACATGTGGACTGATCTTTCTGGAATTTCAAAAACATATGATGATTTATTAGATTTTATGCTAAGAGATAAGGTTTTATCTGCTTGTGGCCATGATTTAGAAGTATTTTGCATGAGAAACATCCAGACTCGATTGGAAAAAATTTTATGACTGCTCATTCTAACAACGATGTCCACAGAGCTCCTCTTCGAGATGCTCTGCCTGTGTGCGTGGCTCGGAGTGATCATAGGTCTTTTGATCACCGAGCTTATGATCACAGACCTCGTTCGAAAAGCGTAGATGGACGATATCAATTTGAATTTCGTCAATCATACATGGGAGCTAACCACTTCCCTCAACGATCACTTCCACAATATTTTCAACGAGGCTATTAGGGATTTTCACCTCGCAGATTCTTGGTCAGTATAATAATGTGCAGAAATGGTACACTTAAACAAGTTCATCAAAAGATGGATGCATCGTGCTGGTCATGCGAATGTAGATGTGTGTACAGATGATGACAATCAGTTCATAGAATAATTCAAGTACTTTAGGTGGATGGGTCCACATACAATCTGACGTTTATTACACTTGAAGATTATAAAGTTCATAAAATTGGCATGGCATAGGTTACATACATGTTATTGAGTTCTCCAACAGTCTTGTCTTGCCCATACCTATCTGACCACTGTACTAGAGGTGGAATCCAATCCACCCAAGTAATGTGTGTCGTAAATTTATTTTGAGAGAAAAGAGTCTTAGAAATAGTGGTCCGGTTTAGAGTGAAAAATGATGATGGAAAGCTCAGTGATAGAAAATGTAGAGATTTAATAGTTGCTTCACAGCGAGCTGGAGGAGAGTAAAGACAGACTTATTTACGACAAATCGCTTCTCTCAATCTTCTCTTTCACTCTCCTGGTCAAACAATTAGTTGCCAGTTTTCCAGACTCGCATCTGCGCGCACACCGATTTGGTGTTTTTTCACACACACAGGCGACGTTGATACAAACTATATTAAACGAATAAGGGGAAAAGTTGGGCTTTGGGTATATCCAACACACAGAACTAAATGAGTTTATGTGATTTTATTCACTTTAAACATCAATCACTAAAAATATCAGATATTACATAAATTATCATAAGTACACAAATGCAAATAACAAGTTTGGAAGGGGTGAAGAAGATTGGTATCGACTAAGCCCTTCCCGCTTATTAGACAAAGATAAACCCAGTCCAAAGATAGATAATATCAGGAACATAGGTACGTTAACCTAACAGTGAAGTTAATTACTCTGAAAGAGGTGTTACAAAATTAGGTATAGGTGATAGAAAAAAAAAACTGTTCTTCCCAGCTGTTCTTCCCTTTACTAAGCAAATGGAAAGGAGGTGGTTTTAAACAGAGTTAACAAATTATCAACTATCCCACTTAAAGGAACAATGTAGGGTATACAGAAAAGATATATATATTACCAGGTAAGCAAGTTAACAAAATGGTCACACAAAAGAATTAATTTCCTGTCATTCATACACGCGCTAGCAAAGGCCTTCACTCATCTTGCTCTCACTTACCGATTGTGAAAAAATCTTGCACTCCATAGAATAACACAACAGCAGTTACACCTCAAACTAAATGTATGAGTGTTTGTTCAAGTTCTAGCCCCAGATTAGCGGGTATGCGGTCAGCACATAAAAGGATCCCGTAATCGCTGGAAAATGAATCTGTAGTTGTGTCTCTTTTCTTAATAACAGTTTCTATGGGAGGGCACGGTCTCTGATACCGGGGTGAGGATGGTGTGGTCTATTTGACTATGCCGCTGATAATAAAATTCTTACGCGTGCTGGTACACTTTATCCGTGAGGTATGGTTTAAGTCCAGTGAGAAAACTAGTCACATCACTGTTCAGGAAATTATGAATTATCTCTCTGTGTCAGTAAACTAACAAAGCTCGGGCCAGTGTTCTTCTTCCCGTTACGACTTAAGTTGTTTGATGGTGCGTTAAATTTGTCTTTGGGTGTGCTTTCTTTGCTATAAGTTAGATAGTGGAATTCCAAACATAGAATCGCCTCAAAGATTAAAAATTTACACAGTCTCAACAAGTTCTGCGTCAGGGGAACTCTACACACTGTTTATGCTTTGCCTTGCTTAGATTGATTTCTTTATTGCTTTCTTAATGCTGGGATCGCACAGGTTACGATCACTCTGAATGAAAGAAAAAAAAGACATGTAATATACCGAAAACAAATAACCTTCTAAAGCGCGATGCATTTCCCGTTAAGCCTATAATACACTCGAGTATTTAATTATGTATTTAATAAACACTGCGCGAATTCTAGTGGTTAAAAACCCACATCTATAAAACTAGGACTTTACTGAATTTATTAATTATAAATTCCTTCGCGACTTTAAAAGTTAATTTAAGCATCTATTATCTTTTGAAATAATATAATAGATAGATCATTATATTTACCACTGGAACTATTGAGATGGTTTAATTTAATAGATTTAAATTTACACAAAATCCATTGAAATAGAATGACTGAACTAGACCACTGATCACTTTACACAATATATATTACCGCTCTGCACAGAATAGAAAACACTGCAAATATATATATAAAATCCAGGGGAAAATCTATAACCAGATTTCAATAAAGCTAGTGCTTCTGTAAAAGTCTGGCCAGCGAGTGATAACGTGTCTAGTCTTAATGGTCTATTTAGCTAAAATGAATGTAAGTTGAGTGGGACATGATAAACTTGACAACTTATTTGATCTCACGAACTTTTGGGGATCTGACCGCCAAATCAAGAGAAGAAGCCGCCCCCTGGTCTTCGTATCCGCTCGCTGCTGCCCGTTTCGCTTTCCCCCCGTTCGCTCGGTTCCTCGATTGACACCGAGACGCGAAATTAGCGGCAAGCAACTGCGTCTCGTATCAGGGACCACTACTGTCTTTGATAGCGCCGATAGTCTCCCCTAAAATCCCTCAGTCTGACTCTTTGATCTAGTGCCGCCTACTAAATGAGTCCCGGTGGAATGAGTTCTGGCAAACGAAAAGTTACAACAAATGTTCAGGGGTTCTAATGTTATGAAAAGCTAAAAGTCCCTTTAAATCATCCATCATATCAGGGAGAATTCACTTGTCAAACTAGACGTACGTCACAATGTGGGACAGATAATGTAGACGTAGAAATATCTATATAAATTCCTTCGTAAATTATCACGAACCTTCTCGCTTAATTCTGATTCATCATGAATAAATAGTGACGGCCTTCGAAACATAAATACATGCCACTTGCAGCTCTTCTCTACAAATATCTCCGGAGCTAGATAACACGTCTTATCACAAAGACTACAATATACGAAAGGCAAAGAATCATAACCGTTTGCATACATTAGTGCAGAACGCATTACGTCATAAACTACCGATGAAGTATTAAATATATCGCGTTCAATATCAATGAAAACCCGTGCAACCACATGATGAACCACAGATAGACATATTACCACGTAGATTAACTGCTAATAGCCCATGTGTTACATTAATAACCTTCCTTAACATATACATCATAGAGGTTATGAGCATGAGTCCTCACGAGATACACCATATGGAGATGAACATCATGATAGATATTCTCATGGTAAAAATAAAAGTTTTGAGAAAAAGTCAGGTAAGAAACAATATGACCAGAGGAGTCATAAACAACAAAGTCACTCTAATGCAAGCATTGATATTCAGAATGATGATAATGCACCTGACCATGCAAACGCATGTGTTGCCTATCCCTCCACTAATGACAATGTTACACACCATGCCAATGTGGCCATTACTGAGTCTCTCAACAATGAAAATTGCCCTGGTTGCAAATCTTTATTTAATCCAAACAGTATTATATTGAGCTGAGGTCATACTTTACCCACTCTAATATCAGTCTCTGTGACTGCCAAACTCAATGTGCAACATGAATTTGTTAACAATTACTCCGTCTCTGTTCTCCGAGACACAGGTTGCACAACCAAAGGTGTTCGTCGCTCCTTAGTTGACGACAAAGCTCTTACTGGGCGTTATATAAAGTGCATTACCTTTGGGAGTAATATAGAGCTATAACCCACCGCAATGGTATCTATCTGTACACCTTTCTTATCTGGTCGGGTTCATGTATGCTGTCTGCCAGATCCACCAGCAGAATTAATTATAGGGAATGTTGCTGGCGCCATAGATTATTCCCAGGCAACCATTTACGAATGGTTACGCCAGCACCCATCGGGCACTAAGGTTTCTTGTTCAACAGTAACTTCATGTGTTGATGTTACAACAACCAACAATACGACTGTGTCACACAAACACAATAATTACTCTAATAGGGGGTCACACACCTCGTATGCTCGCTCTAACGACCGTACTGTTGTGGTTCGCAATGTCTCTTCTGACGCACAATGGTGGTAGCTCAGAAATGTTTTTCTTCATGCGGGACAGGTTCGATATGTTCATGTCGAATATAGTGGCGATTCTTGTACCACTATAGCCTTTATTCGTTTCTGGTTGTCATTTGAGGTCAGACGAGTTGTCAAACTCATGCATAGAGCTTCCTATGCACGTCATATATTGGATGTACGATTGTATCGTCATCCGTGACAGGGTTTTTGTTAGCCTGTCCTTGTCTCTGTATACACTTTCTTGACTCCGACATTCTTGTCTCAAGCTCGGATTTATTCAATTATGTGATACTGATAATACTTACAGTGTTATACTTATATTTCATAATATTCATGCTTTTGTCGCACCATTCATTCATTGTGCATCTAGTACAAAACGTTGTACCACGCACTTTGTACTTGCGTTCTTGGGTGCGTTTTTCTTCATTTTGTCCCATAATTCTTTTCTACTTCTATGCTTCTCTGATATATTTTGCTTCGATTTATTATCCTCCTTTGTGCTATATGTCAGCATTTCTTTATTTTCAGTTATCATATCTGTTCGGACTTTCATATCTTTTATATCAATTATATCATTATTTATCATTTTGAAACTGGTATCATCTGTTCGTACCAAATTTCGCTAAATTATCTGCACCTTTGTCTGCACTGATTTCCAAGGTAGTCCTAAATTTATTAAATGGACACTGGATTGTGACCATGCTTTAACAAAACTTATGAACTTGTTTTCCAAAGCTCCCATTCTGTTTTTACCACTTATAAAACTTCCATTCATCCTCAGAACTGATGCCTCACAGTATGGCTTGGGAGGATGCCTTATGCTGTGGTACCGGGGTATGCCACATCCTTGCTACGATGTGAGTCGCAAATTGTTGCCTGCTGAAATGAAGTATGCGACGGGTGAGCGCGAGCTGCTGGCTGTGGTGTAGTTCCTCTACAAAATGTTGCGTTATCTGATGGTCACTCACTTCTTCATTCAGACGGACCACTCACTTATATTACTGCACGAACTTTAAATAATTCTTGAATTCACAGATGGTACCTGCTCATCCAGGAGTTTTCGTTTACGATACTCCCGATCGGCGGCAGCGACAACAGTTTGGCTGATCTTTTATCACGGAACAGCACTACGTTATTATGATATTTTTGTGCTACTGGCAGTTTTTCACCATATTTCAGAATTCCTTGGACAATGTAATTTTTCAGTGACATGATACTCTCATAATACTTTACTTTAATTGTGCTAAAGTAGTATGTTAGATTCTGCTTACTTAATTATGACTTCATTATATTGTGATGCTAGCGCGTTAAGTTAGTCTTAAGTTTCATATCGCTGATTTTATTAGTGATGTTAGTGAGGTATTTTCTCCACCAAACTCACACGCGACACACGTGTCATGTTTGGGATCGAGGGGGGTAGATGTTGAGGGCTGCTGCATGGTTTCCTTTCATCTAGGTTTTTACTTTGATTGAGATGATTGCCCCATTCAGTACCTCAACTAGTTATACTTAAACGTTACGCGTAAAGAACATGATGACGTGACAGGCTTAGTAACGATATATTCTGCGTGCGGCTTTCGAGCCTTATGGACATATGTTCAAATGTGTGGCACGGCCACTTATGTATGTATATTTATATTGGTATGTGTTTAGGCTTTAATCCGATAGATTATGTTAAACCTTCTAAGTGTGGTATAACCATTTCATAGTGTTCATAAATATATGTGTCGAGGCATAAAAAAGGATCCCGTTACACGCCCATCGAGGCATATTGGGAATATGGTGTTAGGCCCATATTTTCTTGACCATCGGCACACTAGGGGTGATGTGGTCAGCATCACGCCGGCCGCCCTAACCTTCTCAGAGTTGCTCTGGTACCCAATTGGGGCTGGGTCGACCCAGGAGCCGTTTGCGGCCTTAAAAAATCCCACCTCATCTGGGAAGCATAATTTCGATAAATTGGCCGATATATTATGTTAAGCCTTCTAAGTGTGGTATAGCCACTTGATAAATGTATGTGTCGTTGGACACTTGAATATGAATAAGCGGACAAGAACCAGGAGTCCGTAAAAGTGATTAAGCGTTAATATTCAAACGCAGAGTTAATTTTGGTATTCGGGAGGTACCAGTATTTGCGGCTACGTGCGTATTTTATTGAAGGCAAATATATGGCTAACAGAGGATGGTGTGAAATGCCAAAATGTGGAGTAATATTAAGATTGAACTATGAAATAATCAGTGAACATTAGCCATATTAAGTGGCTTAAGAATAGTACAGAGATAATGACACTGTAGGAACATTTTGAATACGATAGTATTCGTGGAATAAGAAGGAACCTTCTAGCCTTTACAATTAACGGTTATGCCGAGGACATTAAGGTCCTGTATAAGACAAACGTGATGGTTGACTTATCTCAGTGTGAAATAATATATATATGCGTTCTTCACATTCATTGTGCGTTATTGGAATAAATTATATGGAGTCGTCTTCAATGGACTTATTTACTGAAGAATTCTTTGAAGTTATATTCAAAACCAGTTCACTTATTCGTGTTACTGTGGTTGATGCAGTTTGACTTTGGTAAACTATGAACACTCTACCATTATTGCATTAACTCAAAGAAAACGTACGAGAACGTAGTAATTAGAAAAGAAATAAACTTTATTGAAGAACTTTCACGTTCAAATCACAAGTCATCTTATACGAACCCTGTAGTTTTGCAGAAGATAATAGAGACAATATGAAACAAGAAAAGAACATTATTATAAAAGTAGTACTTATAGAATAGTTTCAAAAAAATGAAACGAAACACGACCAACTCATTATCTTCAAATTAACACACGAACTCAACAATGACTACTTCTTCTTCATCATCAAATTTTTCATGTGTATCGCTTTCAGCTTCTTTCTTGTCTTTCGTTGTGTCTCCCATCCACGTCTCTTTTTCCTTGCCGTTTTCCCTCTCTTCATCCTTGCGCAGAATTGGAGAAGATCGGCTACCGCGACAAAGATGGGAAGCCAAGGGCCAAGGATCTGGACCTCCAGGACGATCGAGAGTTCGCTGGGAGGACATCAGATAGTCTCTAAAGAACCGAGGACTAGACTGGAAAAAGGAAGACAGCCAATAGAATAGTGCGGCGCTTTCTGTGGTTAACCTCTACACCCCTACGGTAGAAGAGGAACAACTAAGTAAAGTTAATACTTGCGTTTTCGTTTTCCTTCCAAATCTATATTTTCTTCACTTTCTACTAATCTGTCACCGGTTTCCTATTTCCTTCATGTCCTTCGTAGCTTTTAATATTCTTAGTCGCACGCAATTCATTAAACATTTTTTAAAATGTTGTTGTTGTTATTATTATTACTATCATCATTATTACATAGCTCCAATCTTTCAATTCCCTTGTCCCTGCTCGTAAACGTTCAATTTCATCCCATCTATTCAACTTCATCATGATTATGTTAGTAATTAAAATGATGTAATGTCAGTGCAAAATTTCATCTGAGCGATTATTGTCATTGTTCACCGGAGTGATGACGCATCTCGTGGCGACAATTTCAGATATAGATTCCCACCTTTGTTATGACTGAAATAGGTATTTGTTTCAGAATGCGTCCATTTTACTCGCCTTCGCAGCTGTTTCAAGGCGTATCTACTTTTACACTGGTTTTCGAATACAGAATTAAAGCAATTATTGATTATCTTATTAAACTTGCATGATGTGCGTGTGTATAGAACCGACAGTTCGAAAATAAGGTGGAACTTTTAAGAGAGAAGAATCAAGCATTCAAAGACCATAAACACTAGAAAGAAAAAGACCGTATACAGATACAAACATTCATATGTTATGAACACGTGAAAGGAAAAGAATACATACAAATACAAACATTCATATGTTATGAACACGTGAAAGGAAAAGAATACATATAGATAAGGCCTACCCATATTCAAATGTTATGAACACGTGAAAGGAAAAGACCATAAATAGATACAAACATTCATATGTTATAGACACTTGAAAGAAAAAATACCACATATACCTCGTAGATACAAACATTCATAGGTTATACTGTAAACACTTGAAATGAAAGAAATACCACACCCCAACACAACAAAAGAGAGAGAGACAAAGAGTAGTGTGTTCTAGAAAACCAAACACAATTCGTTTAAGCGACTACAGCACCTCACAATAAAGTTGATATTTGATTTTATGTTTCCTTATTTCACTGTACTCAAATTTAGTTTTTCATATTTTTCCTTAACTCAACTAGAACTTGTTGATAAACAGGATATGAAGAAGAAGAAAAAAAAGGTTACTGGACATAACTTTGTCTGTTAAAAGTGAGACTTCCCATCATGCCATGGCGCCCGTAACACTGAAACCCATTTGCAATCGTAAAAGGTGACTATGGGGGTTGGGAATGGGGGAAGGGGTGGGCTACGGACATCGGGCATGGGATAGGGCTCTACGCTACCCTGTAGAAACTTCAGGCTAACAAACCTACAACGAGTGTGGATAAGTCAAGTGCCCGTGGAATAAGAGATTAGTTGAACACACTGGCCATCGATGGGACGTCTATTGAGGAAATGTATTGATAGCATTACAAGACAGTCTTTTATCTGGAATATTCAGGGTAGGAAAGGTGGAGGGAGACCGACAAACACATGGAGGAGTGACTTGCAGACAGACATGATTGTGATAAAGAAAACAATAAATGGCCTTGTGCGGCCAGTACAGGGTAGCATGGCTTAGTGTCAGTTTCTTGAAGGACTATGCACTTCAGTTGAAGAGTAAATGAATGAATGAAAATGTCATGACCTCAAACGTCTGCCGTTAATGTGGCACTATGCTTGACTGAAGGACTTAAAAAAAGAAATGTAGACTTTTTTTTTTTTTTATTTGCTTTACTTTCCCTTCTTCAGAATGTCTTATATTTTTTTTTCCACAACTTGTCTTAAAATTTAAAATTGTTTTTCTGTTACTATTTTTTATACAAGGGGTTGAGTCCATCTCCATCGTCACACGTGTCATGAATTTATATACAAAATGTAACACTTTCGTTTCTAAATAAAGACATTTGTTTTCATAGAAAACAAATAATTACATTCACTAATTGGGCAAAACGTGTCAATACTTATAATTTGATATGGAAGAAAATAATACAGGTATGTTGTATTTGAAGCAAAGATGAAACAGCACATCAAAGCATTACACGGAACAAGCCCACCAAAGATATATATTTGATCTGGTTTACTTTAAAACAGAACCCAAGCGCGCAATGATGAATCAAACATTGCGGAGAAGGAAGTCCGAAAGAAATTATTGATATACAAAATTATTTCAAGATATGAAGACGATTTATTACATAGAATACACAAAGTTATCAAAGAGATCGAGATAAGGAAGACAAACAGAGATAACGATGAAGGCAAAAATTTATTGTAATAATAAATATAACTAATAACCATGTGAACTTGTACTGAACCAAATTCATTCATCATTCATAACGCTTGAACTGCCTAGGGAGAACAGGCTTTCGCCAAGTTCACGCCAAGTCCTCTTGTTTTAGTCCCAACCGTCATGGCCGTTCTATGTCTTCTGTATTCTTTTCATTCATGTCTTCAGTTCTCTTCTCCGTATGTTTTTTTTTTTGGTATTCCTCTACCTCTCTTACCCAGGAGAGGTTGTGACACGTTCCAAGAAATATTAATCATGAAGCTGGCCCAGCGTCTTCAAGACCCTTCTGATGACGGTGTCTAACGTTGACAGCAGGCCACTTATACCAAACACTTTGTTCCAGAGATAGTACCCTCCACTGGTACCACCGACTAGTATAATGAAAGAAGAGAAACAAATACCCTAGCAATCGTGTGTGCCCGTATTCACATAGATAGTATTTTAGGGGTAAAACTGGTTTGGGGTTCTATTTCATTTAATTTAACATTCTTCTATATAAATGAATAATCCGTCGGAAAATTATTAAAGCAGGTCAGAATAGCTCGATAGGTATATATGTTATAGCGAGAATGCGTGTTACATTGGCACACCAACTAAGAAGCAGGTATTGTGCCAATGTATTAATTGTGACCAGTTAATTAAGGAGCTATTCTCCGTTGAAGGAATTAAAGGACAGCAAAGGAAGCATTCCGACGGTATTCTATCTTTTTAGTTACATAACCTATAATTGACAAGTTCGAGTTCACAGTATAAATATATTTAAGTTGGCGGTATCAATATATTTAAGGTTGCTGTGTCAAGTTTGAGTTAACTGGATGATCCTCCAGAGGTATTGTTTAACTTGATCAAAGGGTACGGGATCCAGGTTCGTATTCAGATTTTGATAGTTGGAAGTAATCACAATGTAATATAAAAGGCAGTACGGTCCATTTTTTCCTATAGAGTTCCTAAACAATGTGCAAGTCAAACTCAACAACTTCCAACAGCATTTTAAGCAAAGTCCGACGTTGTATATGAAAAGTTTATTTTGGTTTCTTTCAGATGTATGGCGGTAAATTACAAGATGATCCTATTCTCAGTTCATTAACATTCGTTTCCTCATACGAAATCATCTGATAAAATCCATTAGTGCATTTTGATGAGCTTATGTATATCTATTTCATCCTGTCTACTATGCGTAAGTCTAAGTCGAGACCTTTTACCAACCTGAAGTATATGTTGTCATAGGGCTAGGGGTCAGGTTAGCCATTATTCTCTTGCCAATATAAAGTGGCGGTCAGCAAATCTGCTAGGAACCTAAGGCTCTTGGACTATCCGGAATGACCTGGCTTTGACTCTTGGCTTTTACTCTTCTTTGACTCTTCTTTGACTCTTGTTTGGCTCTCTTTTGCTAAGGGTTTTGGGCCGTCAATATATACAAACTGGTTCCTAAGACTGTTTGGGGGGAAGTTACTTTGATTTGTCAGTCAATACGGATATGTTTCAGATGAACTATTTCATTGGCGAAGCCATTAGTTAAGATGGATATTCCACTAGTTTTGTCGATGTCATATTTACGTCACAAGTTTCTACACAAGTTTCTATGATAGCGAATGGTATAAGCTTTTATTCGAGGGTATTTTTAATTCTGTTTAGAGGTTTTCAGGTCTCGTATCATTTCCTGTAACTGTCTAGAAGTCTTTATTTTAAAATGTCGATAAGAGGCTATGTGAAAATTACGTCATCAATAACTTGCGTACTGAAATTATTTAAAGGATAATTACTAAACTACTAATGTGATCATCATTCCGGTTACACGTGTGCCCTCAACCCCTTTATGTAAAAAAGGAATCCCATAACTGGTATTGCCGTAAGGGGGTAAGTGTGGGGGGGCACAGAATTGGCTGTTCGCCTTTTCTCATCTTTTTTCTTTCTCTGCAACTATCCATTTATTTCTTCATTTTACGCACATAAACCTGTCCCATCGCTGCGTCTTAGATTTGTTGACCTCTTTTCATATTGCAATAGTGTTATTTTACGGCTAATTGACCATCCTTGAGAATTAATTGTAATCGCTTAAGTTGTTAAACCAGATTGACTTCATACGGTCAACGGAAAGTATTGGTGACTTTCTAAGTAATCATGTCCCGTCAGACCCGCATGCCCATCTGGGGGCATTGTTCACTACCACCGCGTTCAGACACTTGGGCGGATAATAAAAAAAGGAAGTACAGGTGGTAATTGCTTAACTCACTTCCGACCAGACATTGTCTGTGTAATTATTACAGAGAAGAACGTCTGGGTATACAAATCAGCGATGACACTATCTGCAGGTGATGTTACAAATAGTCATTTGAAAGGTTACTTCAGAGAATGGAAGAAGTCGGGCCATATATGTATGATGAGGTCATGGGTTTAAATTTTTAAAATGATATTTTAAAATACGCGGAGGAAATTGTTGGGATAAACCCCATCATACCACGCAAGATTGAATACTATGGGCTGGGCAATTCTAGATGTTATACTTACTTACTTACTTAGTCGTTCCCCTTCTACAGTGAGGTGTAGAGGTTTGGAAGAGAGAGCGCCAGACTATCCTATCGGCTGTCTTCCTCCTGGCCTGATTCCATTCTAGACCTCGGTCCTTCAAAGATTGTCTAATGTTGTCCTCCCAGCGGACTCTGGGTCGTCCTGGGGGTCTGGATCCCTGGCTCTTTGTTTCCCATGCTTGTCGTGGTAGCCGATCTTCTCCCATTCTGCAGACATGGTCAAACCATCTTAGTTGGGACTGTTCTACTTGGGTCTGCAGGGGGTGGGATTTTAGGCCTTGAAGTATCGTCTGGTTGCGGACCATGTCTCTTCTTGTTATTTCAACCACCTTTCTCAGATACCTCATTTCTGAGGTTTGGATCTGGATTTTGTGGGTTGTAGTCAATGCCCATGACTCGCATCCATATGTCAAGACTGGGACATAGGTGGAGCGGTACACAGCCATCACCGTTTTCTTACAAAGCTCTCTCTTGCTGAGGAATCCTCGATTTATGGCCTGAAAAAGTCTCCCAGCTGCTGCTTTTCGAGTGGCCAACTCTTCTTTGATGCCTCCCTTTCGGTCTATAACAGCTCCGAGGTATTTAAAGTGGTCGACCTGCTCCAGGACCTGTTCTCCCAGCTTACTCAGATGTCTTATTTCTTCTCATTATATCACCATGGATTTTGTTTTAGAGCTGCTTATGACCATCCCTCTCTTCTCCAGCACTTCATTCCAGACTTGCAGGTTGGATTGGAGATGTGCCTCTGATTTAGCAATCAGGGTAACATCATCAGCAAATGCCAGCTCTGAAATACAGACCTGTCTCATCTTCCAGTACCCCACTGAATACTTTCTTGTCTAGATGTTATAAACAACACTTATGATTGGTGCCTGGTCAGATTGTAACAACCACGTGCGTGGGACAAAAGTTGCAATATAATCTGACACTTTCGCCGGTTTAGAGGACTGTAAAATTCAGTCAAGAAGACAACCAGCTAGCCAGAGTAAGGAATAGGATCAGAATTCCATTTATCGGACCGGACCTTGTTTGAGCATCTTGTGGACTTATATCCCAGGAAAACTCTACATACATTAACATGGAACGCCGGAAACTTGGAATCTGAAACACAAAGTCAGAGTGGGAGCCTAGTGTAAAGTAATACCACAAACCGCGTGTAAGAGGCATCTTAATCAAGTTGCATTAACTATTCCTCTGAGCCAGGAGTCAGTATTCCTAAAGATGTTAGGGTGAGTTGTAAATTTTAAAATTTTACATTTTGCATTTATTAACATGTGAAAAATGCTAATGGATGTCCAAGTTATCTGAGGCAGGCAACCTCAGCATATAGAATAATATAGAATGATGGTTTCATGAACCATCACTGCAAGAGATGGTGACTGCTTTATGCGGGTTTCTCATAAAGAACAAAAAGCAGAGGTAGTCCCAAGATCCATATGGAGCAGGGAGTAGATGATGATTGAACTAATGTACATACTTATTCAGAGCCGGATTAACGTAGTAGCACAAGTAGCATATGCTACGGGCCCCGCGCTTTTAGAGGCCCCGCGCCAATAAACATGTACATAATTTTTTGGTCATCTTCTAATACGAGCGTTGATGGGAAGGAGCGAAGCTCCTGACCGGGTTGGAAGGAAAGTCCACTGACCCCCCAGCCTCGCAATGACATGTCATTGGGCCAAAAGAGCTGTAAAGCTCGAGTGCCTCTGGTTAGAGAGAAGAAACAAAAAATACGAGCGTTAAACCAATGATCTTGTGATTTATGCCATCTTTAGCGCCTTTTCATTTGGTGTCACGAAATTGTGAGAGAAAGAGCATAAGAGGGTGATTTAGTGTGACTCTTCATTATTTTAATCTTAACTATTTGCGGACGGAAGCCATTTAAGTGGCGTTGAAAATTTGGTCACGTTTGGACGGAAGCCACTTTTTTGGCTCTAAGCGACTGCCCCTCTAATTTTGTTTCGTTCTTTGTGAAATGAATTTGCATTAACAATAAAAACTAGAATTTAGGAAACGGAAATTTCCTGTTTTAATTGAGGTATACGGCGTGCTCGCACTCTCTTTCGATCTTGATTAAAATGTCTTGATTTGTAAGGTTAGAAAACTCAAAAAATGAGCAGTAGACACAGAGATATTGGACGTAATTATGCTTCTGGAAGTGAAAAACGTAAAGCGAAGGAAGAAAAAGAAATAAGAGATCAACTTGTGATATCAAAAACACGTAAGCTGACAGAATATTTTGATGTTCATGATGGTGGTACTCTAACCGCTGAAGCTGGAAGTACAGGAACAACTAGTACTAGTGCAGGCTGTGCAGCAGAAAACATACAGCAAAACCCAGTATACACTGAGTCTGAATGTGAAAGAATAAGTGAAACGAAGAAGTACTCTAATGATATTGGTGACTGGCCGAACAATATAGATGACTGTGAGCGTGAATATTGCATATCCAAGGGAAGTGAAAAATGTCAACATGTTGATAGTGCCTTCTCTTCATCCGTGCGATTGAATGACACTGAAAAGAAAACTCGATACTGTCAGAAGTCTTATTTTACACATATTCATAAACTTAAAAACAAGCAACATGTAAGAAAATGGTTATGCTATTCAGAAAGTAAAGGGCGCCTATTCTGTTTCCCATGCAAGCTTATGTTCATCAAAGTTTACTGTGGAAGGGTTTAATGACTGGAAAAATGCAAGCAATCTATTGCGTCGACATGAAGAAAGCTCCTCACATAGACAAGCTTTAATTTCACTGTTGATGCGTAAAAACAAAGGTGAATGTGTCGATTCCCATCTTGTGAAACAAATGGACATTCAAGAAAAGTATTGGCACAAACTTCTAAAGCGAATAATTGAAGTTGTGAAGTTTTTAGCAGAACGAGGCCTTTCATTTCGTGGCAGTGATGAAATTGTTGGGTACCCTTATAACGGGAATTACTTAGGGTTGTTAGAATTACTGGCCAAGTTTGACCCTTTTCTGGCAGAGCATATAAGTACTCATGCAAACAAAGGATTTGGACATACATCATATCTATCTAAAACAACGTGTGAGGAATTCATCAATCTGATTGGATCCAGCATACTGGATCACATTCTCTGTGAAGTGAAGAAATACAAGTATTATTCCGTTTCATTGGATTCTACTCCAGATATATCTAATATGGACCAGCTGACTGACTCTGCGCTATGTTTTGCCATCTGGACCAGTTGAAAGATTTGTGACATTTGTGGATATGGAAGGTCATAGTGCTGAACAGCTTACTGAAAGTCTACTTAATTTTTTTAAAGGCAAATGACATTGATATTAAAGACTGCCGTGGTCAAAGTTATGACAACGCCAGCAACATGAGTGGCAAGTTTATAGGATTACAAGCACGAATTAATTGATAATGATAATTACTATGCAAATTAAAAATGTACGTGTTCAAATATGTTTGTGTTGTTTTATTGTTTTTTTTTAAATATAGGGCCCCTTTCTTAACATATGCTACAGGCCCCGCACTAGCTTAATCCGGCCCTGTACTTATTATATTATTCACCTTTTCAACCAGTGAAAATGTAAAGATATTTAATATAAATGTAACGAATGTTTTCCGCTTACTGGGATTAATATTAGTGCTCAGAGAGGGTAAAGCTCTGAGGTAGATGGGACGATGCAATGAAAAGGGGGGGGGGGGGTTAGGGCACACGATTGCTAGGGTATTTGTTTCTCTTCTTTCATTATACTAGTCGGTGGTACCAGTGGAGGGTACTATCTCTGGAACAAAGTGTGTGGTATAAGTGGCCTGCTGTCAACGTTAGACACCGTCATCAGAAGGGTCTTGAAGACGCTGGACCAGCTTCGTGATTACTCGCTGATATTTCTTGGAACGTGTCACAACCTCTAGACTTGACCAGTGACTTGAGAGAACCAGTCCATAACCTGGAAAGAACCAATCATCGGCTGGAGCAGAAACCAAACTTACTGGCAGCTAAGTACAAACTTAAAAGCTGCCAAGTGAACTTTCCAGACAATTTCCTCAATATCCATAACATCACTCTGTGATGATAACCTTTTTTTTTTTTTAAAGAGAATTATTCCTTTTACACTGTTAAATATAATTGATTATTAAATTTGTTTTTTGTATATATACACATTTATAGTTGATTTAATCCTTTTGAGTGTACTGTACCCGTATGTCTCAGTCATCAGATAATAAGTTAACGGTGCTAAGACACATTCAGCATTGTTCTTGATTTCTTAAAATCTTGTGAATACTCCCTCGAGGTAGAAGCATCATCATCCTTCTATCGGAATCTCTGCCAAGAGTAATCTTGTGCGAAGGTAGACACATTTGAAGACCCACATTAGATACTCTAGGTTTTGGCCATTGTTGGACCATCACTGCAGAGCAAGGGGGAGGCAACCCGTGACAGGGAGTGAAGTTACAGCCTTCAACATACTAAGACCAGCTTCAAGAGGGGAGGTGACTTGTTCCCGTCCTCGTTGCCTTTTCCTTTCCTAACTCACGAACTGTCAGTTATCCATTTACAACTGTGTAGGCTGGAGCGTGATGCCAACGTGTTTCGAACACGATACCTTTGCCGCGAGAGACCAGGGCTTTAACCACTCTGTCAATCGGGCATTCATGTTCTCTTATATCATAGTAAAATGCGCTTGTGATTTGTCAATAATATTCTAGCTATGACGGTAAAAAATGAAGAAAACATTAGTCATACTTCTAAACAAACAAACAAACACAAGCAAACTTACCTGGACCAACGAAGGCGGTAATGTTGTATTCGCAGCTGATTCTGGCTGCGGCAACGCCAACAACATCTCTCTCACAACTGCCATTCCCGGAGACGACAGCAACGTAAAAAATCCCAGCGTACAGCTGGTTCACTTGGTCAGTGGCCATGTCGACAGCGGAAAGCACTTTGGGAAGCGCAAAGTTCAAAGAAAGATCAGCCGGTTCGAGGATTACTATTGTGATGTTCAGAGGCAGCTTCGGGTCCATCCATGGCAAGAAGCTGGAGTTCGTTGTTGTAGCTGAAGTTGGTTGCTCAGTCGTTGAAACTGATTGATCAGTTGTTGAAATTGATTGCTCGGTTGTTGCTGAATAACACACCTGAGTCATTACTGACGTCAATAATAATAGTGACTCGAAGAGCATCTTGGGAAACAATATTCCGTTGCGTTCAACAAGTGGCGCTTTCATGCTGCTTCAAGTTGCATCGGGATATGTCTGTGCAATATTTACAAAGCTGAAATCTCATTTTGAAGTAAAGGTACAAGCCTTTCTTGACTCATCACGTGTCTTCTTCTTCTATTGCAATTCTTCATCTACTTGTACTCCTGCTGCTACAACAACTACCACTGGTACTACTATTATAACATCCATACCACTACATTCCCTACTAATAAAATTAGTACAACTACTACTATATTACTTTTAATACTACAACAACTACTGTTACTACTAATTCCACTGATATTATTGATATTTATACCATTACTTCGAGTTCTGCTATTTTTACAACTACTATTGTTACTACAACAGCTAGTGTGAGAGCATTTTACTTATCTGATTGGCTGCAGCATTTACAAAGATTAAACGTGCATGCATTTGCTCAGCCATAACGTTTGCATGTTCTGCGGCAGAAGCTGGGTAACATAACAATTATCCTTCACGAAAGGCATGTTGGGAAATGTGATCTCTTCAGCTTGTCTTTGTAAACAGTCTACGTGCGTGCAACGTCATCGCTTTTACCACATCGTCAGAGCCAGATTTTTAAAAATTACCAATGGACTGTGTGGAACCAGTCTAATCAGAAATCCAATAGTCATTTATATAGTATCGATTGTGTACTAATAGCTATCTTACATAACTGGATCAGTCTATCCAGATTTGTTAACCATTTTCTTTGCTATATATATAGATACAAGGAGAAATCCCCGATGCTATTTATACCTTCATCTCCT
The DNA here is from genome assembly GCA_024509875.1 of Oreohelix idahoensis. NCBI lineage: Eukaryota > Metazoa > Mollusca > Gastropoda > Stylommatophora > Oreohelicidae > Oreohelix > Oreohelix idahoensis. The sequence goes on along the minus strand of JAMPIV010017687.1, from coordinate 69,133 downwards.
TTACACAGAAACATTGGTGGTTATCTGGGTAAAAAAATGTTCCCGTTGAACTCTTTATTTGTTTAAATGCTAGTATGTCATGTACCAGCATAGATGTCACTGCTACATATCTTTCCTGTCCATTTCTGAATATTATCTCTCCAGATTGTCTTTGGTTTGGTTCTTGTTTACCATAAAGTACCGGACTTCATTTAATTGCAGCTTTTTGTCCTGTTGATATCACTGATGATAGTCTATTTATTACGAGTAGCAGTGATGTTCCAAGTATAACCAGACCTGTAATAAAATAATTAAAAGATATTAGTAGCAATAATGATGAGAAAAAGACGCTGGCGATGGATAGGACAATCAGTGAGAGCACCTGTTGGTAGCATTACAAGAGATTCCTTGTTCTGGAATCTTTAGGGTTAGACAGGTAGAGGAAGATCAAAGAACACCTGGAGAAGAGAACTGGAGATAGGACATGAAGGGGATGAAGAAGATATGGGAAGACCTTGAGCTGATGGCACGTGACAGGAAGATTTGGCTTGTCATGAGCTGCTTGGGGAGATGATTGATGGTGATGATGTTGACGATAATGACGATGATGATTATGATGTCGATGATGATGACGATGTCGATGATGATGATGATGACGACAATGATGATGGTGATGATGACGACGATGATGATGGTGATGATAATGATGATGAGAACGCTGATGATGATGCCGTTGATGGCGGTGATGATGATGACAATGATGAGATGATGAAAATGAAAAGATAATGATGACGATGATGATGATGATGCTGATGATGACGATGATGATGATGATGACGATGATGATGATGAAAAAGATGATGATGATGATGGTGATGATGATGATTATGATGATGAAAAAGATGATGATGGTGATGATGATGAAAAAGATGATGATAATGATGATGAAAAAGATGATGATTATGATGATGAGTATGATGATGATGAGTATGATGATGATGATGATGATGATGATGATGATGATGATGATGAAAAAGATGATGATGATGACGATGATGATGATGGTGGTGATGATGATGATGACGATGGTGATGGTGATTATGATGATGATGATGATGATAGTGATAATGGTGATGACAATGATGATGATGATGATGATGATGATGATGATGATGATGATGATGATGATGATGATGATGATGATGATGATGATGATGATGATGATGATGATGATGATGATGATGATGATGATGATGATGATGATGATGATGATGATGATGATGATGATGATGATGATGATGATGATGATGATGATGATGATGATGATGATGATGATGATGATGATGATGATGATGATGATGATGATGATGATGATGATGATGATGATGATGATGATAACGAATAGCCGTAATGTCCAAAATCATTGACCCTTAAATAAACAAACCAAAAACTGAACTAAATCAATGAGAACCAGACAAATATCTGTGTGTCTTTATTTTGTTTGTTAGATTTATTTATTTTTGCCTGAAATTTATGCCGGATCACTAGATGTTATGTTGTTCCTCATTTGAAAATTGATATAAGTAAAAATGAAATGTATACTTCGCTGGGTGGCTTTGATCATCCAATCTTTCGATTTAAAAGCCCAGCATTTAACATTTTTCCACCTTGCTACCGCTACTTCCTCAAATTTGTAAGAAATTATATGTAATCTTCACATTCAATTTTATTTGTGAAAAATTTACTTTAATTTTTAATAAGTCAAATTTATTTATTTATTGTGTCTAAAAGTGTGGTTATCAGAAACATTTCCATAAAGACTACTTTACAGGAACCACAAAAAAAGAAAAAAATAGAAGAAAAAAAAACATAAGCCCGTACATGTTTGATTTTTATATTTTTAAACAGTAAGTGAGAAAAGTTTACGTTAAAATCGCACCTGTGTAGTTTCATGGGTATTTCTTAGAGACACAGAAACAAAAGGTTAACTGCACTTTCATATGTAGTTTCATGGGGATTTCTTAGAGACACAGAAACAAAAGGTCAACTGCATTCTCATACATGTGGAACAAGGTGTCTAATATAAGGTTGTGCATGGGACTTGCAATTTCATCGTTTAAAACAAATTACGTCTGGGAAGCAGTTCGTATTTTAGTTTCCCAGATCGCTACTACGACCGCTGCCCTACCATAAGACTGCGCGTGGTGCTCCTGGTGACGGGTCCTCCCAGTTCGGAGGGGGCAAAGCTGCGAATGTCTGCCTACCTTTCTTCTTTCAACAGTGCCTCATTACGACCCCCTCTGCAGGTTAGAGAACCATCTTTCTCGTGGCATTGCACACACGCCAATTAGTGGGTCTGGTGTGACCTCCGCCAGTTGCGCCCGCTGAGTCGGGGAAGTTCTCTGGGGTGGTAAGAAAGCCCAAAACCAATACCCCAAATTTTGTTGCAAGGGTAAAAGAGTGAACAACTCGAACAATAAGGGATCGTAACGAACTAAACGAACGAAAACAAATCACCAAAGAAACCACAACAGCAAGATCATGTGAATACTTGGTGCAGGCTTCCAGCAAGGGGACTATCTACAGTTGTGTCCCATGATCTGTAAGGAGCGCGTAGGTATACGGTGAATGACGAGAATTTATATTTATATTTATATACTATATTATCCTATAAATAAAATCACAGCTTTTTTTGTTAGTGCGTAACGCTAAGGGATGCAACTTTGGTTGAAAGTTAGACATTAATTGTATTGTTTCCCTTATATGTACTCTCCCGAAAATAGTAAAACTTACTAGAATGCTCAAATGACGAAGTGCACAAAAATATATTTATAGAATGTGTGATCCCGTATACACACAATGTGATCCTCGCTGCTGCTACGTAGTTCGTGTACTGTGATGATGCACAGTGGTTTTTTAAATACTTTTGAATAAGTAAAATTGCCGTTAGGTATTAGTACTTTTGAATTTAATTCCCGTCTTATGACGGGCTTTTACACTAGTTCTCTAAGAACATCAGTCCCGTCCCATATAAACATTTTGTTGCAGTCAGGAAATTATATCAACATTGAGCGCTTCTAGTCATTGCACTATTTAATATAGCATGCATCACTTTTCGCACCAAATTTGCAAGTATATTTTAAATAATAAATAGAAAAGATTATTAAAGTGTCAAAAAATATACAATGTATTTTAGTTATTATTATTTTTGATTGTTTCCCTTTTAAGAGGATAAAATACATCCCTTGGAAAAAAAAATCCAACATAATTTTTTTTATTCCCCTTTGACAAGGACGAGGATAAATTACATCCCTTGAATCTAATATAATTTTCCTTTTTCAAAATTTACAAAAATGGGTAAAATAACTTAATTCAGAATCAACAATAATGCGTTTTCCGGGTTCAAAATTGTGCTGCACATGCTGAAAGGTTAAAACGTTTGCTATAGTTCTTTCCCTGTCATTATTTTGACGGGTATAATTACTAGTGAAACATAATTGTATATCTATTCGAGGATGACTTTATAGCCTGACTGTTTCCCTTGGCAATAGAAAGCAATAAGTAAAAATTGCATCCCTTGAACAAAAAGGGGAATCCAAATTCGAATCTTTTGAGGAAACATTACAAATATTCAAGTACTTTAGTTGTTACAATTACCACTGCTACTTTTGCAAGAGAAAATAACAAAGTTATTTACCAAATATTCCTCGTACTCCTTGATAAACTTCTGCTACCACCTGAGGGTATGTGTAACCCAAGTTGAGAGCCCCTGACAGGGGGTCTGCAATGCTTTGACTAACGTAATATCTTGATATAAAAATCCACACATTCTAAATAGCATGTGAGACTAGCGGGCAAATTGACATCTCAAAATGTATGCTTCTTTAAATACAACATACATGTTGCACAAAACTACGAATGTGAGGTTGGACATGGGAGCTGGCTACCTCATCATATATAACAAATTGGCACAGAAACCACAGATGCGAGAGCATGTGACTGCTTGGTGCAGGCTTCCTGCAAGAGGACCAGCTACAGTGGTGTTATAAAGCTCCGTAAAGAGAGCAAAGAAAGCTGATGGTGATGTATACAATTAATAACGAGGAGGGATCAATCAATCAATACCTTTTAGCTCCCAGTGGAGCATAGGCCTTCAACAAACACATGCCAAGTCTTCCTAACCCTGTGTCATCCGCTCAAGTTCTTTCCATGTTTTCCTCATCATTTTCACCTCTGTATCCAATTCTCTTCTCCGTGCGTTTTTTTGGTCTACCTCTGCCTCTCTTTCCATGTGGATTCCAGAACTAGGACTGCCTTGTAATGCTATCAACAGGTCTCCTCAATGTGTCTCCTATCCATCGCCAGCGTCTTGTTCTCAACTCTTGTTCCACTGGCACTTGTTTGGTTCTTGTCATCAATTCCACATTTGTGACTTTGTCATACCATTTCAGTCCTTCTATGCTACGAAAGCACCCGTTTATAAAAGCCTGTAGCTTTTTGATTGTTGTTTTTGTTGCTCTCCATGTCTCAGAGCCATACAATAGGACTGACTTGACATTTGAGTTGAAGATTCTTATTTTCGTGTTGGATCCGATTTCTCTGGTTCTCCATATGTTTCTCAATGCAATGACAGCTCCTCTTGCTTTTTTGTATTCTTATTTTGATATCATTTTCTGTCCCTCCAACTTTGTCTAAGAGAGCAGAGAAAGCTGATGATGATGTATACAATTAATTAATAACGAGGAGGGATGTCATTCACTAATAGTAGTAATCGAATCTATTATTTAACCATTCAAGGCACTATATATCTATCGCAAACCATCAAAGGTTGAATATGAGCTTTTTCTCCATTAAAAAAAAATAAAAGTAATAAAACAAAGAGAGAACCCAACACTCTGTCTTTGATGTTTATAATTATTTCGCCGAACAACCTGACAGACATAACACATTTAATTGGCACCGCGCCCCGGTTATTCACACTTCCTCGTTAGATTGGGGGAAGGGGGGGGTGTCTTCATTGAACCGTTCAGACAACTGTAGTTATCTGCGGGGATGACAAAAATTGTCACTAGGCAAAAAAATAGACTGTCATTGTCATCGATATGTTAGCATTTCAGTGGGCAACAAGTGCATAACAAAAACACGGTGACCTCCCTGCTATCATAAATCAGATAGCTCATAAAGTCTGTTTCATGATGACTTTTTTTTCTGTCGGTTGCGTCGTATCTATCTATCTATCTATCTATCTATCTATCTATCTATCTATCTATCTATCTATCTATCTATCTATCTATCTATCTATCTATCTATCTATCTATCTATCTATCTATCTATATTTCTTTCTATCTATCAATCTTGTTACCAAACTGCCTCCCCTGCTTTGCAGTAATGGTCCAACAGTGGCCAAAAGAGTATCACATATGGGTCTTCAAAAGTGTCTACCTTCGCAGAAGATTACTCTTGACAGAGTTGTAGATAGAAGGATAATGACGCTTCTATCTCAAGAGAGTTTTCATTAGATATTTCAGAAGTCTATATTTATGGCATTAAGTGGTGATAACATTTCACTCCATTTAGGGAGGGAGAGAGGGAGAGAGAGAGAGAGAGAGAGAGAGAGAGAGAGAGAGAGAGAGAGAGAGACTCATAATTATGCAAGAACACATCAATGAGAAAAAAAAAGTGGTGTGTAAGCTCATAATCAGACCACCAGGTCTTTTATATTTGGACGCGCCCTAATATAACCAACGGACATTGTGTCTAGGTTGAACGGTGCGCGTCTCGTCAAAACGAGGTGAAATTCCTATTAAACAAACAACAAATCAATACAAAATGCACGTCAACAAAGCAGCAACATTCACAGAAGCACAGCTAAATAGTGTGTACCATTGTTAACTATTTGCTACTTTTGAGGTGTGGGAATATGTTTAATGAAAATAAAATCCCATTTTAATGCTGTTTGAGTGCGCCACAGTTGCCGAAGCTGTTAACATCAATGATTTCATGACGCATTTCATTTTTAATACAAGATAATTCACAGGTGTCTATGACGGTAACAATTATTTGCGTGGTATTTTTAAAGCAGATCTAAAAAAAAAAAGTTGTTTGCTTACTGCATTTTAAAAATAATAATTGGAGAACGCGTGGTGAAATGTCATATAATTGCATAAATTCAATGTCTTTTTTCTTTTTAATCTGATTGTTTTTCTTAGACAGCAAGGTGGAGAAAAATTACATCCCTTGAAAGAAGGAGGCAAATAAAGGTTAAATTTGTTTTGTTAACTTTAATTATACCCATTGAAAAGAACTTGGAAAAAGTTAAAATTCTTTTCTTTTTTTTTCAGAACATTACCAGTATTTAAAGTAACCTAGTTCAGAATCGTTCCAAGCAAGATCTGCTGTCTTCTACATGTGCTGTAGATTCTGAAATGGTTAAAACGTTTGCTTCCATTCCCCATCCCCGGGTCATTTTGTTTTGACGGGTGTACTTTCTAACATTACATAAACAGTTTCAGATGTCGAATTCGCCGATTATTGAACCCAAAACAATAAAGTTCAACTTTTAAACTTCCTATAATTTCAAGTTGCTACTTTTCCAAAGTTACCACAATAAACTAATTACAGCACGTAACAACGAAAGGCGTACTTTCTTATTTC
>JAMPIV010017687.1:0-60000 GCA_024509875.1 Oreohelix idahoensis | reverse complement strand
CTCTTTGGCAGTCAATACAAAGTTGAAGACTCATTGATATTATCTACACTACATCTATGCTTTTCCTGCGGCTTTTCTGCCATGACGAAACGTGCTGAGTTGAAGTCCAGAGCTCCAGTTTCTCCAGCTTGGCTGGATCATCACACATTGTCCCAAGGTAAGAGGAAGTAGCACGTGGGAAACTGTGCATTCCCCGCCATCCAAAGGGCCTCTCCTTGTATGCAGACCTAAAATACTGTGTTCTGGGCTCTCCCATGTAATTGTCACGTCCTACACAGAGCCACTCCTTGCTCCCTCTGCTTATCGTGGATCCATAGTGAGATCCCCCTGCATGCAGCCAACCAGGTAAAAGCCACGGTTACGTCTCGGGCTCAAGGGACTCTTCCAAGCTTAGTGTGCAATGCTGGGTTGTCAACAATTTTCACCTCAGTGGGAATCCCTGAAAGTGTGTGGATGATTTCAAGAGTCAATGATGATGTAATTAGCATCATAGACAGAGGTTCACATCCACTCTGTATACTATAGCATTATGTTTAGCTGGTGGCCATATAAGGATGACTCCAGATATGCCTCCATGCATGGTTCAATGGGTACACGGTATATATTGATTATTATTATTACTTACGTTATTTTGATTATGTTTTTTTTAAGTATTACTTCTATTTTAAGAAAGGAAGTTCTATAGTATATACAGTCTCTTCTGTTACAACGCGTGTCTGTAAAGCGCGAATTGTTTATACGCGGTAGATAAACATGGGTATAAAATCACTAAAACGCGAAATCGTGTTAGCCCATACGCGATTTTTTCACGAGGTGATTATTCTTTGCGCCACCGAGTAACACCAGGCGAACGCAAAAAATGCCTTCCAGCTGAACGTAGTGGTCCGCGGAGAAATACACAAAACACGCGCTCACACACCTCATGCACTACGAGTGTGAATCGCACTGTTTTCCGGAGTCTCTGTACTTTTCTTGATAAAAACATTTAACACAGCATCCCAAACCCGAGTAACCGCCGTGGTAATAAGAATCTAAGTAGTGAACGAAAAAGGAAAGCCGTAATTACTATGGAGAAGCTTGAAATAATAAAACGTTTTGAAGGAAATGAGAGAAAATGTGATACCGCGCGAGCAACAGACCTTATAGAATTCACTTAGCGCACCTTAAGAGACGGCGCTACGAAAATAAAATAAACTTGCTTAGCATGAACAATTGCAAGTGCTGCAACGTTTATTTGAACAAATCATAAAGACATAAAAGAACTGGAAATGCTGTTCAGCATGTGGATTGAAGATCAAATTAATAAAGCAATGGGGTTCAATATCTCTTGCAATTAGAAAACATTAGCTGTGTATGAAAACCGTAAAGGAATATCTTTAAATCCTGCAGATGTGCCTTCTTTATTTACTTATTACGAGTTAAAGATTTTAAAACAATGGTAGCGTTTTTATTGGGCTTCTTCTTTTTTTTATTTTTTTATTATTTAGATACCGTTCCCGTTTTGAGTGCACTGTCTCTAATCCTATTTTTCTCTTAAACCCTGTTATTTTTATTGCGCGAAATTCCACAATGCGTTGATTTTTAGGAACACAAACCCCGCGTAATAGGAGAAACAAATGTAGTGCCGTAGAAAAGAGATGTGTTAAAGACCTCACTATACTAGGCTCAGCTTTATAAAGAAGGTGACCAGTTCGCTGCTTTTGCTTCCCACAAACGTTTAGCCAATCGGACGCTCTTTATGTCTATGTACAGTATATTTTGTATAACTTATGTGTGTATATATATATATATATATATATATATATATATATATATATATATATATATATATATATATATATATGTGTGTGTGTGTGTGTTTGAATATAATACATTATAAATGCACTAGTGTAAATGGGACAAAACGGAACGGTCCTATTGATCTTTGTTTCTCTCCGGCAGTATCGGTACATTTGTGGTACTGATTTTTATTATGTGCTGTCAATTATCGCACTTTTCTTTCTATCTTTCGTCGTTATTTGTATGCTAAGTAGCAGGTATTTGATTTTATCAAATCAGTCGACACTCCTCTCTGTGATGTCACTTGTTTGTTACCCGGTCATCCTAGCTTGCGGTGAGCAACTGAGATAAGATAGTCGCCGGCGTGTTTAGATTGAACCGTTGATAAGAAGACTCGTTTGGTAACCCAGATGGACAAACACGGAGTTTTGCGTGCTCATACGACAGATAACGAGATTACTGTCTGTGTGACACATGTGGGCAGACAAGTGTAACATAATCGCTTCCGGGCCGACTTGTTATGACAACATTACTTTCTAATCAAGTAATAAGTATTACAGCTTACCCATGTTGTCATGTATGTCTACCGATCTGCCTGTAAGTTTGTACACAAGGGCATCGGATATCTTATTGTCATATATGGGAGACGTGACCTTTGCAAAATTATCCGATGTCGGAATAATTTTGAAATCATCACACCCTTTCAGCATGATTTGAAATGATTGGTTCTTTCTGATTAGATTCATAACGCCAATGCGTGGGAAGATAGGAATTTAGTCTCACCATTTTTGCAGTTTCATTTCACTATGAATTTCACGCTCGCCAAGACAACATCAGACCTCGCCAGAGCGAAGACTAGATTCATAATTCCTTTGTTTAACCGGACCGTTTATTGGAGAACCAAATAAGACTTACAAAGCACAGGAAATCTCTACATTTTAAAAAGGAACACCAGGACTAGGAAACTGAAGAAACACACGGAATCAGAGAGGGAATCTTTTGTCAAATTAAAGACACCCCAGACGCGTGTAAAAGACCGACATGTCTCTTTTATTCATCTGAGCAACAAGTCTGTAGCCAGGATTGGCGTAAGTTGTGATTTACATTTCATATTTTATTACTAACATGTGAACTAACATATATATGTATATATTACCATGTGAAGTTTAATGTGTGAAACTCAATATTGAATGTCAAATTCATTTGAGGCTGGCAACCTCGGTGTATAGAATGAGGATTCATGAACCACCACTGCGCGGGCTGGCGATTGCTTTACTGCTAGTTTCGTAAGGAGAACTAAAAGCATAAAGTAGTTCCATGTTCTCTATAGAGCAGGGAGGGAAAGATGAAAGAAATGATGTACATTCTAAATATAATACTTACATTTAGTTTCAAAGCAGTGTAAATGTCACTATAAACATAGTCACTTTAACAGTAATGTAAGTTTTCAGGCTTAAACCAGTGTAAATGTCTACGTGAAAATATTCATTTTAAAGTAATGGAAGTTTCAAACTTTTTAATCCGTGTAAACATAAATGAAAACATATTCAATTTATATTGTGAACACTTTTCAATCAGTGGAGATGCATATGTAAACATACTTTTTCTATATTATTAACCTTTTCATTTAAATATAAAGTAACTATGAAAGCTATTCTATTTAAATGTAAAGAAAGTTTTATTCCGAGAGATTAAATTTCATTCTCATTGAGGGTAAAGTCTGAGTAATTGGGATGGTGGTATGGGAAGATAGAAACCCATAACTATGGGGTGGAAAACGCCATTCTCAGAATAGCGTTTCGTTCAATTCTTTACCATAGTTATTGGTGGTATTAGCAGAAAGTACTATCTCTGGAACAAGAAGGGAACCGTGGTCTAACCTTTAAGACGAAGGACGCACGTGGTAGACTCTCCTTGACGTTTCTGAGAAACGAGCTACCCCCGACAAACTTGACCAGAGACGAGCGCGAGCAGAGTGAAAAGAACAAACCCATAAGAAGGAGCAGAACCGTCATTGGCAGCTAAGTTCAAATTTATGCTGCCACTTGAACTTCTTGTAATATCTCACATTCCATAACAACCGTGATGATAACTTTTCTTGATCCATAACTATTCAAATTATTTCCAACTGTTAAAACCTAAAGAGTGATTATTAAATTTTGTTATTTGTAATGTTACAAATTTAACTTCGATGTAATCATTTTAACGTTACTGCATGTTTGTCTCAGTCAAATTGCTATACACACTCTAAACAGAGCTATACTAGAATAATAACATTCCACTGAGTAAATCCTGGGTGGGGGCTTAAACGAGCTGAAAGTAATAAGTGCTTAAATCCTTCACAAAAGCGTCGGCAGAATTACAGAGTTAACATACTCAGCCAAAGCAGTATTGTTCTCGCTTATTCTGAATATCTTGTGAAGACTCCCTTTGTAATAGAAATGTCATCACCCTTCTATCTACATCTCTGCCAAGAGTAATCTTGTGCGAAGGTAGATACCTTTGAAGCCAATATTAGATACTCTTGAGTTTTGGCCCCTGTTGGACCACTACTGCAAAGCAGGGGAGGCAATACCGCCACAGTAAACAAAATACTATTATTAAACTAGCTGCAAATTATCTTCGCCTGATAGGGGTAAGCCGGCGTAACTAAACTCTCATAAGGGGGTAGGGAATATTGTCCGTTTGAGAAACGCTGCGCGAAAGGAAATCATAGCAGCGATCAGACACACACCAGCTACGTTTTGGGGGTACCATCTCAAAGAAAGGAAGTCAAAATATTGTACTGTATGCTAAACGAAAATATGTAGTGCGCGGCTTCCGAGAGTAAAGGAAAAAACAATGCTTTAGTTACGACCACACAGAGTCTTCGTCGTGGACAAACGGTCACAAGAATAGTACAGAAAATTGTAAAAAATTATACCATCCGTAACTGGAAATCGTTGTTGTCACTATGGTAAAACTCAGTGAGAAATAAGTTTCCTTGTATTACATTGATTAAGTGATTAATTAGTTCAGTCAGTCTTATTGTATGGCTGTGCGACTTGAAGAACAAAAACAACAACCAAAATTCTACAGACTTTCATAAATGCATGCTTGCGTAGAATATAAGGATTGAAATGGTATGACAAAGTCATCGATGTGGAAGTGATGACAAGAACCAGTCAAGTGTCAGTGGAACAAAACACGAGAAGAGGACACTGGCAATGGATATGAAACACATTGAGGACACCTGATGATAGTATTACATTACAGTTCTTCTTCTTGAATGCCCAGGGTAAGAAAGGTGGAGAAGCATGAGGTGGATGATGAAGAAACGGAAAAACCTTCAGCTGATGGCACAGGGCAGAAAGACTTGGCATAAGATTGTTGAAAACAAAGTCACCCATGTGTGAAAGTCTGTAACTTGTTTGTTGTTTGGGCTACTCTCCATGTTTCAGACCCATATATTACAACTGACTAGACTTTAAGTTAAAGATTCTGATTTTTACGTTCAACGTAATTTCATTTTATTTTTTATTTCAATAAATTTCAAAATCAACGAAAGCTTCTTGTGCCTTTTATATTCTTATGTTGACATCGTTGGCTGCCTCAAAGTTTGTCTACAATGCTGACATAGTATATGTGTGATTCCAAATTTTGTAAGGATGTTTCTTCGCGGGCAATATTATTATAATTTTGCTACTGAAGGTATATACAAAACTGTAAAACAGAACACAGTGCATGCCGCTTTACTTTGCTGTACATTCAAGGGCAGTTATTTTAATTCACACAAATGCATTTCCAGCATCCATATCTGTCACGGGTTGCCTCCCGTTGCTCTGCTGTAGTGGTCCAACAGTGGCCAAAACCTAGAGTATCTAGTGTGTCTTCAAAGGTGTCTACCTTTGCACAAGATTTCTCTTGACAGAGTCGTAGATAGAAGGATAATGATGCTTCTACCTCGAGGGAGTTTTCACAAGATTTCTCAGATGTCAACAACAATGCTGAAAGAATCTGATCATGTTAAATTTGTATCTGACCCGCCGCCTTTTGTGAAGGATTATCTTATAATTAGCTCGTTCAAGCCCCCAGCTGATTGAATTCAGCGAAATTCCTTTTATTAGCTCGATATATATATATATATATATATATATATATATATATATATATATATATATATATATATATATATATATATATATATATATATATATATATATATATATATATATATATATATATATACACTAGAGGTTCTGGATCATACATATTACTTTCTCTCTGTAATGATTAATTAAACTATGAGTTTGTCAAAATCAACATATACAAATTTAATGCTCAATTACTTTGAAACAAATGTAAATAAATATGACGTGATTATGAAGAATAATTAGGTTTCTTCACCGACAAGTTTATAGGCTTGATGAATTTTAAAAAAAAAATAAAGTTCGGTTGTTTGTTGGCCTGTTTTATGACTTAACAAAATGCTGAAGTGCCGATGTTGCTTTTCCGTAGATTTGTCTCTGTGGTGAGGGACACGTTTCCTGATCAGTTCAGGAAAAACATCTCCGGGTCAAGGCAAGAATCTTCAGGTGTCGATTTCAAGCTTCAAACCACAGTTTAGTAGTCCAGTGAATGGCCTCTCCTGGTCGTATCATAATTAGTCGGGTCACCTCGTACTGGTACCACGAACTTTAGAGGGAATACAAGAATAAATTCTGTTGCTAAATATCTGTTTGCCTGGTATTAATCAGGCGCCTTTTGCCGCTGTCCGTCAGCCATTTGTTGCCTCAGATTTTTACTCTCCCTGGACGTATATCATATCACTCACGGCATGTGATGAAAAATCACCAGTATGTCAGTTAATTTAAGGAAAAATGTATGTCCGGACAGCTGCAGTGGCTTGTGCCTGAAGGTACATACACAATTTACATACAATCATCAAATGATACTATACAACTATTCACAAGTTGATGTACTCATCACTCACTCCCTGCTCCATTCGGAGTCTGGAGTTACCTCTGCTTTTGGTTCTTCCGTGAGAACTAGCGTGAAGCAATCACCAGTGCTTGCTGTGGTAATCCATCAATGTATCACATGCTGAGGTTGCCAGCCTAGTATTAATCTTTAACACCACTAGCAAGTATGAGCATGCCAAATTCACAGCATAAAATGTATGATACACTCACCTCAATAAATGATAAATATTAGACTTCTTGCTCAGTAGAATAGTCTTGGCAACTTAACACAGATGCCTCGAACACACGTCTGGGGTATTATTTCTATTTCAGAATCCCTCTATGACATGTGAGTGGACCTGTAGAATTCCTGGTTCCGTATTAATGTTGGCGAGTTTTCTACTGATATACAGAGATGCTCTTGATATTTTTGCCCGGTCCTATAAATTAAGAATCCAACTCAATTCTTTTCTGTGGCTAGGTCCGACTGTCTACTTTGACGATTTCGGGAATGCAGTGCCGTATGTCAAACTTTTTCTTCGTTATATCGTAAGTTCCCGGCTCACGCTTCCACCTGGCGTTTTCTGACAACCTCCCAATCAGCACGGTTGTTTATTGGCGCCTCAAATGCCAGCCAATGCATTCAAAGTACATGTTATGAAAACTTTTCCTCATGTAGTATTCTGTATGACTCATGCGTTTGAAAATTTCAAACAGTCATCCTCCGTATATGGAGTTGCTACATCCGACAAATATTGTCTAAGTCTATTTATATCACACTTCCTGCTCACCCTTCCAAATGTCTTCCAAGATTGCGTTTATCTATAATCACCAAACCCTGCTGTCGAGTCTGAAGTAATTATGCAATATTAAGCAAACACTTCATGCTCGCATTTACCTGCAGTAAATGTGGTATTAACATGTTTAGGGATTCAATTAATCTCTCATGGATGGGCGATACGATTTTCTGGACGTACGAAGTGAAGTGTGACAAATGGAAACAATGACTAGTACAGTAATATGTGCCGCGAAAATGAGAAATAATAGAAATGGGAGTGGGGGGTTGGGGAAGAGGAAAATGGAAGAGAAATTGAAGGGTCCAATTTCGTGACAATATCAAAAGAACACCATCATTGCGGGCAGAGCTGGAACTGGGTTGGCCATGTCCTCAGAAGGGACCCTGACACCATCACTAGAACTGCTATGCTATGGACCCCAGAAGGACGGCGAAAGAGAGGCAGACCAATGACATCCTGGCAGAGAACACTGGAAGCTGAGATGCAGATGGGGCACGGCACGAAAGATGGCCACCGACCTTCAGTCAAGGGCTAAGGATGCAATAAGACGAAGAAGATATCAAAAGAGACGGTGCCCTTCAGTCAGCAAAGCGACAACTTGTTTAAATCAATGATTAAAATGAACTTATCGTTGTGGCGCTCCTTAGGTGAACACCGAATATTCGGTGCTAGTCAACCGTTGCGATGAACGAAATTGGAACAAACAGGAGCATAGAGAAAAGCCATAACCTCAAACAACATAGAGAATCATTACCCATACAACATCTGGAACCAAGCATACACAGAAAAGATGGATCGGCAATAAATGCAGCAAAGATGGAGGAGAAGGAGTATTTCTGAGCTTAAGCGCTGGTACACACACACACAAAGAAGAAAAAGAACATGTCGAGAGATGTCGGTGGCAACAAGGGAATTCTCAAGTAACTTCAGAGCAGAGGCAGAGGCCCTAAAAACTGCAGGAGAGATTCTAATGACAGAGGACAGCACCGAGAGTCTAATTGCTTTCCTCACAGATGCACTGTTAGTTATTGCAACGATACAGAGCCATAATAATGCAAATTTTGGTGACCTAAGGGTAAAGCTCCACAAATTATGTCAGAGATTCAAAAGAGTTGGGGTACAAATGATCACATCTCATTGAAAGATTTCTAGAAATGAAGAGGCTGACAGATTGGCAAAGGAAGGTGAAAAGCTACCTCAGCCTGATACAAGCATAACTTTCGAAGATGCCATTTGTTTTCTGCTTGTGCTGAGACTCTTTGCATACTGCTCGCAGGCATGAGCGAAAATAAGAGAAGCGTTGTAATTTTCATGTTTTCAGATTTACATATATCATAATACAGACAGCAACATTGTAAAAAAGACAGATTTAAATATTTTTACAATTTTTTATATTTGTCTTTCAGTTTCGATTTTAATGATTTAAGCTCCTTTCCCCATCCATGTCTGTTTTGTTATGTAAATTTGTTTTAACATAATCGACGGACCATACCCCCAGATTGAAAACACCGCTTCTCAACATTAACGATTCCAGTACTGTTAAAAGACAGAATAAAAGATGGCGGCCACAAGTAATCATTCGACTTAGTTGCAGAAGTAAAGTGATGGAAAGACTAGTCAATACCAGATTTATATGGCGCTCAGGAAGAAAGCTAAAGGATCCTGCTACATGCCCCTTGAGGCATATTGAGAATATGGTGTTAGACCCATATTTTCTTGACCATCGGCACACTAGGGGTGATGTAGTCAGCATCACGGTGGCCGCCTTAACCTTCCCAGAGTTGGTCTGGTACTCAATTCATGAGACTTTACGTAGATTTTATCAGATAGGTAATAGATGTTTATAGTCCTGTCTGAGCAGAGGTGATAGTGATAACTATGTGAGAGTAAGGTGAAAGAACTAGTTTTTCTCACGAGGTGGTCGTGTAAGAGAAAGGACAGTCTCTGGGTTGAGTAATTTCTCTAATCCAGCCTATCTGGACGACTAAATTTAAACCAGACGCACTTTCTCTCCTTGTGCAAAATACAAGTTACACTGCACCCACATGCACACAATTCTGTGACAAATACGCACAAACGTGAAAATAAACTATGGATAACATATATGGACAGGGGTTGACCAACACAATAACTTAAGGTTTATTAAGTTTATTTGTCACTAGAACTTTACAACATAAATCATATACATCAATAGATCATGGTTTACAGACAAAATGAAAATTAATCAAATAGGTTTTCCCCTCTGGTAAAAGGAAAAAAAAGAAGATCCCAACAGAGGTTAATTAACCCGAAAGATCAAAAGTTAACAATAAGTGTGTGGAATAGTCATTAAAGAAACAAAGAACAAGTTCCTAATTAATCTATCCCGTAAATGCTCAGGTTAAGGAGAACAAAAAAGAAAAGATTTGTATGACAGTGGTAACAACAGAAAATTATGTTACTCTCTTACAGTTCATTCAATCCTTCATACTTGTGGCAACATTCATATTCGCTTACCCAATAGTTGTCGCAGGCATTCCGTGGACATAAACACTAATAAGTAATAAGACTACTCAGTGTCATATTAAGTTTTGCCAAATCCAGCCCCAGACTCGCCGTAGTTGCGGACTGCAAATTGCACGGGAGTCGCTGGAGTTGGTGATTTAATTTTTCCTGGATAAAATACGGTATCTCTGCCTTCAGTTGGTTGGAGTAAGGTTCATACGTGGTGATCGCCGACATAGGATGAATAATACATATATATTCTGGTTTGTCTAGCCTCTGGTTGCTGAGACACTATGTTAAGTTACACAAATGTTGCTGACAATATATGTTGCCACACAGCTGGCTGATGAGATTGAAATAAATGAAATCTGGTAATAGTTCTGGTCCAGTTAATATTATAATTTAATGGTTCTATTCTGGTTTCTCTCATGAAATGAGGAAAAATGGACCGCACAGGCCACAGCAAGAAGCTCATCAATATTAAATATTCCTGGATGCTTATAGATTATAAGACTCTAAGAACGTAAGTTCATATGGCCATAAGACCGTTAGACCGCTAGTTTGCAGGTTTTGACCAGCCTATATTTTAGGAAAGAAATATAAACATTTAACCATAATAACAATAATAGATCTAACACGTGTTAAGGTAAGACCTCTTCACCATTCCGTTATAAATTAGATTTAAAACACAAATGTCTAGCTTATCCTATCGTTTTTAACGCGTGATATGAGCACTAGTCATTTATACAATTACATAAAAATGGATAGAAGTAAATAATATATGCCGTCAGTAGACAGTTATTTAATGTATGTATTAGTCAATTTAAAACGTCTGTTACTGGGAAATAGCGAGTAATTACATTTACTTTACAGCTGGAAAAATTTGCTATAAGTTATTTAATTATGCTATTCATTTAACACAGAAAATCCCAGTGAAATACAAAGGAAAACTTTAAACACACCAAATCACTTACGCAAAAGAGAAATGAAACACTCCACGAAATCTAATAATTCACTCTTGTACGAGAGATCTAGGATAACGAGCTAGTGAATTCAGAAAAATCTCTGAGCAACTGATAAAGACTATAGGAGAGACAAGGTATATATTCATAGATTCCGTTCTTTTCGCTTCTTAATGCGAAAGGTCACACCTACGTCCAGGGCCGGGCGAATTTGCCGTTCAATTCCTGAATCAAAGGTTATTCTGCCACCTCTGCCGACCGACGATCTCTAGCTTGTCTTTGATTATCTCCGCCTTGCCGAATATCAGCTACGTAAGTTAATTCCCCCTGAACATGTAACAATTCCAGGTACGTCTCAGACTGATCGCCTCTTGATTCTTCAAAGAAACTGTTAACGCCTGGCCTCTTGTTAACGCCTGGCCTGACCCGCGTGTTTCCCTGATCAAAGAACGATTTCACCATATGAGCACTACGCTCTGTTCCACCGTGTTTAATTACCAAACGGCTCACGTTTTAAGTGAATCAGGCGTTCGTGTAGCAAAAAAAAATATAAACTTAGATAAGGGGGGAAGTGGACGGTCATTGCTGCGACTATTTCCATATGTGACAAGACTGTGGATTGAACCATGGACCACCGAGCTAGGAAGCCAGTGCACTAACCACTGCGCTAATGCGGATTTTCAGGAAGAAAGTAATGAATTCAATCTCATTTGAGATAAATGAGGTCAACTGAGAACCAAATAATGTATATATATATATATATATATATATATATATAAAATATATATATATATATATATATATATATATATATATATATATATATATATATACAGGGTGATTGAAAAGTCACGTCCTATTTGTGAATTGTTATTTCTTTGCTTCTATCCAGCTTATTTAGGTCAATCGGACATCACAAGAAAGAAAATTAACTGTCATTTTATGACAAAAAATACCATGCCACATTAAAATTACAACGCAACGGTTTGTTCCAGACATGAATTCATAGCGGGTAGCCATTTTTATTATCTCTTGTAACGTCAGTTTATTGGTCTTTTATTCTTTCTCTTCTTTGTACACTTTCAGACGTCAACTTGAATATGTTCACAGAAAGCTGCAGTAACCTCGAAGCAATTTCTATCTCCATAGAGTTTTTTCCAGGAATGGTACTGATAACAGTCATATGTGCTTTCTCTGTTCCTCATATGTTGGGTATCTTTGAGGCAGACGTTCAGCAGTCGTTTTATCAGTAGTTCCTATCTTTAACTTGTTGAATAGATGGTATCCCTATATGTTGTGGCCTCTGCGGAGTCTGAAGATTACCACTTGTTTTCTTCTGCTGAGTTGGTAATATGCATAATTTTTAAAATTATTTGGTGTGTGTGGCCTGGATGCTCTACATTCCTTTTGTTCCTGTGTCTGCTTCTGATAAAACTCTTTGCCTCTTCGAAATTATGCTTGTATCAGGCGGAGGTAGCTTTCCACCTTATTTTGCCAATCTGCCTGCCTCTTCATTTATGGGAATGTTGCAATGAGATGGGATCCATTGTATCACAACTCTTTTGAATCACTGACATAGTATGTGAAGTATTATTCTCAGATCATCCAGGTCTGCATTATTATGGCTCTTCAGCGTTGCAACTACTGACCGTGCATCTGTGAGGAACGCAGCTTACCTCTCGGTGCCTTCCTCTGTCACTAGAACCTCTCGTGCAATTGTTAAGTCCTCTGCCTCCGCTCTGAAGGTACTTGAGAATTTTCCTATTGCAATTGACAGCTGTTCTTTTTTTTTCTTTGTTTGTACCAGTGCTTATGCTCAGAAAGACTCCTCCGCCTTCTTCTGCTGCATTTATTGCTGTTTCATCTGTGTATGCGTGGGTCCAGGTGTTGCTTGGGTAATGTTTCTCTATGTATTTTGAGGTTATGGCTCTTCTCTCTGTTTCAGTCTGACTCTTCCTTCTCTCATTACCATGAATGTTTCCATTGGCTGTTTTAGGTTTTATTTCGTTTCTAGGAATAAAATATAAAACTTACTTGTCGAATGGCAGCCACAGAAAGAACCAAGCTTAAGAAAAACCACATATATGAAACTGAACATGGAAAAGAAACGAATATCTCAGTAACCACTGGACAAATCTCAAACAATTTCAAAATTGAGGCAGAAGCAATAACAAACAGCCGTCAAACCCACCATCAAAAGCAGAGATAATGCTAAGGCAAAGATAGATTCTTCTTACTTTGCATACTTAGTCGTTCCTCTTCGACCATGGGATGTAGAGGTTTGTCAGAGAGAGCGCCATACTATCCTATCGGTTATCTTCCTGCGGGCCTGGTTCCAATCTAGTTCTCGGTCCTTTAGAGAGTGTTTAATGTTGTCCTCCCAACTGACTCTGGGTGGTCCTGAGGTCTGGATCCCTAGCTAACTCACAGGTTCCTCATCAATCATAACTGTCGAAAGAGAGCATATACAAACAAACAAACAAAATCACACAGCCTCCAGAAGTGTCAAAAGAAACCAGCTATAAAGTCAACAGAATGAAAGTTTAATTAAAGAGATTAAAGCAATAATGAAAAATAGCTCCCACACATTTAGATAAAAACAAACAAAGTGAACACCAAAGATTCAGATTTAACAAAAGCAGACCACTTCTTGCCACGAAGAGATTGTGTGATACTTTTAAGACTGACAACCCAGCCACTGCAGACTCAGATATACCATTATCATCAATACCCTTTAGCGTCCCAAAGGAGCATAGGCCTTCAACAAACACAAGTCCTCCTGTCACGTGTCATCAGCTCAAGTTCTTTACATGTCTTTCTCATCATTTTCACTTGTCTCTAGTTGTCTTCTCCGTGTTTTGTTGTTGTTGTTTTTTTGTCTACCTCTGCCTCTTTCCCTGGGGATTACAGAACAAGGACTGCTATAAATAGGTTTCCTTAATGTATGTTCCATCCATGGCCAGCGTCTTCGTCCCATCTCTTGTTCCACAGGAACTTGTCTGTTTCTTGTCATCAGTTCTACATTGGTGACCTTGTCATCAGTTCTACATTGGTGACCTTGTCATCAGTTCTACATTGGTGACCTTGTCATAACATTTAAATCCTTCTATTTTATGCAAACACCCGTTTATAAATGTGTGTTGCATTTTTCGGTTGTTGTTTATGTTGTTCTCCGTGTTTCAAAGCCTTACAATAGGACTAACTTGACATTTGAGTTAAAGATTCTTATTTTAGTGTTGGACATGATTTATCTTAATCTCGATGTTTCACATACAATGAAACCTCCTCTTGCTTCAGACAAAAGCCGCGGTAGCATAGTGGCTAGTGCACTGGCTTCCTAACATAACTTTTCCTTTGCTCTTGCCCAAACGAAATTTCTGTGTCCGGGGAGATGAGGGTGATTTTCATTCAGAGGACTGACGTTTTGTCTGAGGATCGTACAAAAAACATCACGTCTCATCTCCTGTGATTATGTTGTTGAGAAAATTGCTATCTTCATCAGCCACAGTGATTAGGTCTCCTGCCAGTGTCAATCTCGTTTCTTTCTGTTCAGGAGATAACATTTTCGGAACCATGTGTTGACAAACACGGTACAGTGCAGTTCATTGTGGAGAATACTGTGGCAACTTCCAACTGATATTCCAACTTCTGAGTCTATGTTCTCTACACTAAGTCTTCTGTCAACACGAACAACGTTCCGATCACGCTCAATGTTTTCATTGTTTATCGAGGTAGGATCATCATCGACACTAACACGACCTTCACGGAAACGCTTGTGCCACTCAAAATCTTGCGATTTCTTCATTGCGGTATCACCATATGCTTTATTAAGCAAGGTTACTGTGTCTGAGGGTGACTTCTCAAGCAAAACACAAAATTTGACATTTGTATGTTGTTCAATGAAGGACATTTTCAACTCCGACGATGCTACATGCACACCACACAAACAAACTTCTGTAACTTCTGTTGTGGGATTTTTTTTAGGCCGCAAACGGCTCCTGGGTCGACCCAGCCCCAACTGGTTACCAGAGCAACTCTGGGAAGGTTAAGGCGGCCGGCGTGATGTTGACCACGTCACCCCTAGTGTGCCTAACACCATATTCCCAATATGCGTCAATGGGCGTGTAACGGGATCCTTTCCTTTTAGACAATGATACAAACATAAGAATACAAAATAGCAAGACTCACATACTATGTATCTACGAAAAATTATAATCTGACAAACAAATATGTGTGCATGTGAGAAGACAAGCAAACAGTAGAGTATGTCATCTAAAAAATGTCGGCTCCACGTGTCACTTCATAATTAGGTCGATCTCTTTTCCTCTCCGACAGTATTTAGTTGCATTTTTTGTGTGTACTAAATCACTCGCAATTTCCGTGGTCGACCCATTTTTTCTTTGCTATCAGGCTGATAGTGGCTATTCTCTTATCAATTTCACACTCTCTTCAGTGATAATTGATCATGTTTGCTTTGCGCTTCTCGGCTTTGCTAAGATTAGGACGCAGGGAAAACCAAGATGGGCCCGGTCAATATTCTTATAGTGAACGCGTGTCATGTTTACCTAGGAGTTCCCCGCGATAAATTATCGACCTATCGGCATGCACTCGGCGGAAACGAATGACATAATCATTTCCTGTACACCTTGTTACAAACACATTACTGTAGATGAAAGTAATATCTTATTTGTAAACATTGCCGAGAGAGTGATCGGATGTTTTCATTCCATATTTGGAAGACATGAACTTTGTGTTAATGCACAGAAATTTCCTAGTGGAAATATTTTGAATTACCCCATCCTAAACACGCATGTTTGAAATTATTGACCGACACTCGAGATGTAAACATAACTACATTTCTGATTGGGGCCTGGTCTAATAGTAAGCAACACCTGCCAGGAACGAAAGAGGCAATATAACCTGACACTTTAGTTGGTTGAAAGCACTTTGAAAATTCACTCGCGCCAAGAAGAAAACCAGACCTTGCCAGAGTTAAGAATAGCAGCAGATTTCATTTATCGGACCGGACTTTGTTTGAGCATCTTGAGGATTTATCTCCCAGGAAAACTCTACCATTATTAGCAAGGAAAACCACAATCTGAGTAATCTGAAACACTGAGTCAAAGTTGGAACTTATTGCTAAAGTAACAACACACCAGTATAAGAGCCCTCTACAAGTGCCTTTATTTCTCTGAACCAGCATTCTGTGAGCCTAAAGATGGCGTAATGTTGATAACATTTTGCAATTTCTAAATTCTTTCAATTAGTTCCAAACATGTGGAACTTATAACGTAAATAATGGACATGTGAAGGGGTGGGGGGGGGGGGAGGGGGTTTTTGGGGTGGGGGGGGGGGGGGGGGGGGGGGGGGGGGGGGGGGTGGTGGGGGGGGGGGGGGTGTAGTTTGGGGGGGGGGGGGATGGGGGGGGTAGGGTTGGGGGGGTGGTGTGGGGGGGGGGGGGGGGGGGGGGGGGGGGGGGGGGGGGGTTGGTGTGGGGGAGTGTGTGGGTATGGAGGCTTTTATCTCGAATGTTCTTCGAATCGTCTTATTGTGAACGGCATCTCAGAGATTGTCGTTCTGCGCATGTCAAACCGGGAGTTCGTTCTGTGTGTTCCGCCCAGTTGGGGCAGTTTTAGAAATGGTTGAAGAAGCGAGCAGACGCAACTGCGTCTTGTGATTCTCTGAGGGGAAATACAGTGTCTTAGTGAGTTAGTTAGCTAACTAGACTATTTCCCAGTATTATGCAGCCTGCCTGGAGGCATATGTTCATTAGGGGGGGGGTGAACCGAAACAGGTAATTTCTTGTAAAAAACGAACTTGTTTTCTAACTAGACTATTTTTCCATTAATATATGCTCGCCTGTGTGGGCATAAATGATTTACATAGGGTTGACTTTGCCAATACATAGAATTAAGGTCTCACCGTTGTATGCTAAACGCTACTATGCTATTCTGTTCTAGATGGTTCTGGTCATTTTGGTCGGCCTATTTGTTTGTCGCCCTGTTGTTCCATTAAAATGGACCCAGGTACTTTTGGACTAGGGATTAAGTCACACCCAGGTAATCTGTATACCTGGTACTAGTTAAATATATATGGGTCGCTCTAGACCAACAAGACTATTGTCTGTGTTCCAGGATTCGTTATATCAGAGATCACGTCCAAGTCAGATGGTTAGACTTAGGAACATTATAAAGGTCGAGCTGACCTGTAGCCCATGTATGCTATTCACGTGCAGACAGTGAACGGACTTATTGTATACAACTGATATGTCTGCTAGCATCAGAATGGGAGCATTTATTATTGTTTATGAACATTGAAGATCTGTAGCTGACACTGTTGCAGAAGTTATAGAAATTATTATTATTTATACAGCTTCACGAACTAGCACTCGATGATTGATGAATTTCTGAATCTATTGAACTGTGATGTCTTATGACGCATATATACAACAGCTATCATTGCTGACTACAGAAATTGTTTTCAATGTGCCATATCATCTTGCTGAACTCGTTAACCATGTTGATGTCATAAGTATCATGACTGTTTTGTGGCGTGCAATAAATGAAAGAAACTTATACAACGAAGTTACCCTTTCTATGACTCTACACGTCATGTTGCCTGTGTGTGATAACCCTGTGAACTGTTCCACTACCACATACACAGCAACATCCTAAATCAGAGAAGACACCTACATCTTACACTTTAACACCAGGTGTCGATAAGGGTGGCAAGTTACCACTTCAGCACAAATCCACCCTTATCATTTTTGGTGGCCAGAGCTGGTTCTATCATCTGATATTTTGGCGCACCATATCATTTTTGGTGGCCATAGGTTGGTTCACTCTGATTCCAGCTATCAAGGGGGTCAGCAAACCCAGACATCATCATCATACTAGATACAACTACAGCATCAACTACCACCTTACAAGAAATTTTATTGAAAGTATCCGGATTTTCTGACAGTTGCTGATTTTGAAACTACCCGGCGCTGCTCGGCAATATTGAAGTTTATGTAAAATTAGAAGGACAAGTACCGAGCGAATGGATTTCCTGATCTGGTGAAAAGAAGGACAAGTGCCGTAACAACTGTTCCGGTCTCAGGGGTACTGTTGCGGGTTCAGAAGGTCAAGTGCCGGTTAAATCAATTTAGAAGATTCAGAAGGTCAAGTGCCGTAACAACTGTTGCAGTATTAGAAGCTCATTTCCTTCGTCATGGCTGTTTATGGGAGCAGAAGTTAATCAACGTTGGATCATTATCCTCAGAATGCTGATTACATCCTGTTCTGCACCGTGCTGACGCTGGATTTATAGAAGTTAAGTGGCCTGTTTTGTTTGTGAACTGTGCCCTTATGTTCTAACTGAGCCTTCTGTACTTTCACACTTTCTCCTATTGTTTTCATGATACATGTTTATATGTTATATGTTATTTGTTATTTGTATATTTATATGTTTATATTTCAGCGGGTTTTCTCGGTTGGGCGGAGTCTTACAGTAGAAGATACCACGTCACAGAGGTTCTACTGTTAGCGTTTTCGTTAGGGACTGTGCGAATTTCCTACAGTGAAATTTGCTAGCGACAATCGTTGCTATATCTGTTTAGTTGTGACGAGTTGTGCTTTATTTTTGTTTCTTGTATATATATATTTTTTTTTTTTCTTTTTTCTTTTCTCTCTTTTTTTGTGTTTTTTGTTTTAGTTTCGATTTCGATTGTTTGTATTTGTAGGTCTCCCCTTTGCTATTATTCAGTTCTTTACGTATATTTTTGTGTATACACTGTAGCGTCATTTGTTAGTCATATCTTCGCATATTTCTTTTTAGTTTTGCTGTTTGTGTATTTGACTTATGCGAATGTTTTCGTATTGTTTGATCTTTGTTGATTGTTTACATTGACTCTGATCTTTGTTATTGTTTACATTGACTCTGATCTTTGTTATTGTTTACATTGACTCTGATCTTTGTTGTTGTTTACATTGACTTTGATCTTTGTTATTGTTTACATTGTTGATGACCTTTGTTATTGTTTACATTGTCTTGTTATTGTTTACATAGTTCTTGCATAGTTAGCTTTCACTATTGTTGATATATGCTCATGCACTATTGGTCTATAGTGCACTTATCATAACAAACTGGTGTTTTTTGCTTATGCACTATTGTAGTGCAGTTATGATAAATTACTGATGATTATGCACTGATTTGGGTAGTGCACTGTTAATTAAGAGGTGACTTGTGATATTATTATACATTTGATAATACAAGTTGGTGTCAACTCCTGTTTCCCACAGAGATTGGGTTCAACATAGAGATTATACAAGCACTTTATTAAGTCTTGTTGCTATTTAACATTGAAATAAGATAATTAATTATTTCAGGTTCTGTACTCACATTTTGGACATCATGTCTACATTTGAGTACTTTATTGAGCAGGGTAAAGCCCTTGGGAAGACAGGTGATAAATTAGAAGAATTTGCGACTGTTCAATATGCCAAGGCATTGAAGTCGGAAGAAAAGAAAATGAAAGAACAAACTGAACAAAAGAGAATAGAGGCTGAAATAGAACAAAAGAAACTGCAGATGCAGGTGGAGGAAAAAAGATTTCAAATGGAAATGGAAAAACAAAAAAGAGAAGCAGAATCTCAGGAGAAGAGGCTTCAGGCTGAAGCTGAAAATAAGAGACTTGAAAAAGAAGCTGAAAATAAGAGACTTGAAAAAGAAGCTGAAAAGAAGAGACTTGAAAAAGAAGCTGAAAATAAGAGACTTGAAATAGAGGCTGAAGGAAAAAAGTTACAGGCCCAGGCTGAAGAAAGAAAGTTACAGGCTGAGGCTGAAGAAAGAAGGTTACAAAGAGAGGCTGATGAGAGAAAAGCAAAAAATGGAACATGATGAAAAAAATCTTAGCTTTAGAGTTAGAGAAGTTAAAGTTATTGAACACTGGTAATGCTAATGATGGAAATAAGGTGTCAAATAAGACTAATGCTAAGGATTTCAAGCTTAATCTACCAGCATTTAATCCCTCAATCGATGATATAACATTTTATCTAGATAGATTTGAAAGTGCATGTAATGTGCATAATATAGATAAAACATTATATGTGTATCATCTGTCCAAGATACTTAGAGGTGATGCTTTGACTTTGTTGAGTATGGTAGATGTGCCTGACAAAAACAACTATGAGGTTGTCAGGGCGGCATTGTTAAAGAAGTACCAACTTAACGAGGACGGATATCGTCTTAAATTTAAAACCATGTTACCAGAAACTGGAGTTGAATTCTCTGAATTCATCTCAGGCATCCGTCTTACTTTTTTACGATGGGTTGAGTTGTCTAAGACAGAAAATACATTTGAAGCTCTTATGGATTTACTACTTAGAGATAAGGTTATGTCTTCTGTTAATGAAGCTTTTCTATCTTTTCTTCATGAGCGTAAGCCTAAAAACATAAAAGAAATGGAAGAATACTGTAGCCAGTATGTTACTGCGCATCCGCACATAACCATTAGTAACTCTAAGGTGAAAGAAGGTCTGCCAGTTGCTTCGGCAGCACCTTATGGCCCAAATTTTATGCGTAAATTTCAGGGTAGCCAGAAAAATTTCAATAAAAAGAGTAATCGTAATTATGCCCAGAACCATAGTGATCAATTCCAGGGTGATTCTTCTTCCCAGAACTGGAATTGAGACAACCTAATACTACACGTTATTCTACTCCGGTTAACTTTAGAAATTTTCACAAAGGTAATCGGTATAGAGGGAAAATATTTTTATGCAGAGACCCTCAATACCAAGATAATAGAGGTTCAACAACAGCATAGAGATAGTAATGACAGTTATGGAAACTGGAACTCAAACCAGGATAAAAATTACAGTAGGGACTTTAATGATAATTGCAGAGGCAATAATGGTCGCGGTAGATCGCAACATAAGAGAAAAAAGATATCAACAGACAAACTCTGTTCAACAAGAATCTCAGGGAGCAGATAAACAGGTTAATAATGATAAAGACCATAATGCTATCGGATGCTCATCTTTTGATTTTGGTAGGGCAAATAAATGTATCCAATGCAGTACTTTATTTGATCCGAAAACCGTTAGTACTTTAAGCTGTGGTCATCCTTTGCCCGCTCTTCCTGCTAATGTTGCTCATGATGGGAGAGGTTCTCTTATATTACATAAGGGGCTAGTAAATAGTAATCCAGTCTCAGTGTTGTTTGATTCTGGATGTACTACTGTCGGCGTTAGGCAATCTCTTGTAGATCCATCCTGTGCTACAGGAAAAGTCATCAAATGTGTCACATTTTGTGGCACGTTAGAAAAGTATTCCCCTGCTATAACACACATTGCTACTCCTTTCTTCACGGGAGAGGTCCACGCGTGTCTACTTCCAAACCCTATTGCGGACCTTATTATTGGTCGTATTCACGGAGTTAGGGAATGTACCCCACAGCAGATTGCTGTTTGGGAAGAGCAAAACATTGAAGCTACCAATGCGGTGGTCACAAGAGCACATGCTCTGGATCCACCTCATACTTCATTAACTAATAATGATGAAGTAAATGACCAAGATAGTCACTTGACTATTACACGTGACTCATTTATCAAATTGCAAGAAGAAGATCCTTCTTTACAAAAATTCTTCATTCTAGCAAAAAAAGGTGATCCTAATCAGAACACTAATAGGAAATCTTGGATTTCTATGAAGAACGGCGTACTTGTACGTATGGTACAAGACTCGACTACGTCCACTCATTCACAAATTCTTGTGCCTAAGAGCATGAGATTGCAAATATTGCAACATGCTCATGACTCGCAATGTGCTGGACAAATGGGTTTTTCCCGTACAAAGTCGAGGGTTCTTGCGGCTTTCTTTTGGCCATTTGTGAGCAAGGACATACGAATGTACTGTCGCTCTTGCAAAGTATGTCAGGAGGTCAAATCTAAAGGACCACGACATGCTGCGCCTATCCAGGCTGCTGACATTCCTATTCGCCCTTTTCAAAAAATGGCAATAGATATTATCGGTCCTTTTAGAATTAAGTCGGCTAGAGGACATCAATTTATCCTTACATGTGTCGATATGTCAACACGTTGGCCAGAGGCAATACCTCTCAAGAGCATCTCAACTGCTGATATCGCAGACGCTCTTTGGCTGATATTTTCTCGCTTGGGTTTTCCCGGAGAAATCTTGTCAGACCATGGCACTCAACTTATATCAGACACTATGTCACAGGTAATGTCTATGCTACACATTAAACGGTCTCTCAGCAGTATCTATCACCCAATGTCTAATGGGTTTTTTCGAACGTTTTTTAAAAAAGGGGACTCTGAAAAAAAAAAATTTACTTGGTTAAAAATAAGGGGGTGAGGGATCATCCAAAAAATGGATTTTTTTTTTTCAGGGGGCTTACCCCTCAGGGGTACCTTTGGTTTTGCGTAACTTTTAGTTTAAAAAAAATTGGAAGACAGATATACCCCATTAACTTACGGGGGGTTTTTTTTTTTTGGATCCCCTTTTGAAAAACTTGTCTTTGGTCTTTGCACACCGCGCGCGCGCCCCTATGGGCGGGGCTTTTGGACTTCACGATCTAATTCAACTGCCGATAAATATTAGCGATGAGACTCAAAATCTTCTTATGAGTACGTTCTTTGCTTTTAGGCAAAAGATTTTGGGGGAGGAGGTTCCATTTGTCTTAATTGCCGGTCAAACTAGCAACTTTATTTCTTTCAAATTTTTGCTTAAAGAAAAAAAAAAAAAAGGCAAAGGGTTTTGCAAAATTTAATCTTTTCTTTTAACGACCAATTTGGGGTTTTCCAGGTGGACAAAAAGGTCATTCGTGTCAACATTTTCCTTTCCTTCAAGGGAAAATAGATTTCTATGTCTAAAAAATTTGCATTGGGAAAAATAAGGTTTTAGGACCTTATGTCATCTAGTTTGTTTCTAAAACGTTTTTGACTTTTTGCTTCTTTTTGGGGTTCGATATTAATGGATACTCGCCATAGGGGGGTACAAAAAAACTTTCCCATCCAACCATAATTTTACAAAAAATTTTCAAAAAAGCTCGTTTCGGAACTTCCAGTGCTAGAACCGACATAAAAAAAAAGCTTGAATTTTCAGGGAACCTGAATATTTTTTTGAGGCCGGGGGGATAGTCTTCAGGCTTAAATTTCGGCCAGTCCCACGTTATTTCCACTCAAAAAAAACTTTCAATAATAAAATTTATGGGTCAAAATAAAAGTGTGGGGTAAGGGGGAAACAAAACTTTTTTTTTATTTTTTTTTCTTCGGTGATTTTGTCCCAAAGAGATTCCAAATGGGATTGTGAATGTTGCCAGGTTTAAAGCTTTTTTTTCCCCGAAATCTAAAATCCCCTGACAAAAAAATACCTTTTATCAATTTTGTTTCTTCAAAAGTTGCGCTTTCCAATTTTTCTCTCCTTTTTGGTTTTTCAAGGGAGGGGAAATAATTATACAAAAATTTCAAACTGTGGATGGGTCAAACAACTTTATTTTCAGGTATGTTTCTCATAAAATTTTTTCCCCAGGTTTTTACATTAGATTTCTAAAGGTTATGGGGGGACAATTTAAACGGTCTCCTCACTAAAAAAATTGGTCAAATTTAATCCGCCCAAAAAAAGGGGGTCCCCAAAATTAATCTAGGGGTTGGCATTCCCAAAAAAAATTGCAATTGTTTTAAACGGATATTTCAGCAAAAAAGATTTCCACTCTTAATAAAAAAATCATTTGGGTTTTAAAAAAAATAATTCAGGGTCCATTTTTCTTGGATGCTTTTCTTTTTAAAAATCAATTTTATTTCACCCCAACAAAATTTTTTTCCAACCATTAGTCTATACGGGAAAAAAACCCCCCCGGGCATGGGGGAAACCATGGGAAAAAAAAAAAAAGACTCCCCATTTTTGAAAGAACTTTTACCCCCAAATTGGCTAAAAAGAATACAAAAAAAGGTCCAAATTCCTTTTTCTCAAATAGAAAAGCTTTTTTTTCTTTAACCAAAAAATCCATTTAACGGAAAGGTTAAGGGGGAAATGTTTTGGAAAAAGAAAATCCACTTTTTACAAAAAATTGATTTTTTGGCATGGGTTTTTGTGGGGGAAATAATTTCAAATTTTCAGGAACTTTTTTTCTTTTTTTTATTTTTCCCCCTTTTTTTTTTTTCGAAAATTAAAAAGATCATTTCATTTCAAAATAAATAATACCCTTTTTTAATTTAAAAAATTAGACACATAATTTCAAAGGTAATCTCTTGCTGGTATGGAAAAAAAGTTTTTTGGGGGTATTTGGTGGCTCCAATTTAAACACGGGTTGGTTCGAAAAAAGCTAAACATTAAAAGGTCCCTCAAAAAAACCCAATTCTTTGTCAACGAGTTCAAAAAGGACCTCAACCCCAAAAAAGGGTTTTTAAAAAAACTTTTACCTTTTTGTTTCCTTTATTGGGGTATGGGTATGAAAAATTCCCCAATGAATTAAAAAAAGACCCCTTTTTTTTGAATAAAGGAAATTGGGGCCAGCAAAAAACCCTTTTTCTTGTTCTTTAAAATTTTTTTTAAAATGTTAATAATATTAAAAAAAAAAAAAAGGAAAAGGCAATTTTTATTTTTTATGAACATAAAAAATTTTTTTTCTTTTGCTTAGGCAAAATTTTATGGGGGATGCAAACCCCTAGCCAAATGCGTCTTTTTCCATTATATTTGCTAAAGAAAAGGGGGGGGGGGGGGACAGTTTTTGGAACCCTCCCTTTTTTTTTGACAGAATTTCTACGACACTTTGGTCCATGTGACAAAAAGCTCCCTTTCGTTTCTATTATTTCAAGGGACTCGAACAGATTTTCTTAATTGCAAAAGAAAGGTTCCAGGAATAACAAAAATAGTTCCAAAATTTCTGATTGAACGACTTTTGTCGATATTCTAAGAAAGCATTTCCTTTTTAAACTTTTTCACATAAATTCCCATTTTACTCACCCAAATTTTATGAAATTAGAAAAAAAAAATTTGCAGCCTATTTTTCCCCTTTACGGGAAATTCAAAAAAACTCGTGGTCATCAAGTTCATATCTGTCAGTTATACCAATGAGGAAACCCAACTTTTTTTCTTTTTCAATTTCCTTTTTCTAATTTGTTTTTTATTTCTACGGAATCTTGGAAAACAAATGCGTTTTCCAAATCTTTTCGCTGGGGAACATTTCGACAAAGTTTCTTCCGAATGTTGCAAAACAAAATTTCAGGGATGTTTTTTACAGACCATCCTGGGACACACACATGTCATAGAACATGACATTGTGCTAACTGATCATAATCCTATCAGAGTCAGACCCTATCCAATACCTATCCATTTCCAGTCTCAAGTCGAAAAAGAATTGGATGAAATGATACGTTTGGAAATCATTGAACCATCCACTTCAGCTTACTCTTCGTCTATGGTTATTGTTCGAAAGAAGGATAATAACATTCGCATTTGCGTAGATTATCGCAAATTGAACCAAGTTACGAAGTTCGATGCTGAACCTATGCCTTCATTAGAAGAGCTACTCAATAAACTTTCTAATTCTTTACTTTACCAAACTAGATTTGTCTAAAGGTTATTGGCAAGTCCCGCTAACTGAACGTGCCAAACCTTTTACAGCTTTTTCTACACCTAGGGGTTTATTCCAATGGAATTTCATGCCTTTTGGTCTTATGCACGCCCCTGCTACATTCGTACGCATGATGCGGCGACTTCTCGCATATCGTACAGATGTCATAGCATACCTAGATGATATCTGTCTATTCAGTGATTCCTGGGTAGATCATTATTTGGGCTTATACGAATTACTGTCTATTCTTCGCGTGTATACCTTGACTGCAAAACCCTCTATAGCCTTTATAGGCTTTAGAGAGATTTCTTTCCTAGGTCATCGGGTTGGTCATGGTCTTTTAAAGACAGAGGACCACAATGTTTCAAAAATACTTAACATTTCGGTCCCTAAGACGAAGAAACAAGTAAGGAGTCTATTAGGTTTGATTCAATTCTACGGACGATTCATTCCGAATCTGTCCTCCATTATGGCACCGCTTTCTACTTTATTGAAGAAAGGGTCGCCTAATCTGATCCGCTGGTCTAAAGAATGTCAATCCTCATTGGACCAGGTTAAGCCCTATTTTCATCTCCACCTATTCTTAAGTTACCTACTATTGAGAAGACTTTTGTTCTTCGAAGTGACGCCTCGTCAACAGGGATTGGGGCAGCACTAATGCAGGAGTATTCTGATACTTTGCATCCGGTGATGTATATCTCTAGGAAATTAAACGCTGCAGAAAAGAATTACTCGGTTTTAGACCGTGAGTTATTGGCTATGGTATGGTCTATTCTGAAGTTACAAAGATTTCTTCTAGGCGCACATTTCATTGTGGAAACCGACCAGAAAGCGCTTACTGCTATTCAGAGCAAAAAAAAACTTGAAGAGCTCGAGGTCCACTCGTTATGCCATAGCTCTTCAACCATTTCATTTCTCGGTTCGAGCTATCCGTGGTTCGGATAATGTAATGGCAGACATTCTGTCCAGATGTCCACACGATTCCACATGATTCTTCTGTCATATATATATATTTCCTGATATACAGTCCAATGTTATAATGACATGTTAGTAGATTTTGTCTCACTTTTTTTTTTTGAGGGAAATTTATAACATTGTACCATGTAATTATCTAAGAAGGCTTAGTTAGTGATATACGGGCCAAAAGATCACTCGGCCACATTTAAATAAATTATTTTCAGGATTGTATTAAGAAATTTACCAGTTGTCTTTAAGATTTGTGTTATTGATATTTTCGCAGCACATCATTGAAGTCTGCGAGTTTATGTCCATTGTGGAACTTTGAGGATATCAAGTCCTGTCCTACATTGGGAGCGGATGATGTCCACATCTTCTTCTATTGAATGCTTTGTGTCACCGAAGAGCAACACATGTATTACTTATTAATTACTGTTACTTTATATAATGTAATAATATAGTGCGGTATATTAGTAAATTACACCGCTATTTGCAACACATTGTATGATAACACATAATATATTTAATTTCATATATTGGTATGAGTATAATTTGATTGTCATTATGTTGTTGCCATCATTGTGGCGTGTGTGGGTGGCACCTTCCTGGAATATATCAGCGTATACTTAGATAAATTTTTTCTCTAAGGATCTGAGATATGATCTCAGTGTCGCTCCATGCGTTGAGCTAATTTGTTAGGTATATATCCACGCATCATACGTGCGTTAGGAGCCTAGATTTTTTCCGGCTCCAGGATTTAAAAAAAAAAAAAATGTTTCATTTTTTTTTTTTTTCCAGGGAGGGTGCGGTAATGTTACGCACGGATCATTATTATTTTTCGTTTGTATAAACATTTTTTCATATGTATGATCATTTTTTTGACTGAAGTGTGTATTATGTTTTCTATGGTCAAAGGGACATAATCCGAGTTATCGAAACTACAATTTTTAGGAGTTGCCTTCTCTTGTATAGAGACACGTTCGGTCTATAATTTCTTGAACGAAGCGTGACCACATCTCCTTATTTGGTAGTATCAGTCAACTATGGTAGATGTCTGAAACCTTTCTTAACGCTTCTTTTCATGACCATAAAAGGCGCGACTGTGTAAGACTTTTATCTCGAATGTTCTTCGAATCGTCTTATTGTGAACGGCAACTCAGAGATTGTCGTTCTGCGCATGTCAAAAAACCGGGAGTTCGTTCTGTGTGTTCCGCCCAGTTGGGGCAGTTTAGAAATGGTTTAAGAAGCGAGCAGACGCAACTGCGTCTTGTGATTCTCTGAGGGAAATACAGTGTCTTAGTGAGTTAGTTAGCTAACTAGACTATTTCCCAGTATTATGCAGCCTGCCTGGAGGCATATGTTCATGGTTGATTTTCCGAAATAAGGTAATTCCTCTTGTATCGAACTTTATGCTATCGTCTAGAGGTTCGTCATTTTGTCGCCTATTTGCTCGCCTGTGTGATGCAAAATGGAGAGGTACTTTGACTAGGATTAAGTCACCGGTATCTGTATACCTGAACTAGTTAAATATATATGGGTCGCTCTAGACCAACAAGACTGTTGTCTGTGTTCCAGGATTCGTTATATCAGAGATCACGTCCAAGTCAGATGGTTAGACTTAGGAACATTATAAAGGTCGAGCTGACCTGTAGCCCATGTATGCTATTCACGTGCAGACAGTGAACGGACTTATTGTATACAACTGATCTGCTAGCATCAGAATGGGAGCATTTATTATTGTTTATGAACATTGAAGATCTGTAGCTGACACTGTTGCAGAAGTTATAGAAATTATTATTATTTATACAGCTTCACGAACTAGCACTCGATGATTGATGAATTTCTGAATCTATTGAACTGTGATGTCTTATGACGCATATATACAACAGCTATCATTGCTGACTACAGAAATTGTTTTCAATGTGCCATATCATCTTGCTGAACTCGTTAACCATGTTGATGTCATAAGTATCATGACTGTTTTGTGGCGTGCAATAAATGAAAGAAACTTATACAACGAAGTTACCCTTTCTATGACTCTACACGTCATGTTGCCTGTGTGATAACCCATGTGAACTGTTCCACTACCACATACACAGCAACATCCTAAATCAGAGAAGACACCTACATCTTACACTTTAACACCAGGTGTCGATAAGGGTGGCAAGTGTCTGATTATAGGTTATACCACGTGACAGTGGTCCTATATCAGCGTTCTGTAGGGACTGTGCAAATTTCCCTTAGCGGAATTTCGCTAGCAACATCTGTTGCTATTTTTGTCTAGTTGTGACGAGGTGTGCTTTTCGTCGTTTTTGTCATTTTTTTCTGTTCTTTAGTTTTGTTTTGATTTGTTTGTATTTGTAGGTCTCCCATTCCTATTGTTTAGTTTTATACAAACTTTATGTTTATACACTGTGGTGTCATGTCTTTTGTATAATTTTCGCAGTTATCATCACATTCTTTGTGATATGTTCTTTAGTTTCGCTGTATATTTAGTTGACTTCTGCGAATGTTTTCGTATTGTCTTTGATCTTTGTTCATTGTTTACATTGTTCTTTGTTGTCATTCACTATTGATAGACATATTTGATCATGCACTATTGGCTGTGTAGTGCACTTATGATAAAGAATTGACTGGTGGTGTTATTATTATACAGTTGATTATACAAGTTCTTCGCTAGAGACTTGTCTCCCACATATATTGGGATGAAATAATGTGATTATGCAAGTACTTTATTTAAGACTTGTTACCGTTAATGTTGGAATAAGATAATTTATTATTTCAGGTTTTGGACTCATATTATTAGATATTATGTCTACACTTGAGTACTTTATTGAGCAAGGGAAATCCCTTGGCAAGACTGGTGATAAGTTGGAAGAATATGCGACTGTTCAATATGCCAGGGCATTAAAGTCGGAAGAAAAGAGAATGGAAATAGAAGCTGAACAAAAGAAAGCAGAAGCTGAGAATTTAAAATTGCAGATGCAGGTGGAGGAAAGGAGATTCCAGATAGAAATGGAAAAACAAAAAAGAGGAGCTGAGGCTGAAGAGAAAAAGTTACAAAGAGAAGCTTAAGACAGAAAGTTACAAAGAGAGACTGAAGAGAGAAAAGAAAAAGCAAAAATGGAGCACGAAGAAAAACTCTTAGCTTTGGAGATAGAGAAGTTAAAGTTGATGAACATGGGTAATGCTAATGCTCCAAATAAGGTGTCATCTTCTGATAGGTCTAATGCTAGTACTTTCAAGATTAAACTACCAGCTTTCAATGCTTCCAGTGACGATATAACGTTCTATCTGGACAGATTTGAACGGTCATGTAAAACACATAATATAAATAAATCACTATATGTTGATCAATTGTCAAATATACTTAAAAGTGAAGCTCTGAGTATGCTAAGCATGGTAGATGAGCCTGACAAGAACAATTATGAGGTTGTCAGGGCGGCCTTATTAAAGAAATACCAACTTAACGAAGACGGCTATCGTCTTCAATTCAAGAATATGTTACCAGAAACTGGAGTGGAATTCTCTGAATTTATTGCAAAAATACGTCTCACGTTTACACGTTGGGTTGAGCTGTCTAAGACAGAACATACATTTGAAGCACTTATGGACTTACTACTTAGAGACAAAGTTATGTCTTCTGTCAATGAGTCTTTTCTTGCTTTCCTTCACGAGCGTAAGCCTAAAAACATAAAAGAAATGGAAGAATATTGTTGCCAGTATGTCACTGCACACCCTCATGTAACCGTTAGCAACTCTAAAGTGAAGGAAGGTTTGCCAGTTGCTTTGGCAGCACCTTATGGCCCAAACTTCTTTCGTAAATTTCAGGGTACTCAACAAAATTTTAACAGGAAAAGTAACCGTAATTATGCTCAGAATCAGGGCAATCAATCACATAGTGGTTCTTCTTCGAAGAACTGGAGACGGGCTGACAGTCCTCGTTATTCTGTACCCAATGATTATAGACATTTTCGCAGAGGTATTCATAACAGAGGTTATCAAAACTATTCTTCGCGGAGACCTCAATACCAAACTAATAGATGTTCTCATCAACATGGAAATGATAATGATAACTATGGAAACTGGGATTCAAACCAGGATAACAGTTACAATAGAGAATACAATGATAATTTCAGAAGCAATAATGGTCGCGGTAGATCTCAACACACAAAAAAGAGATATCAGCAAGATTCTCAGGGAGCCGGTAAACAGGTTGATGATAATAAAAACTCTAGCGCTGTCACATGTTCTGCCTTTGACTTTGGGAGAGCAATTGAATGCCCCCAATGCACTACTTTGTTCGAACCGACTACTGTAACTACCTTGAGCTGTGGTCACCCTCTTCCCGCTCTTCCTGCTGCAGTTGCGCATGACGGGAGAGGATCTCTTATCCTACATAAAGGTCTAGTAAATAATAATCCAGTCTCAGTCCTTTTTGATTCTGGATGTACTACTATTGGAGTTAAGCAATCTCTTGTAGATCCATCCTGTGCTACAGGAAAAGTGATCAAATGTGTAATATTTGGTGGCACTTTGGAAAAGTATCCTACTGCCATAATTCACATTGCTACTCCATTTTTTACGGAAGGTGTGCACGCGTGTCTTCTACCAAATCCTATTGCGGATCTTATTATCGGTCGTATTCACGGAGTAAGGAATATACTCCGCAGCAAATTGCTGCTTGGGAAGAACAAAATATTCAAGCTACCAATGCTGTGGTGACAAGAGCACAGGCTCGTCAGATACCTCAAACTTCATTAACTGATAATAATGAAGTACATAGCCAAGATAGTCACTTGGTTATTTCACGTGACTCATTCATAAAATTGCAAGAAGAAGATCCTTCTTTAAAAAAATTCTTCATTCTAGCAAAAAAGGTGATCCAAATCAGAAAACAAATCGAAAATCTTGGATTACTATGAAGAACGGCGTACTTGTGCGTATGGTACACGACTCGACGGCGTCTACACATTCACAAATTCTTGTGCCTAAGAGTATGAGATTACAGATATTGCAACATGCTCGTGACTCGCAATGTGCTGGACATATGGGTTTTTCCCGTACAAAGTCGAGAGTTCTTGCGGCTTTCTTTTGGCCATTTGTGAACAAGGACATACGTATTTACTGCCGATCTTGCAAAATATGTCAAGAGGTCAAATCTAGAGGACCACGACATGCAGCGCCTATCCAGGCTGCAGACATTCCTATTCGGCCGTTTCAGAAAATGGCAATATATATTATTGGTCCTTTTAGGATCAAGTCGGTCGTTTGGGATTCCGCAGAGAAATATTGTCAGACCATGGTACTCAACTTATATCAGACACTATGTCGCAGGTAATGTCTACTCTGCATATTAAAAGGTCTCTCAGCAGCATTTATCACCCAATGTCCAATGGGTTAGTTGAGTGTTTGAATAGAACACTCAAGACTTTACTTGGGAAGATAACTGAGGATCATCCTCAGGATTGAGACAGGGTTTTACCCGCGGCTCTCTTTGCTTATAGAGAGGTTCCCAATGAACATACAGGGTTTTCTCCTTTTGAACTTGTCTTCGGCGCGCGACCGCGCGGCCCTATGTCTTTGCTCCACGATCTTATCACTGCTGATAATATTAGCGATGACACACAATCTTCATATGAGTATGTCATTGCTCTGAGGCAAAAGATCATCGAGGCATGCAAACTAGCAACTTCTTCTTCTTAATTTGCTAAAGAAAAGGCAAGGCAATTTGCAAATAAGAATATATGTCTACGACAACTTTGTCCAGGTGACAAAGCACTCGTTCTACTCCCTTCTAGGGAGAACAGACTTCTTATTGCATGGAAAGGTCCGTATACGATAGTCTCAAAAATTTCCGATGTCGACTATGTTGTCGATATTGATGGGAAGCATAAAACTTTCCATGTAAATATGCTCACGGAATTTCTTGAACGACCGGACTATTTGAATCCTATTTTCCAGGCGACGGACGATTCTCCAGTACCTCATGGTCATTACTCATCCCTGTCGGTTATACAGGATGAGGAAACTACTTTCTCAGATGTCAATCTTCCTCTTCCTGTGATCCCACTTCATTCTACGGAATCTTGGAAAAACGTTACAGTTTCTCCTAGTTTTCCTCCGAGGAACACCGACAAGTTTCTTCGATGTTACAAACGTTTCAGGATGTCCTTACCGACATTTCTGGACACACACATGTCATTGAACATGACATAATACTTACTGACCATAATCCTATTAGAGTCAGACCCTATCCTATACCTATCCATTTTCAATCACAAGTCAAAAAAGAATTGGATGAAATGATACAATTGAAAATAATTGAACCATCCACTTCAGCATACTCTTCGTCCATGGTTATTGTTCGAAAGAAAGACAATAACATACGCCTTTGCGTTGATTATCGCAAATTGAACCAAGTTACGAAGTTCGATGCTGAACCTATGCCTTCATTAGAAGAGCTACTAAACAAGCTTTCTAATTCTAGATTCTTTACCAAACTCGACTTATCGAAAGGTTATTGGCAAGTTCCTTTAACTGAATGCGCCAAACCTCTTACTGCTTTTTCTACACCCAGGGGTTTATTTCAATGGAATTGCATGCCTTTCGGCCTTATGAACGCCCCTGCTACGTTCGTACGCATTATGCGTCGAATTCTCTCATATCGTACAGATGTCATAGCATACTTAGACGATATCTGTCTCTTCAGTGATTCCTGTAAAGATCACTATTTGGGTTTATACGAATTGCTGTCTACTCTTCGCGAGTATAATTTGACTGCAAAACCCTCTAAAGCCTTTATAGGATTTTGTGAAATTTCTTTCCTGGGTCACCGGGTTGGTCATGGTCTGTTAAAGACAGAGGACCACAATATTTCCAAAATACTAAACATTTCTGTTCCTAAGACGAAAAAACAAGTACGTAGTCTCTTAGGTTTGATACAATTTTACGGACGATTCATTCCGAATCTGTTCTCCCTTATGGCACCTCTTTCAACCTTGTTGAAGAAAGGATCGCCTAATCTGATCCGCTGGTCTCAAGAATGCCAATCTTCATTGGACCAGATTAAAACT
This sequence comes from Oreohelix idahoensis, assembly GCA_024509875.1. NCBI lineage: Eukaryota > Metazoa > Mollusca > Gastropoda > Stylommatophora > Oreohelicidae > Oreohelix > Oreohelix idahoensis. Next base: position 26,430 of record JAMPIV010017687.1, on the reverse strand, counting down.
TTATTTTCATCTCCACCTATCTTAAGGTTACCTATTATTGAGAAGACTTTTGTTCTTCGTAGTGACTCCTCATCCACTGGGATTGGGGCAGCACTAATGCAGGAGTATTCAGATACTCTGCATCCGGTGATGTATATCTCTAGGAAACTAAATGTGGCAGAGAGGAATTACTCGGTTTTGGACCGTGAATTGTTGGCTATGGTTTGGTCAATTCTCAAGTTACAAAGATTCCTTCTGGGCGCGCATTTCATTGTGGAAACCGACCAGAAAGCTCTTACTGCTATTCAGAGTAAACACTTGAAGAGCTCGAGATCCACTTGATATGCCATTGCTCTTAAACCATTTCATTTCACGGTGCGAGCTATCCGAGGTTCGGATAATGTGATGGTATACCAGTAGAAACAATGCAATAAAACAATTGAAGATTACCCGAGCTATCCTAGTGTCTACGTTACATGATTCCACTTGACTTTTCTGTCCTATATTTCCTGATAGACGTCGAGATTTATAACAGGTCTCTACTATAATTTTATATCAGCACATCTATTCTCACTTTATGAGAATTTATAACATTGTACTGTATGATTTCCTTTTTCTGTTACCGATTTTGGTATAACGGAAGAAGGCTAAGTTAGCAATATAAGGGCCAAAAGTTCTCATGGCCACAATTTATAGTCAAGAATGTATTTTGATTACTGTATTAGAAAATGTAACATTTATCATATAGAAGTGTGTTATTTATATTTTCGCAGCAAATCATTGAAGTATGCGAGATGCTGTAAATTGAGTCAACCATGAAGTATAGCGAAGTACTAACTTACCTTGGAACGACTCAGTAGATGTGCCCTCTTAATGTATGTCCACGTCTTCTGGGATCATCTACTTAATTAAGTATTATGTATAATGCATTGTATCATAATATTATTACATGCTTACATAATGTGGTATTTGGTTATTAAAATGTGTATATCTCTATAATGCGGTATATTATGATATGACACCGCTGTTTTGATGACATTCCATTGTTTAATCCTGTGATACTATATTTAATGTCAGATAAATTTGTATGTGTATAATTTTGATTGCATTATAATGTTGCCAGCATTGTGGTGTATGTTGGTGGCACCTCCCTGGAATATGTGTACTTAGGGAAATACTTTCTCTAAGGATTTGAGATTTAGTCTCACCTAACGCTCCATGCGTCGAGCTTGCCTCACATTAGGCATTATATTTTTTTGTGATACGTTTATCCGCGCATCATTCCTGCGTTAGGAGCCTGTTTGATCTTGCTCTTGGATTTTTTTTTAAAATGTTTCATTTTTTTCCCGGGGGGTGCGGTAATCTGTTACGCCCAGATTTTTCTGAGTCAATATATTATTTACCTGTCTTGATTGTACACTTTAATTTTTGTAATCAAAGGTGCATAACTCTTGGTTGGTTGAGGTTACATTTTACAATTGTTGTTACCTTCTCTTGTGTCTTAACCTGACGGTCTATTATTAGATTTATGTCTGGTTGTTAATCCTTATATGGCTCGAATAGGTCAGCTTTTCTTGGAATGTTTGCAACCTGAGTTGATGTTTATTCCCTGACCATATAAGGCTCGATTTGGTCAGTGTCTTTGCTTGGTATGTGTCCAACATCGTCCCGTTTGAGTTTAACTCAGGGGTCAAGCGCTTCTGCGCATGTGTCGAATTTAACGTGGTTTGAAAAAGACTTCCGTTCCAGGAGTCGAACATGGTTCTGATCAGAGTGAGATGCGTTTCAGCGTCCGTGTTCATTTTTGACAGGGAAAATGAGAGTCCTGTCGTGTTGTTAGTTTATCTACAGATGATTTTCCCCTTGTGATTCTAAGCGCCTGGAGGCGTGTGAGTTGTGGTGTTTATTTCTGAAGAAAGGTAATTGCTCTTCATGATTATTATTTGTCGCCAGCTTTTATGATTGACATTTTGTAGTCTGCTTGCTAACTACTGTCTAGAGTCTACTGTCATGAGAAGTTTCAGCTCACGAATCACCATGTCTTTTATGCATCGGGTTGGTGCATGCCCCAAGGGCTATCTGTTGGTTGAACTCTGTTGCTCCGGCGGTATCACGTCGGTCAAGGTTTGACACCTTTGCTATTAAAGGAACTTAGAGGACATTGCCTGATGTACTCCAGAAGATATGTCTGTCTTGCTGGGGGGTCAGAAAGGGAGAGTTGATTTAATCTCCTACATCTATATATCTCGGCTGTAGTAGAAAAGGATGATGGTTTCAGCACCTGAATATATCTACAGTCGTTTATGATGCATTGATGCCAATTATATTATTCACCATTGCTATGCTGTATGTCGTCAAGTATCGTACTGACTTTGTATATGATGATGAACGTCTACTGTCCTGTATCGTGAATAAATCCATGATAAAACGTCACCAGCTGTTACCATTACTTGACTTCCTCGTTGTGAGTCAAAGTGACGTCCTTGTGACCTGTGTACTGTAGTCCTGTGTGGACCTTCACATTCTATCAACACATCAGACAACCTACCAGACACGAGACACCCTTCCATACAGCCTTCAACATCCCCTGGTGTCTACAGTAGTAATATTACCACTACACTTTGGTGACTACAAAATTAATTACTCCAACATACTTGGGTGGGCAAATATTACTGCTACATAGTCCCAAGTTCCATATGGAGCAGGAAGGGAATGATGACAGAAATGATGTACATACTTGCTATACGAGGTAGCTTCAAAAAGTTCTCTGAATAGTCGACTCATCTTTGAATGAGTGATTATATCATGGGGATTATAGTTTTATACGTTGGTAGTGACCTTGAGGAAACGACATGGCTGATGTAACCTTCACATGTACTCTCGAACAGAAGTTACAGAAGTTTGTTTGTGTGGTGTGCATGTAGCATTGTCGGAGTTGAAAATGTCCTTGATTGAACAACATACAAATGTCAAATTTTGTGTTTTGCTTGAGAAGTCACCCTCAGACACAGTAACCTTGCTTAATAAAGCATATGGTGGTCCCGCAATGGAGAAATCGCAAGATTTTGAGTGGCACAAGCGTTTCCGTGAAGGTCGTGTTAGTGTCGATGATGATTCCCGTAGCGGTCTACCGCCTACCTCGATAAACAACGAAAACATTTAGCGTGTTCGGAACGTTGTTCGTGTTGACAGAAGACTTAGTGTCGAGAAAATAGCCTCAGAAGTTGGAATATCAGTTGGACGTTGCCACAGTATTCTCCACAATGAACTGCACTGTACTGTTTTTGTCAACACATGGTTCCCAAAATGTTATCTCCTGAACAGAAAGAAACGAGATTGACACTGGCAGGAGACCTAATCACTGTGGCTGATGAAGATAGCAATTTTCTCAACAACATAATCACAGGAGACGAGACGTGGTGTTGTTTGTACGATCCTCAGACAAAACGTCAGTCCTCTGAATGAAAATCACCCTCATCTCCGCGGACACAGAAATTTCGTTTGGGCAAGAGCACAGGAAAAGTTATGTTGGAAGTTTTTTTTTATTCCTTGGGTCTACCATGAATTCATTCCTGGCGGCCGAACGGTTAACAAGAAATGTACGTTGATATCCTCCGTCGTCTAAGAGATGCAATCACAAGGAAACGCCCAGAAAAAGGGAGAACAAACAGTTGGGTTTTGCTGCATGACAATGCGCCAGCACATCGATCCCTACTGGAGAAGCAATACCTCGCAACGCACAATGTGACTGCCCTGGAACATCCTCCATATTTTCCCGACCTGGCACCGCCTGATTTTTTCTTGTTTCCTCGCCTAGAATCGGCACTGAAAGGGCAGAGATTCAAGAATGCTGAGGACGTTATCACCAGTGTGGCAAAGCAGCTGAGAGAGGTGTCAAAGAATGGGTTCCAGGAATGTTTCCAACAGCTGTATGGACGTAGGCAAAAGTGTGTAGTTTCCGACGGGAACTAATTTGAAGAAAATGCAGTGTAAATAATTGTATTGTTTGTTATTTCTATACAATACACAAATTCCGGGAACTTTTTGAAGCTACCTCGTATTATTAATCTTTTCAACCAGTGTAAATGTAAAATATATTCACTGTAAGTGTAATGAAGGTTTACAACCTTTTCAACCGATGTAAATGTAAACATATTCAAACTATATTGTTAACATTTTCAACTAAATTTAAATATAAAACTATTCGTTTTAAATGTGAAGATAGTTTTTCGCCCACTGGGATTAAGATTTATTCTAAGAGAGGGTAAAAGTTCTGAGATAGATGGGATGATGGAAAGAAAAGATGGGGGCACATAAGTATGTGTCGGGAAACTCAATACTCAGAGGGTATTCGTTTCTCTTCTTTTGCCATGTTAGTCGGTGGTACCAGTTGAGGGTACTATTTCTGGAACAAGTGAGGGTATAAGTGGGGTGAATTCGACGCTAGACACCATCATCAGACGGGTCTTGGAGACGTGGGACCAGCTTTGCAGTTACTCCCCAATTCTACTTGGAACGTGCTGCAACTCTTAAATCTTGACCAGGGACGCATGTGATCCAGTCATCTATCTGCAAAGACCCAAACATCAGCGGGAGCAGAAACAACTATTGGCAGCTAAGTAAAACTTAAAAGCTGCAAAGTGAACTGTCTATTTTCGAAAATCATAACATCTCACTGTGATGAATACTTTTTTCTAAACAATTATTCATTTTTATAACTGTTAAGACCTAATTGATTATTAAATTTATTACTTGTACAAAGACAAATCTAAAGTTGATTTCATCATTCTGAATGTACTACATCCGTATGTCTCAGGTCATTTCTTAAATACACTCAAACAGAGCTATTCAAACGTTCACCCTCAGATGTCAACTTGAATAAGTTCAAAGAAAGCAGTGGTCAGCCTGAGGCTGTTGATATCTCCGTAGATTTTCTCCAGGAGTGGTACTGGTGATGGCCACATGCGTTTTCTCTGTTCCTTTTATGTTGGGCACCTTTGAAGCAAATGTTCGGCAGTAATTTTTATCGGTGCCAGAGTCACACTCATCAGTAATTCATGTCTTTAATTTGTTGAATAGATGGTATCTCAATATGTTATGACCTGTGCGAAGTCTGAAGATTACCACTTGTTCACTTCTGCTGAGCTTGTAATACGGATCATTTTTTTAATGGCCTGGAAGATCTGCATCTCACTTGTGCCTGTATCTGCGCTTGATAAAACTCTTGGCCTCCTCATAAGTTATATTTGTAGCAAGTTGAGGAATCTTTCCCCCTTCCCTTGCAAATCTGTCAGCCTCTTCATTTCCAGAGATGTTGCAGTGAGAAGGGATCCCCTGTATCACGACTCTTTTGTATTGCTGACATAGTCTGTGAAGTGTTACTCTTAGGTCATCCAGTTCAGCATTACTTTGACTTTTCAGCGTTGTAATTACTGACAGTGCATCTGAGAAGATAGCTACTGGTCTCTCTGAGCTTTCTTCTGTCATTAGGATTTCTGATGCAGTTTTTAAGGCCTCTGCCTTTGCTCTGAAGTTACTTGAAAATGTCCCTGTTGTGACTGCTATCTTTTTTTTTGTGTGTGCCATTGCTTAAGCTCAGGAAGACTCCTCCACCCCCATCTTCTGTTGCATTAGTTGCTGATCCATTTGTGTATGCATGGATCCAGGTGTTGCTTGGGTAATGTTTCTATATATATTTTGTGGTCAGGACTCTCCTTTCTGTTTCATTTTGGCTGTTCTTTCTCTCAACACCAGGAACATTTTCTATCATTTCAAGGAAGCACTGTTGTTTCCTAATTGGTAGCTTCTGTGCAGTACATATGGGCGTAGCTGTTGATATCGTGTTTATGGGGTCTACTCTCATCTTTGTTTTGACTGTCTCTACAAAGCTGCTTCGCTTCAGTCTTCCCCTTCCAAGTCCATTTATTCTGAGAGCTATACAATAATAATAAGAGGAAATTCGCTGAACTAACTCAGCAGGGGGCTTGAACGAGCTAACAAATTATAAGATAACCCTATCATTCACAAACGTTGACGACAGATACTAGAGTTAACATTTGCTCAGCCTCGTGCAGCATTGTTCTCGCTTTTCTTAATATCTAGTGAAAACTCACTGGAGGTAGAAGCATCATTATCCTTCTACCCACAACTCTGCCAAGAGTAATCTTGTGCGAAGGTAAACACCTTTGAAGACCCACATCAGTTACTCTTGAGTTTTGGCCACTATTGGTCCACTACTGCAGAGCTAAGGGGAGGCAACCAGTGACAACACGAGAAAAGCATATTTATAGCATTGTCTTTACTGAATCTCATAAAGGATAAACTGTATGATAATGGTACTTAAAATATGCCAACCTGACCATAATATCTTTTATATTTGGACTTGCGCCCTAATATAACCAACGGACATTGTGTATAGATTGAACCGGGTGCGTCTCGCTAAAACGAAGCAAAACTCCTATTTATTAAAAAAAATTGACTATGAGAGAAACCTGAAACTGGCCGCCCACTTTATGAGAGATACCATTATATGAGACGATTGTTAGAATGGCGGATGGAATACAAGAAAAACTAATCGAGAAGGTAGCTAACGCTTTTAGAACGAAAGGATACACTTTGCATGTCACACAAGTTAGCGTAGAATGCCTTGCAACTTTCACTACGCCTTACAATATTTAACTATACTTGCAGACTAAAACAGAAAACACTACAGTCGAGCCAACACGATTTAACAGTTCCAAAATAAAACAATTAGAAGCACCGAACTAAATGCAAGCAACAGTAATAACAAATCTGAATGACATTTACAACAGACACATTCCAGATAACTTATTAAATTAATTTTCAGAATCTTCCCAATAAATTAAATGCTAACGAATTTTAAAATAATTTAGCTATTAGTTTCGACATCACATATTTAATGTGCTATTAAGAATTATAAAGCAAAAGGAAGTAGTGTGATTTACAAATAAAAGGAAATCCAGATGGAAAGTATGGACTTCATGAACGAATGGAATCTACCTTATGCCAACACCTGATTTGAAGTTGTTCTTGATTTTATATTTTTCTAGCACCTTCCACAATTGGCTTCTGTTACTCCGTGAGGGGGAAAAAACACTTTTCGTCTAGTATATAAAGGCGACATTAAGTGCTAGTCGAAATTATAGAGTATTTTCCATTTTCACAGAGCGCAATTAGTGCGATATTACTTTCGTACATTCACTTCCCTTTCCGATTCCCAACTGTGAAATGCTAAACAAAATGGTTTTACTATTGTCATATACAGTGTTCAACGATCTCCCTTCGATCCAGTTCCACTATCAAAGCAACCAGTGACCATCAGGCCTAGTAGCTTCTTGTAGGGCTACAACAAACTCCAATCTCTTCTATCATTCTATGGCCATTTTTCGTACTGTGCCCCAGCTCTGGTTCATGCTTGAGATCTCATTCACCAATAGTCGTAGATATTTTTTCCAAAATGGCTGAGGAAATAAACGCCTCTATCTATTACATTCTAACATCTTTTCTTCTATTTCCCTATGGTACGACTATAGCTATCAGCAAGGCTTCTATACATGTTAATTCTTTCCGTGGTAATCCATTGAGTGACATGTCGGCTGGCGCTAGTGATTACGTCGTTCCATATCTTGTGGTCTCTTGTGCTTTAAATCATCTACTTCTTAAATCTTTTCCCACGCGAAGTTTTAAACCTGTTGAGATATTTCTGTCATCCGCTTGAGCTGAATTTAACAGTTGTTGCCAGATTTCCCTGCTCTTAAATTGTGTTCTCATGGCCCGTTCAAACACTCTGACTGACTGCGCCTTATCTCGTTGATTAATTGACGACTTTCTGCTTTTTAGCTTGGCGGTCCTGGTTCGATCCCCAGTTGACGCACTTAGGTATTTTAATCAACTTACTTGTTTCAGAAATATCACACTGACAGAAAATTTCAGAAAGCAGTATTAAAGCACATGGCATGCGACTGAAGCAAGTTCGCGGATTTCAGCTCCTATACATACAACTAACATTGGATGGAAGATGCAATCCAGAAGCAATATATATATATATATATATATATATATATATATATATATATATATATATATATATATATATATATATATATATATATATATATATATATATATATATATATATATATTCATTCATCATGTGACGTATTCTTTCCAGAACGTTGTCTCCATTACAGCTGCTCTGAACGCATCACGATTCTGGGCAATTCGACCTGCATCAGCCAAAGACAAGTTCAGACTCTCTGTGATGTCCTGGGTCCACCGTCGTCTAGGTCGACCCCTTCCCATTTTTCCAGGGACCATGCCTTCCATCACTATTTTTTCCAGGCTATTATGTCCTTTTATATGACCGAAAAATTTCAGCTTCCTTATTGCGATGGTATTTAGGAGCCAATGTTCCTGTACGTTTAGTGAGTGCAGTACTTCTCTGTTGGTTTTTTTTCTTCTGTCCAGGGTATTCTCAACATCCTTCTGTAGCATTTGATTTCGAATGATGTAATCTTTTTTGCAACTGTTTTATTGAGTGTCCATGTCTCGCAGCCGTATGTTGCCACTGGGAATATACATGCTCTGATCAGTTGTAACTTTGTTTCTTTGCTTGTGCCTTGCCATAGGTTTTTCATCTGTATTAGTTTATGTGAAGCAATTGCAAGTCTTCTTTTAATTTCTACTGCACAGTCGCCAGAGCTGTTGATGATTGATCCTAACTATTCGAATTCATTAACACTTTCCAGTTCTTCGTTATCAATTTCAATTTCTGGTTTGGTCTTTACTTTGTCTGTTGTCAATACTTTGGTCTTCTTGGCGTTTAGGTATAGATTCTGGGCCTCGCTGTGTTTTTTGGTGGACAGAAGTAATTGTTCAAGTCCTTCTGGGTTGGTCGATAGGAGGACTGTGTCGTCAGCATATCTGATTTCCGGGATCTGGTACCCGCCGATGTTAAATGAGTCAAACTCTGTGTGTTCTTGGTCATCTCTTACATTTCTCATGATATTCTCGGCATAAATGTTAAACAGGTAAGGGGAAAGGGTACAGCCTTGTCTTACTCCTTTCTGTACTTCAAACCATTCTGATGTTTCCCCCTCTATTCTTACGGCTGCCTGTTGTTCTTGGTACAGCAGTGCGATGAGTTGTATAAGTTGGTTTGGAAATCCCATGTTTTTCATAATAGCCCATAACTGCTGATGTTGTACACAATCGAAAGCTTTGGTGTAATCAATGAAACAAATATGTAGGTCAACGTTGAATTCTCTACACTTTTCTATGATGATCCTCATGTTGAATATATGATCTCTAGTGCATATATATATATATATAGCCTTGACAATAATAAATGAACAAACGAACGGACTTTACATTCAAAGGGCTGAGAATTAGACACGCAGGCCCGTCTGATATTCTGCCCATTCTTTCTCTCATCTTATATATTGAATCCATTTATTATCACATGCATTATAAATATTACTTTCACGGAATACAACGTTGCAAAAGTACAAGAACAGCATTCTCACATTTATATGTTATCGGGACTCATAAAGTCATCAGTCTAATTATAAGGAAATAATTCGACGTTGTGGAAACAGCAAATAATCAGCCTATCGAAACCTTTGGTTTTCAAAAGAATATAAAGAATGCTATGTGGCTAAAAATAGTGAAGACGTCCTGAAAGAGACCAATGCAAACTTATTTGAATCAGACTTGAGGTGAGGGGTTGGGGGTTTATATTCAAACTGTAAATCGGGCTCTATATACGATCCTGTAATCATCATAATATGTAAAATATTCTATGTAATAATTTTGTCGTTAGACGGGTCGTAGGTGTTGCGAGCTTGTCTTCGAAATGTGTGCAAACGTCTGTGGATTGTATTGGTTTTTATAATTGCTTTAAGCTTTTCCATTATGTGTACGTCCACAGTCGTCGTTGGTCTGTACTTTAAGTGATTGCTGGTAAGTTAAACTTCGCGCGCATTCGGAAATCGATTGTTTTCGCATTTTCGGAATAATCCGTTTTTACGGAATATGTATTTTATATGGACCACTTCGCTTATTATTTTGTGGATTACTTTATTTGGTCAAATTAAAAGTATTGCGAAAGATGGAAGTTTATAAATTGTGGTTTTGGAACATTATTCTGCATTTCATGGACGACTTATGACAATCAAAACATTTTTTATTTTTTTAATAACGAAGCGCATTAGAGATATTAGCTAAATAAGAACTTTGGCTGTAGACATTTGGCTACCGACAATGCAGTCTACACTCTTCGCTAAATGTCATTGTTGCTGTCATTTTCGACGGAGTCATCTGTCAAGTTATTTGCTTATGTTTGTATCATAAGTATAATTGTGTCTTTACCTGCGATGTCAGGTTGATTAGGGGTTGTCTTCCCTTGTTTATTCATTCATTGTGTTTGACCTTTAGGGTCAGAGGTTGACAGTTCGGCGTGGGCCCATGGGAAGGTTTTTTAAGCGGGAGTGAGATATACTTCCGGGAAGCCGGGAGGTCCTGTTTTTCTGAAGGGACCAAGAGTCCATTGTTTTTCGGGGAGAATCTTCGAAGTAACTGCTATGGCAGTTTTCCCCAAATCTCTGTCGTCGGGGATGATGACGGATTCCTTGTAGTTCTGAGGATTCATTTTATACCGACCTTGCATTATTAGCTTTTCCAGAATGTAAAGGATTACCTAGGGTGAACAGCAGTTCACGGATCCGCCATTTCAGAACTTATATATTTGTGCTCGAGGTAGCCATCCAAGACTGTTAGTCTTATATTGTCCAGAAATCCAGTAACGAGGATATATTGTGGGAGCCGCAGATTGGCGGAACGGCTATCTACAATAAGTATTACTGCAGGGTTTGTGATAACCTATTTAACAGAAGTACACGGCCGACGTTAGTACGAGGCCTGTGCTTCCGGCTATTATACTACAGCCTGATATGTGCAATTGGCAGGGAGTGCCAAGTTGCACCTGTGTGTCAAGGTAACTAAGGCATCTGACGCGTTTAGTCAGAGACGCCAAGGGCGACGCTACGAACTGTCATTATTGAAGAACTTTGCTATTGACCATGCACGTCTATTCTGATGTTTACCTTTTTGAATGCCAAATGTATACCTATCGATGTCAGGTCAGCATGACCTTGTTACACTGACTGTTCCTGTTGATATTATGTGCGTTCCCGTCAATAAATGTCTTGAAACATGCCTGCAGTGTCAAAGCATCCTTGATTACTGCATGTGAGAGTATGGGTTGCAGGATCTACATCTATACGAGCCTAAACACATTCGCGTCTTCATTCGCACCCACACTCAACTCATCATACGCTCGCACTACACATCTAACAACATGTAAACTGTCTTGGGCCAGTGATCACCTCAACAAGAAAAAAAATACAGTTACAGTCATCCCTATGCAACCCTCTGTGGGGGAATAGGTTTTTAACTAAATCAAGCAAAGTTCTCCTGCTTGACTTGACTTGACTTGACTTGACTTTGATCCACTGTCACTGAGCGTCAGCTCTTCGTGACCAAGTTCTCCTGCTGTATGCGATCCGTCAAAGATCCTTTCAGTTACGTTCTATTTATTTTCTTTGCTGTCTCCAAATCTCCTCTTCAGCTCTTTTTTGTTGGGGGTGGGGGGGGGGGGGGGGGGTTGGCCTCCATTATTCTGCCCGGGGGATTCCAGAAAATAGACTACCTTTTAAAGCTATCAACTACCTTTCCTCAATGTGAGTCCTATTCAACGCCAGCGTTGTTTCTGTTCCTTCTTTCCCACTTCTATTTAGTTTACTTACATAGGCCAAACGAGCACACGACTGTGCGACCGATTCTGCAGACACCTCTACGACATCTCTCAGTTGAAATCCACACCTGTGGCCATCCACTTCAATGGGCCTGGCCACCACGGTGCCACTGGCATCCGGGTGACAGCCATCAGATCCTGTTCCTCGGACGCCTACAGTCGGTTTCGCCTGGAACAACGCCTCATCCATCTTATGGGTTGCCTTAAATCCAACGGTTTGAATACCCAACATTCTTTTGTCTGAGGCGTCCTTTTTTGTTTTATTATCTTATTTCATTTAATTTTAATTTCTAATTTATCTTTTCATTTTTTATTATTTTTTATTTACTTTTTAATTTTTTATATTTTTTTATATTCATTTCCCCCCCCCCTTTTCCCCTCACTCTGTTTTTAAGTCCTTGTTTTCATTATTTGTTATTTTTTGTTTTTAATCTACCAACCACTTCCGCTTTCCGGTTTAGTGGCAGCCATCTTTGCTCCAACATGTGACTGGACATTAGGGCGTGTTTTTTCTCTTATATTTATAGTTTCATGTTCTCTACTTAATTCTCACTTTCTTTCCTTCCTGTCTCTTGTTTATCTGTCCCTGACGAAGGCCTTGTGGCCGCAACGTAGGTTTTTCTTTTCCTTTCTCTTTGTAAGACGTATTTCTATTTGTGTGTTTTTGTATTTTGTTTTTTTTTTTTTTTTTCATTCTACCTGTTTAGTTTCCCAGTGGTCATATTGACATACCATTACAATCCCTCTATTTGGAACAAAGCACCCAGTTATTAAAGTCTGTAACTTCTTGCTTGTCGCTTCCGTTGCTGTTCCCGTCAAGGGGCCTCATAACACAACTGCCTACCCCCGACATTTATTTCTTTTATTTATTAGCAATGGGGAATCAAAAAGAAAGGAAAGAGGAGAAAGACAGTATATACAGTTAAAACACAGGCACATGCAAAAATACGCAACCGCAAGAAATGAATCCATGCAAACAGGAATTATGACCAGAAGCGTCCGGGTCAATAAATCATATCAAGATGATGAATTCGATTATGATAATGACAATTATGAATCTCATGCGTATACATTTACTGAAATTCGAAGACTGTAATTATTACATTTTCGGTACGTATGTTTTGACATACCACAGAATTGTAGTGGCCATGACACAAAATTAAGCCCTTTAACGAAATACGAGTACATTTAAGACGGGCTGAAAAGAGATAGTCTAAAAGGGTTTATCATAGTTCGTTTTGAAATTCAGAACGCATTAACTTTTTCTTCCTTTTTTTCAGAATGCCTTCTTAAGTTTATTGAAATATTCAAAATGTTCATTAATAGCAAGTTATTTCTCTACTTTACTATTCTACGGGGAAAAGTCTTTGTTTGTCTTTCCATACATTTTAATAAGACTTTCACAACAAACACAAATTTGTTTGTTCGTTTTTTTTCTCTCACTGAAAAACAAATTATTTCAATAATTCAGTTACAAAACACACTGTGCAATTTTACACTGTAGTGGCGTACTAAGGGTGGGGGGGGGGGGGAAGAGGGGTGCGAGGGGTCGTCCGCCCCAGGTGACAGCCAAGAGATGGGTGCCATCGGACGCTATTATGATAAATATTGCACTGTTTAACAATGGACATAAAAGCGCACTATATTTTTCTGTGTGTTTTATAGTTGGTGCCAAAGGAACGATCCGCCCCGGGAGCAAAATACTTTAAGTACACCCCTGTTACACTGTAATAACTTTGGATGTATACATGATAGAAGCGCAATGTAAACAGCATTTAACAAAATAATGTATCAAGTTTCTAAAAAATCCAGTTCACATTTTTAAAGCTTCAACATAACTCATTTTTCGTGACATATCATTCTGTCGGATTTTCCAACACACTGGTAATCTTTTATTTTACTGTCGCCATTTTCAATCAGTTATAAGATCTAATAAAAATATGATTCATAATTGATAACACTAACATTTTTTTAAATGCATAAATTATGAATTTATATATTGTTTATATAGTGTTTGTCATAAGGTTAATATAAAAAATAAAATTGCATAAAGACTTTAAGGTAACCTTGTGTTACCAAACTTTTTAGTGAAATAAGGCAATACAATAAATATACTTAAAAATAATAGTTGTTAGAACAACATAGTTACGTCAAAATTGTCAAAGTATTAATCCGTTTCTTACTGGTTCTTTTGATTTTTCCTTCTTCTCTATTCGCATATTCCCAGCTGTGTTATATTATTCATTCCTTTCCTAAAAAACAATTTCATTAATTAAAAGTTATTACTCTACTTTACAGCAGAAACGAAACAAAACTTTTTTTTTAAACTTTTATTTCATTTTTCACCACAAGAAAGGAGTTTTTTCTTTCTGAAAAATAAAACTATATGAATAATTCAATCACAAAATATAACTATAATGTTTAAGAACACAACACGCGTTTACAAGATATTTACCTCAAAAGTAAGAAATACAATTTTTAAAACAAAATAGTTACTTCAAAACAGTCGAAACATTATTCTCTTTCCTACTTTCTACTAAAGATTTTGTCTCTGTTCTCACTTTACGTATCTCGAGTTTTTATTATATCATTTCTTTCTTTCCTGGAGGCTACTTCATGTTCAGTGTTTTTATATTTATTAAATTCGTATACTTTTCTTTGCCAATTATATTAACAAAACTATTGCTAACCTGAAACCAAAAAAAAAACGAAACTATAATTGTAACTAAACTTGGTTATCCAAAAACAGAAGGAATTTCTTAGTTTCCAACTGCAATTTTATAATCCGAAATAAATATCGTAATTTTAGCACACCAAGTAAAGTATCCAAGAATTATAATACGAGAAATGGTTTGCAAAATCTGAGAATCTGCGCTGGTGCTACAACTCTCGTGCGATTCCAGCGCGACTGTATTTAGCCTCGTTTTCGTACGTCCCGTAGAGATGAGCAGCGAAATGGTGATACTGCGCAGAATTATCTGGACTGTCGCAAATTTGGCTGATCCACAAGTCATCTTCGGTGTAAACGTCTATTCAATGTTACATTTTATACACACACACAAAATTTATGAATATAAAACGTTCTTGTAAAAATAAAGCTAAAAACACACCAGTCAGCTAGAATACTAGCCCATGAGAATTGGGATAAAATGCAAAACTGGCTTGACGTGTTATTAAACATTTAATATAGTCCTATTATCATTTGTACAGAGAGAAATATAAAGGACAAGAAGAAAATTAAAGTTAGAAATGTCATCGTAAATATCAATACAGTCTCATTGTACGTCCTCGATACTTCAGCATCGTCACGATTTTCCTTTCCGTTCTCAATAGAGTACGACTATTGAGGCTGGGCCCACTTCAAAAAGCCTGCACCAAACTTCTTACTCCTTAAAATACAACTGAAAATTAATCAATTTCGTATTTTATTAATCTTCATTTTTATACACCTGGATGGAAACATGGCTGACATTAAGGGAGCAAGAATAAAGAGAGGGTTGTCATGGATGGCACAGGGAGAGACAACGATCAAACAGGTAGCCACAGTAGAAAATATATTCAAAGGGAAAGAGTGGAGTATGTCAGATGAGAACTGGATTAATTACCAGCAAGTCATCATCGGTCTTGACAGAGAGTGTAGAACGTGGGACAATGGGAAATCAGAACTGGAAATTAAACAACTGAAACATGATCATGCCGGGGATAATGATGCCATTGTATATACAGATGGGTCTGTGATCCATAGTGAGAAATCAGATTGGGGCTTCTCTGCTAGGGTACAGGGCAGAATTGTCGCCGAACATAGATAGATAGATAGATAGATAGATAGATAGATAGATAGATAGATAGATAGATAGATAGATAGATAGATAGATAGATAGATAGATAGATAGATAGATAGATAGATAGATAGATAGATAGATAGATAGATAGATAGATAGATAGATAGATAGATGGGTAGATAGATAGATAGATAGATAGATAGATAGATGGATAGATGGCGGGTGGGTGGGTGGGTGGGTGGGTGGGCGGGCGAACGGGCGGGCGGGCGGGCGGGCGGGCGGGCGGGCGGGCGGGCGGACGGACGGACGGACGGACGGACGGACCGACAGACAGACAGACAGTAAATAGATAGATAGATAGATAGATAGATAGATAGATAGATAGATAGATAGATAGATAGATAGATAGATAGATAGATAGATAGATAGATAGATAGATAGATAGATAGATAGATAGATAGATAGATAGATAGATAGATAGATAGATAGATAGATAGATAGATATGTGACGAAATGGCTGTCCCTGTCCTTTTGAAGAGGCTGTCCCCAAGAAGAGAAAAAGTGGGAGGGAGAGCAAAAAGAAACCAGATCACACAGGGAACAACACACCGACACTTAATATTCTGCAGCTAAACATTTGTGGCATAAGAAATAAAAAGCTTGAACTTGCCAAACTTCTAGACAGTTACAGGGTACATGTGACTGCTCTACAAGAAACTTTACACAAAGATTTTTACCTGCACTTGTCCGGATACACTAGTTACGCCTGTAAGTGCATTGGTTGCCGTGCCATAGTAACCTACATCAGAAATGACATACAAGGAGATGTCACACAGCTAACAACAGCCCATCCCACAGATGTACAAAAGTCAATATCTGGCACAATGGAGGCCAATATACTATATACAATGTGTACAGCCCACCTCAGACAACATGCTTCATACCAGAGCTATACAAGACACAGTATCACAAAACCCTTCTTGTAGGGGACTTCAACGGACACTCACCCCGTTGGGGTTACCCTGATTACAACAGCACAGGAAAGTACATTGAAGAGACCTGTGAAACAACTAACCTGTCAGTATTACAGGATACAGACAGTGGCGTATTCTCTATGTGTGCTGTGCGTGCTGCGCACACCTATGCCCGAAGGAAAATAAAAATTTAATTTATTATTCTATAAAATATTTCTCTTCTAATGTTCTGCTTTCGGACCGCACGCACCAGGATAACGGATTTTCCCGCATAGAATCTACGAGTATAATCTAGTTTCAGTTTCCCCAGACGCTTTTTATAGTGCAGTTTTTTAATTGGTTAGTAGCAATCGCCCGAAGTTTCTCGGGTAATTCCGTCACAATGCGTGCGGCACCTTTCGGATTCACGTCTGAACACTGGTTTGATTGGATCGGGGTCATGGCCAGATACGTAAATACAATGCGAACATGCGTGCGGTGGTCCTGCAGCTCTCGAGTTGTAAAAATCGGTTGTGTCCGTCCAGTGTTTTTTGTGATTAATTTTTGTTAGTTGCCGGGAATGCAGATTATTACAGTGACAGTGAGTTTCAAGTTGTAAGTTAATTAGTATTTCGGAGATAGTTGACATATACCCCTAATAACTATCGTTGCGTAATTGAATATAGTTGGTTTTTAAATTAAGAGGGGAAGAAGTTAAATAGTAGGCGTACATATTCATTTTAAGTAGCAGCACGCCTAGCTCGCATTACCAGGATACGCCGCTGGATACAGAGTCCCCACCAACTTTGCTGCACAGGGCCCAACTCTCTCTCAGCCGACCTGACTTGACCATCTGCTCATCTGATCTGATAGATTTTAGTCATTTTCAGGTTCTGGACGACTTTGGAAGTGATCACAAACCACTCCTCACCACTATAAGCACCTCCAGTAAAGCGTGTTTCAAGCAGAGAACTCGCTGGAATTTTCGAAAAGGAAAATGGAGACTGTTCCAGGAAACATTGGATCGCCTTCTAGAAAACATTGATACCAACTGTGTCAAAACATTCAGTGAAGAACTAACAAAATCAATCTTGAATGCAGCAGCTCAGTCCATCCCAAGGGGCAGCCGAAAGCGATATAAACCATTCTGGAACAAAGACGAAATACCAATTACTATATCTGAAAGAAACAAAGCCAGAACAACACTTGAGACCACACGTTCACAAGAAGCAACGATTCAGTACAATAAAGCATGTGCCAGCGTAAAACTTACAGTTAAGTAGGCGAAAACAGATAAATGGACAGAAACGTGCTCCAACTTAGATCTCAGACAGAATGGAAATAAAGCATGGGCATTAGTAAATAATCTTTCTGGAGAAAGTATACTGTTCAAAAAAAGAAACGCATAGCTATTCGAGGGCGCGTTTTTATGAGTTTGTAAGTAAAATTTGGTGCTAGGGTATATAAAAACCAGCCTCAACTGTTCTTTACAGAGTCAAATGCATGTGTTGACCTGAATTGCGTTCGTTTTTGTAATCGTTACAACGCAGTGGTCAATAGTGTTTATGACGCAATTTTTGACCACAGCTCATGTTGCGCGCACGTGAAAGCAACAACATTTGGGGTGAACACTATTCACTGACAACGCAACTGAAACCCTATAAAAGGATAACGCTACACACAAAAAATTCAGTTCAATTTCAAGCAAACATTTATGGCGTCGCTATCGATAAATTTAGGGAACATTGCTATTGACCGACTGCATGCAGGCGAAAGTCAAAGTCAGGTTGCCAGGCATCTAAACGTGCATCAGAGTACCATCAGTCGACTTTGGCACCGGTTCCAAGCCACTGGCTCAGTTGAAGACCGGCATCGCAGTGGACGACCCAGAGTGACAACAGCAGCGGAGGATCGCTTTATTTGGCTTCGTCATCTCAGAGACAGGTGTACAACAGCTTCCTCAACTGCCCAGTCATTGCCTGCAGGACGTCATGTGTCTGATCAAATTGTCCAGAATAGACTGCATGACGCTGGACTTTGGGCACAACGACCTCACCGAGGACCTGTCCTTACGCTCCGCCTTACCAATATTACTGGTGTTTGTATACTTGTTATGTTTGAAAATATTTGGTAATAATATTTTGAGTCTGAGATTAGAACCCTAGTCAAAGGGCGAATACTCAGTATTTGCTTCGTATGAATGTAATATATAGTTGTCTCACTTGAATATAGAGTTCAGAGGTTATCTTTAACGCATGCCCAGACCGGGTGTGTTTTGAAAAGGGTCTTCCGTTATGTTTTTTCTGCGATGGCTGGTCTGTACCCGGGAAGTCCGAAGATGGGATCTTTCCGTGGTTTATTTTGGGAAAGGAGATAGTTTCTCTATATGACTGTTATGTCGGTAATCCTCCCCAGTGTTTGTTCTTAACGCCAAAAGATGGTGTGAGCTATTCGCCAGTGTATTTCCATAACAAGGTAACGAAGCCAGTTTATGTACCCTTCTGCAATGCCTAGATGAGCAGACGTTTCGTCGTGCCTAGATTATTATTGACTACAGAGGAAGATGATATGCTACCTAGCAGTCCTATGTTATTTGATGTGACCAGCATTATTAATTGCAGAATATTCAGAGCCCAATAAGGACATTTATGTATAAACAGCATCTTTAATTATGCTTCATATTTTCCCCTTGGGTGAGCGAGGCTCACTGGAAAAGTAAAGCCATTTTGGATCTCATTGCCAGTTTAATAAAATCATCTATCGAGAACAGGGACAACCTTATTATCTGATGATGATAGAGATCTGTTATCTATAAGGAAAATAAAACCCCACTACCGGTGGTTTAAGATCGTTATCATGAACATTTGCTGGATTTAAGGCTTGTAAGACTTAGACAGAAGAGGGTCTGATAAGGAGCCATTATTAAGTAATATTTATTGGCTGACGCGATTAGTCAGCTAAGGAATGAGACTATAGACAGATCAGAATACTATGTGCTTGCCTACGATCATTCCATAATATCCAGATGCTATGTATTTCTTCACGTATACAACAATGTGTGTGTCAACTTGTTCCAGTGACTGTCAACCGTAATGTCAGAGTATGTGTCACAATAAATATATGAAAACGTCAATAGCAGTTCAGGACATCATTGACTTGCATACGAGTGTGTGAGTGTATTCTAACCAACATGTCAACTTCAGAACATTCCACACATTCGCGCAATTGACATTTATACACCCACTCATTGCATTAGAATATATGCACCTAACAGTACACCTTGTCAGGGCCTCAACAGTCGGTGACCTGACCCATTTAAAGAACATTGTGACTGGACGATCAATCTCACAAAAACACAGTCCTTATCAATCTGGTGACCGAAAATTAGAACTTATCAATGTGGTAGGCCAGCTTTCTGGGTCAACCTGCACAGTGGACATTGTACAGAAGTCAACTACTGATACCAGACGGTTTCCTGTGGCCACATACGACACACATGAACACCAGTGTACAAGTTTGTAGTACAACTCTACAGTCGATGTCAGCGTGACCTGTCCTATCGAGCGTATGCAGTAACTAGGTCAGCGCTTGTTGACATTTGTCATAGTACAGACAGCATTGAACAGACTGTGTTTATTTGGAAGAAACAGTATCACACATCAGTGTTGGAGCGTATATGTGGCTGTGTTTGCGACAAGTACAGTGCAACTGAAGCGAGAAGTCCTACTTGTTATTCTTAGGAACAGTAAACGGTGGCTTTTCCTGCACTTCTCTAGATTGTGTTGAACTTTGTAATATTTAAGGCCAGAATCAATTATTGATTAAAGTGGTAGTTAATTTTGATAGAAACTGTACCATAATTCTTTATAACTGAGCCTTCTCCGCAACACATTCTATCTGCAACACATACCAAGTCATATAGGTCCTATATTAGTGTTCTGTAGGGAGCAATTTTCTTAATTGAAAATTTGCACGCAACATCTGTTGCTATTTTTGTTAGCTGTGATGATCTGTCCCATCGTTGTTTTTGTAATATTTTTTCTGTTCTTCAGTTTTGTTTTGATTTGTTTGTATTTGTAGGTCTACCCTTTCCTAAAATTTAGTTCTATACACATTTATATTTATACACTGTGACGTCATTTGTGTTGTTTATTTCCTCGCGGTTATCATCACAGGTTCTGTGATTATTTTCTTCAGTTTTCTATTTAACTTATTTGATTTCTGCGAAAGTTTTCGTATTGTCTTTCTTGAATGTCTTTTGTTTATGTTGTTGGTTGACATATACTATAAAATATACTTGATCATACACTACAAGCTCTGTAGTGAACTTATGAGAAAGAATCAACTGATGATTAATTGCTATTATTAGAGGTACACAATTGATTATACAAGACCTTATTTAAAGGCTTGTTTCCCACAGAGATTGGGATAAAGAGAGCTGATTATTCAAGCTATTGTTTCCATTTAGTTGGAGATAGATTTCATTATTGCTATTTCAGGTATCTAGTCACATATTGGTATACATTATGTCGACTTTAGATTACTTCATTGAGTTAGGGAAATCCCTAGGCAAGACTGGTGATAAGTTGGAGGAGTATGCTACCAGTCAATATGAAAAAGCACAAAAATTTGAAATTGATAAACTGAAGGCTGAGGAGAAAAAACAAAAAGCCGAGGATAAAAGAATGGAATTAGAATTTGAGCAAAAGAAATTGCAGATGCAAGTAGACGAAAGGAGATTCCAAATGGAAATGGAAAAACAAAATAAAGAAGCTGAACAAAAGAGATTAGACAAAGAAGCTGAACAAAAGAGATTAGACAGAGAAGCTGAGGCTGAACAAAAGAGATTAGACAGAGAAGCTGAGGCTGAACAAAAGAGATTAGACAGAGAAGCTGAAGCCGAGGAGAGAAAAGCAAAAAGAGAACATGAGGAAAAACTGTTAGCATTTGAGTTAGAAAAATTGAAATTGACAAATATGAGTAATGTTAATCAGTCCTCTAGTGGTAATGGTAAACCCTTTACTTACAAGTTCAAGGTACCAGCGTTCAATCCTTCCAGTGATGACATAACATTCTGGCTGGATAGATTTGAACGCTCTTGTCGAGCTCATAATGTGGATAAATCACAATATGCTAACCAGTTATCAGAAAATTTGAAAGGTGATTCTCTGACTAATTTAAGTTTGGTTAAAGAGACTGACAAGGATAATTATGATGTTATTATGGCAGCTTTATTGGGAAAATATAAATTAACAGAGGAAGGTTACCGTATTTTGTTTAAGAAAATGGTACCTGAATCAGGGGTAGAATTCTCAGAATTCATTGCAAGGACACGTCTTACATTTAATCGTTGGATTGAGCTGTCCAAAACAGAAAAGACATATGAAGCCCTTATGGACTTGTTGCTCAGAGACAAGATTATGTCAAGTGTAAATAAACCATTCCTTGAATTCCTACATGAGCGTAAACCCAAGACACTAAAAGAAATGGAAGAATATTGTACCCAATACGTCACGGCACATCCGGACGTAGCTTTTAGCAATGCTAAGGTTAAGGAAAGTATGCCAGTTGCTTCAGCAACACCATACAACCCTAATTATTCACACAAATTTCAGGGACCACAAAACAGGTTTGATAAAAAGGGTAATCATAATAGTTATCAAAACCAAGGTAACCAATCATTTCACGGTTCTTCTGCGAAGAACTGGAGACGAGCCGACAGTTCTCGATACAGAGGTGGTCATAATTATAGGAATTTCCGCAGAGGAAGTCATTATAGGAACTATCCAAGTCATCCATCATGGAGACAACAAGATCATAATTATAGAGATACTCATTATAATGAATATGATAATGGTAACCATGACAACTATGACTCAAACCCAAATAGGGGTTACAATAGAGGAAACAATAATGATTACAGAGGCAATAATAATCGAGGTAGATCACAATACAAAAAACATAAATCACATGATCAGGCAAACTCTGCACAGCAAGAGTCATATGAAGCCTATAAACAGACTAAAGATAATAATGACGCTAATAATATGGCATGTTCCGCTTTTGATTTTGGAAGAGCATCTCAGTGCCCCAATGCAAAACATTATTTGAACCAACTACGGTGTCCACTTTAAGTTGTGGCCATCCTCTTCCCGCTCTTCCTGCGTCAGTCGCGCATGATGGAAGAGGTTCTCTTGTCTTACATAAAGGTTTAGTAAATGACAATCCAGTCCCATTTCTTTTTTATTCTGGATGCACCACAATTGGTGTTAGGCAATCACTTGTAGATCCTTCTCGTGCCACCGGAAAAGTAGTCAAATGTGTGACATTTGGCGGCACCTTAGAGAAATACTCTACTGCTATCATTAAGATTGCTACTCCTTTCTTTACAGGAGATGTACACGTATGTCTTCTGCCGAATCCGATCGCTGATCTTATCATCGGTCGTATTCACGGAGTCAAAGAATGCACTCCACAACAAATTTCCGTTTGGGAAAAACAAAATATGCAAACTGCTAATGCTGTAGTCACTAGAGCTCAAGCTCTTAATATGCCTCAAACTTCATCTACTGAAGATAATGAAGTGCATAACCAAGATGATCACTCGGTAATTTCTCGTGACTCGTTTATAAAACAGCAAGAAGATGATCCGACTCTAAAGAAATTCTTCACTCTTGCAACAAAAGGTGATCCGAATAAAGATACAAAGCGTAAATCTTGGATTACAATGAAGAATGGCGTACTTGTACGTATGGTGCAAGACTCCGCTAAGTCAAGTCATTCTCAGATTCTTGTACCCAAGAATTTGAGAGTTAAAATTTTGCAACACGCACACGACTCTCAGTGTGCTGGACATATGGGTTTTTCCCGTACAAAGTCAAGAGTTTTGGCGGCTTTCTTTTGGCCATTAGTGAACAAGGACATACGGATTTATTGTCGATCTTGTAAAGTATGTCAAGAGGTCAAATCCAAAGGTCTACGCCATGCTGCACCTATTCAGGCTGCAGACATTCCTATTCGACCATTTCAGAAAATGGCGATAGACATCATTGGTCCATTTAAGATCAAATCTGCTAGAGGACATCAGTTTATTTTGACGTGTGTTGATATGTGCACACGTTGGCCAGAGGCTATTCCTCTGAAGAGCATTACTACTGCTGACATTGCAGATGCTCTTTGGCTTATATTTTCTCGTCTGGGATTCCCCGGAGAGATATTATCAGACCATGGCACCCAACTAATATCGGATACCATGTCTCAAGTAATGTCTACTCTACAGATAGAGAGATCTTTGAGTAGTATCTATCATCATATGTCCAATGAGATGGTCGAACGGCTAAATAGAACACTCAAGAACTTACTAGGTAAGATAACTGAGGATCATCCTCAAGATTGGCACAGGGTTTTACCCGCGGCCCTCTTCGCTTACAGAGAGGTCCCCAATGAACATACAGGATTTTCTCCCTTTGAACTTGTCTTTGGCGCGCGACCGCGCGGCCCTATGTCTTTGCTTCATGATCTCATAACCGCTGATAATATTACCGATGACACAAAATCTTCTTACGAATATGTCATCGCGCTGAGACAAAAGATTATCGAAGCATGCAAATTGGCAACTTCTTCTTCTGAATTTGCTAAACAGAAGGCAAGACAATTTGCCAATAAGAAAAGAACCATACGACAACTTTGTCCTGGTGACAAAGCATTTGTTTTGCTACCTTGTAGGGAAAACAGACTTCTTATTTCTTGGAAAGGTCCGTACGATATAATCTCGAAAATTTCCGATGTTGACTACATTGTCGATATTGATGGAAAGCATAAAACCTTCCACATCAATATGCTTACGGAATTCCATGAGCGTCCGGATTATTTACAGCCTATTTTCCAGGCAACGGACGATTCACCAGTCCAACATGGTCATTACTCATCACTGTCCGTAATACAGGATGAGGAAACAAGTTTTTCGGATGTTAATCTTCCGCTTCCGATGATTCCACTTCATTCGAGTGAATCATGGAAAAATGTTACTGTCTCTCCTGATTTATCTCTAGGAGAACAGCGACAATTTTCGGTTATGTTACAAACATTTCAGGATGTCCTTACTGACATTCCTGGACAAACTCATGTCATTGAACATGACATTATTCTAACTGACCATAATCCTATTAGAGTCAGACCTTATCCTATCCCTATACATTTTCAAGCACAGGTTGAGAAGGAGTTGGATGAGATGATAGATTTAAAAATAATTGAACCATCCACTTCTGCATATTGTTCGCCGATGGTTATTGTTCGAAAAAAAGACAATAACATATGTCTTTGCGTTGACTATCGCAAATTGAATCAAGTTACGAAGTTTGATGCTGAACCTATGCCTTTATTAGAAGAGTTACTTACTAGGCTTTCTAAATCTCATTTTTTCACTAAACTTGATTTGTCTAAAGGATATTGGCAAGTTCCTTTATCTGAACGCGCCAAACCTTTTACTGCTTTTTCTACACCTAGAGGCCTTTTTCAATGGAATTTCATGCCTTTCGGCCTTATGAACGCACCAGCTACATTCGTACGCATGATGCGTCGAATCCTATCTTATCGGTCAGATGTCATTGCGTACCTAGACGACATCTGTCTTTTCAGAGATACTTGGGAAGATCACTATTCAGGGTTAGTTGAATTACTATCTACTCTACGCGAGTATAACCTGACAGCGAAACCCTCTAAAGCCTGCATTGGTTTTAGCGAAATTTCTTTCCTAGGCCATCGAGTTGGTCATGGTTTCCTAAAGACAGAGGACCATAATATCACTAAGATACTTAACATAACTATTCCTAAGACTAAAAAGCAAGTGCGAAGTCTCTTAGGTCTTATTCAATTTTATGGAAGATTCATTCCGAATCTATCCTCTATCATGGCACCTCTTTCTACACTACTAAAGAAAGGGTCGGCTAATATGGTCCACTGGTCACAGGAATGCCAATCCTCTTTGGATAAGATTAAAAATTTGTTTTCAACACCACCTATTTTAGTGTTACCTAGTACAGATAAGACATTTGTTCTTCGTAGTGACGCTTCATCCACTAGGATTGGAGCGGCACTAATGCAAAAGTACTCTGGAACTCTGCATCCTGTAATGTATATCTCCAGAAAACTTAATGCTGCAGAAAGGAATTATTCGGTTTTAGACTGTGAACTATTGGCTATGGTATGGTCAATTCTCAAACTACAAAGATTCCTTCTAGGCGCACATTTCATAGTAGAAACCGACCAGAAAGCTCTTACAGCTATACAGAATAAGAATTTGAAGAGCTCGAGGTCTACTCGATATGCAATTGCTCTTCAACCTTTTCATGTCTCAGTACGAGCTATCCGTGGATCAGATAATGTGATGGCAGACATTTTGTCTAGATGCCCACATGATTCCACCTAACTGTTAGGTCTTGTATTTCTTAACACATCTAAGTCTATAACAGTTCTTCCTCTATATCAAGATAGATACACATTGTAATTTGTAATATAGTGATTGTATCACTACTATCACTACGTTCATTGATATATATTCACCGCTGTTCTTTGATGATTTTTCTTCTTTGTCAATCATGTACTTATAGTGCTTAAATATGAAATTGTTATATGCATTGTGACATTGCCAGCATTGTAGTATACGTTGGTGGCACATCCCTGGAAATATTTATACTTAAGAGAAATGCTTTCTCTGAGATTTTGAGATATATTCTCACGAGTCGATCTATGACTTTATCTTAATTTGACATTATAAATTGCTCTTATTAGTCATCTGCGCATTATTCGTGCGTTGTGAGCCTATTGTATGTTGCTCTCAGATGAAAAAAAAAATTTCATTTATTTTTTCCGGGGGTTGCGGTAG
>JAMPIV010017686.1:0-104093 GCA_024509875.1 Oreohelix idahoensis | reverse complement strand
GAAACAATTGATCGAGATCCGTGGCGGGGGCATTGTTAATAGAATAGCGTGAGTCAGCATGGCTTTGTTGTATAGAAGACTTATTTTAGGACCTATTATTGGTCTTTTCCTGTCCTTGTGTTGTATCGTGCGATTATCGGTGATCAGACTGTATCCGTCCATGTTTGAAACGGCCACCAAAAATGTAACCGTACTGTTTATTCGTGATGTAAAGCTGGCAGCGTTAACATTCGATTATCCCTTTACTGAGTAATGTTGCGTTCGATGTAGTTCCACCATAAATGTAAACGGCAGGAATGTAACGGTTACCAGAGTGAGGCACTGCCAGGGTACAAGACACTCACAGTAAACCCGTGCATGTTGTAGATCTGTGCTATTGTAATTATGATGTGTCTAGTGTGGTAACAGAACACGAATCTTGAGGTTCTTATTTATGTCAATAAAAGCACCATACACTCACATGCAGGAGTCAATGATGAATTGAAGACTGCTGGCACCTACACACATTATTTTAACCAAACGACAGTAGCAACAACAGGACAGTCATTCGAATAGAATCAAGGACTTCACATAGATTACAAAAATGACTGTTTTATGGCAGTATCAAAGGCTTGCATCATTACATCCGAGGACATACCCAAACATCATCTGTCCTAATGTTGCAAATATGTAAATGTAAGCTTCCGTACCATTGACCTCCAGCGCGTCAGGTACGTTAATATAGACGTTCTGTCGTCCAAACGTGTAACGATCTCCTAAAATTGCGTAGCAATAATTTATCACATAGAAGAGCTGTTGTTGTAGATTCAACTGGCATAGGCCCGCCAAGGTAGTAATTCCTCTGCTGATAACATATTGTGCGCGTAATTACAGTCAGGCACTCGCTAAGTCGTGTAGCGATCAGCTGTGTTATCCTGTTTTGCATAGCAGGCACTGACCCAAACACATGTCTAAAACATATAGTTATATAAACCGCCAACCTGACAGCGGCGTCCACAATAATTTATCATCATCATTAGGCATCTGTTTCACATTGAAAACACTATAGACTCAATTTGGCTAGAACTAGAAGTCAACGAAGAAATTATTGTCTCAACAAGATCTGTGGTGAGGTTTTCACTCAACCGATAGGTCAGTTTCAAAATGTTCTGCAGCCCAAGGCATAAGTAAAAAGAAAGTCATGTTTTCCATTCATAAAGAATCTTCCTGATACACACTTAAACAAACTACTCACTGGGGAAAACATAGACCATTTCAGTCATAACGTAACTTTCCATTCCTCCATCCCCATGATGATATACGAGAAAAATCACAAACGGACATCTTAGACCGACAGCCCCCAGATCGTTACAATCAAAGATGACGGAAGTCCACAAGTTCGGCACTCCAGGAACACGTGCGCAGCATGCCCCCCTAGACAGCCATAAAAAATGAGCATCGTTCAGACAGAATCAACGACAAACGAATGAAAGAAAGGAGAATATAACCACTTAAAATCAACCTGACATAGAAGTTAATTTACCCAACTTATCCAACTTATGACCAACAAAAGTTTTACAACAAAAAAAAAGTTATTAAATAGAATTTACCTAAATGACCTCCGTCAAAACGGCAAAAGTATAAAAATAGAATTTACCCATTATGACTCCGTCAAAGAACGGGACAGCAACAGACAACCGCACACCCCCGTATTAAAAAAAAATGACCCCTTTTACAAAAAAATGACAATCAATGAGCGTGTAGATGTACCACAAGCTCCATGACACATGAATAATGTTGCCAATGAAAGAATCAACCGGAGAGAATCAAAATCGTCTCGCCAAATAATAGAAAATAACTTCGGGAAGGGTACCCATCGAAGAAACCTTCAGGTTGCTGGCGATAGCGGTAACAAAAATCTTAGACATAACTAATCAGGCAACCATAACTGCAAACATATTGTGCAATACTAAAATCTCCACTAGCAATGATTGACCTGCAAGATGATGACGCAATCTATCCGCGCTGAAGAGAGTACATTCGTCACTCTACAAATTAACAATTTTTATACCCTGATTTCTTAAGTTGTACTAGGTGTCAATGGATGGACCTGACCACATTTGTAAAATTCCTTACACAATATCTAAACACTATGACAGCAGTATATTATATAACAGAGAATAAGTGCTGCAAATTTCTTTGAACAAAAGTAAGGTATGGGAGCGTCAGAGTCGTATGGTTCTTCACAAAATCGCTCCGTACTTTGTTTTTACTAAGTCTGTAAAGCTCAGTCCCCCCCCCCCCCCTCGCAGCCCCACCAACCCAATAAAACCAATTGACATTAATTAGTCCTCACATGCCCCTATGAATGCACTTGATAGGTCCACAGTTTAGTCCCAAGAATCTAATATTGAGAATGAATATTATATGTGGCCCATTTAAAAAATTTTTCGGCTTTTCCTTGTATTTTTTTACGCCTTTATTTTTTATGTTTGATCAAGGCTATGTTAAATCACTTCGCCAGTTA
This sequence comes from Oreohelix idahoensis, assembly GCA_024509875.1. Taxonomy (NCBI): domain Eukaryota; kingdom Metazoa; phylum Mollusca; class Gastropoda; order Stylommatophora; family Oreohelicidae; genus Oreohelix; species Oreohelix idahoensis. Next base: position 101,587 of record JAMPIV010017686.1, on the reverse strand, counting down.
ACAGTCAAAGTAGATAATAATCGAGAAAGAAACAATTGTCTGTATTAGTACTAACAATGTCTTAACACAATTTCAATCCTTAAGGTGAAAAACAAATGTGCGTTAATGTTATATATTATGAACAGACATGAGTCTGTGAAATGTGTATCCATGGATGTATCATAGTGTAGGTGTCCCAGAGACAAGAACTTAAGTGGGAATCATGTGGGCATCTAGACAGGTAATGTGGACCGCCTAATCATCATTTATCCGAACCACGGATAGCCCCCGCATCGACGTGAGAATGAAAAGGTTGAAGAGGCGTAAGATATGCCTGATCTGATAGAACTCGACGCTCTCTTCAGATATATCCTTGTGGTACTGCCATTAGTAACCAAAACACTGCGTATATAGAAGCCTTGGATTACCTGTGTTCGGTGTTGTTCCATTAAATTAGAAGATATTGCGCGCTCCTGTAGAAAGGAAGTGTGATCTTTTGTCTAGCCTTAAAACTGGGCCACCAAGACCATAGATGCTAAAATATCAAATTCGGACCGGCTCTCAAAACCGAATCGCAGTTTTCTTTCTGCCGCAATCAATTTCCAACAGATAAACATCACAGTATGCAGAGTTATCCTGAATACACCTGCATTAAGTGCCGCCCCGATCCCAGAGGAAGAGACATCACTACGAAGCACAAAAAGTCTTTATCAATCGATGGTAAGTCGTAAGATAGGAGAGAGATGAGAACAAATTCTTAATCTGATCCAATGAAGATTGGCATTATTGAGGACCAGCGCCACATGATAGGAGAACCTTTTTCAATAACGTTGAAAGAGGTGCCATAATAGAGGACACGATTCTCTAATGAATCTTCCGTAGGAATTGTATTAATCCCAAGAGACTACGTACTTGCTTTTTTTGTTTTTAAGGAACCGAGATATTTAATATCTTTTGAAATGTTTTTTGTCCTCTGTCTTCAATAGACCATGACCAAGACGATGACCTAGGAAAGAGATTTCACTAAACCCAACATAAGGCTTTAGCAGGGTTTTAGCAGTCAACGACTATGCTCCTCGGTAGAGCAGTACGATAGTCAATCTTCCTAGGTAACCACATTGATAGATAAAGTTCTGTGAAGGGGTTCTTCCCAAGTATCGCTGAAAAAGACGGAGATGATCGTACCAAGTATGCGCGATGACATCTCACGATACTGATCAGAATTAGTAGCAAGAATCGCGACGCATCAATGGGATATTGCGGGGGGGCGACTAAGCCGTAGGCTGGGGCGTATCAGTCGACTGGGGACCCGAATAGCAAAGATCATAAAATTTCCATGAAATAGCAACCCCCTAGGTGTTGAGAAAGCCAGTGAAAGGTTTTTGGTACGTCAGTTCCAGCGCTAACGGGAACTTGCTCAGAGTAGCCTTTCGATACAAGTCAAGTTATGTATGTAAAGTGAATCTCGATTTAGAAAGTTCCTAAGTAAAGTAGAAGATCTTAGCAATAAAAGGCATAGGTTCCAGCATCAAACTTCGTAACCTAGGTTTCAATTTGCGATAATCGACGCAAAGACGTATGTTATTGTGTCTTTCTGTTTCTATACAAAGAAATATTTATAGGGGATTAGTTAATAGAAGACATGTGACGATAGAGAGTTATGCCTGAATGGTAGGATGGTTCAATTACGTTTTTTATAAATTGGCTAAGATCAGACTGTGTGAAAAGGGGTTATATATCTAATAAGTGTAGTGTATTATTACATTTCATCTAATTCTCTTCTCGAGATAATCTCGCGCGCCTTTGGTGAACATTGACTAGCGTGATTTAGTATAATGCGTCGCGTACTCTGCATCCGGATTAACTTGAATCCTCAAGAAAGTATTAAATAGGTCATGTATTTTGTATAAATATACGCTCGATGTGTCCAGGAATTTTCGGTCTAAGGACAGTCCAAGTGATAATTGCATTGTAGTCAGAACAGATGAGATACTTGGACGCTGTTTCCGCAGAAGACAAAATTAGAAGAAACTGAAACGTTTCTCTCATGTAAAAAAATATTCCGTTAGAATTGAGTGGAATCTAAGGCAAGAGGTAGAGATTAACATATGATAAAGATCCGTTGTTTTCGCACTCTCCAGTATAAAACCGGACAAGGATGAGATACATGACCATGTTGGAACTGGAGATTCGTCGGCGTCGTGCCTGTACGGTGTTTAGTTAAAATAGGCTTCAAAATAGTCTGGTCGTTGTTGACAATAATAGTGTCCTGATAAGAATATTTATAAGGAAGGTTGTATGCCTCCCAGTCAATATCAGACAACGATCATCATGTAATGCACGTGTACATCGGATAATTTCGTAGAGACTAGATACTATATTGGACCTTTCGCATGTAAACTAGTACAAGGTCAGGTTTCTCCACCCCTCGAAGGAAGTCAGATAGCAAACGCTTTTGTCTCCAGGACAAGAAGTTGGTGACGATGGAGGGTCTGTAAGTTGCCAATACATCGTCTGATAGATAATAAGCACTCAAGATTCGACCTCGCAGTTTTCTTTGGGAGAAATTCGAGGGCAAGGATGAAGTCGCGGTAACTTTCTATGCTTATCGTAATTAAAGAATGCAAATTCTGAATTATGCTAGTGAGCGTCTATCTCAATGATCCGCATTACTCACTGTGCATTTAGTTGATTACACGCATCGCGATTTTTCCTGCACGATGATGTGGACAAAACCTCCACTATTTACACATCTTACCGCTCACTTACGTTATAAAAAACATCACATGATGGCTATCGTGAATGTCGATTGTTATCCATTGTTATTAAGTTTATCTTGTAGTTCTGGTTAGTTGCCACCCGGTTTGGTTATGGTAATTCTCTGATTAACTTACTATTGTTTGTTGCCGGTTTATAATGCTACTGTTTTGTCGCTTGTAATTATTAGTTCTGATGAAATAACTTCTCATTAATGGTAGAGCATCTATCATGTTTTGTCCGTGCTGACAAACTTTAATAGATGGGTCAATCTAAGTTAACTTTCAATAAATATCAACTGATAAGTCCGTGGTGTTCAGAGTCCGAACAGAGTACAATTTAATAGAACACATCCACAATCCAAATAAAATGCAGTTCATCAGAATTCAATTAATAAGCATCATAATTCGACACTTCCTTCATGAGTTCGTGTACCAGTCAAGCTATTTACTGCACGAGCAGAATTCCTAGATAGGGCAAATCCGGTATCGAACAACTCACTAACTTACGCGACCTAAGGTGAGACCTTCTTGGATCCATTACTCGCTCCATTAAGAATTGCTCCCGAAGTATAGACGCAATACAATTCTCCTCTTCGAACAAGTAAATCCCTTTTTCATCCACTTGATATATAAATTATTTGTATCCACCAGTAGTATAGGCGTGACCCAAATATGCCACGCTATTCAATCAAGAAAATCCTTGATATCAATATCCTTCTACTGGGAGACTTCAAACCAACTCTTCCGTCCGTCTAGGACCAAATATAACAACATTATGGGTACAAATACAATGTTGTCACGTGCTACCTTACCAACGCGACACGTCCCACATAAAAGGAACTACTAGACGCAAATTATGCTCCTCGATCGCTTCAACATCGTAAAGCAAAAACTATAATATAATCGTTCTATTGCAGTATTGCAACAACTAAAAAATGTGCAACTTTTATCCGAGCTTACAACCTAGTTGTCTACAAATCATATATCCTCTTGTGTAACATTTCCTCCTTTGGAGCCGACGGGGTAAAAAAAAATCTAGACTATAAGATTTTTTTTTTTTGTGTAATAATGGGTATGGTGAAAAAAAAATGTTTAAAGATGTTTCGATCATACGAAATCACTACTATCGTCGAAAGATCGTAGTTTGTCAAAATTTAAGTCCATGTCCTGAACAGAAAGAAAAATGTCAACTGTAAATGTCAAACCGTGACTAATTTATTAAATACTTATTGTCTGTGAAGAAAGTTCTAACTCGGTAATTTAGTACAAATAGAAAATGGTAATTAACCATTATAGTATAAATTGTAATGAGTCATAATATTAACTAAATGTAACTGTGTAGTATCTTATAGAATATAGTAAATTTTCTCCTAAAGTAAAGAAAGTTTTAAGTGCAATTAAATAGCTGAGGAAAGAAAAGAAAAAGATGTAAGGAAAGTAAGAGTAGTAGTTAATAAAGTATTAAAAGAAATAAAAGAAAGTTTAAATAGACTAGAATATAATAGATGTACGTAAGGAAAAAAAAATAAACGTAACCTATAAACTAACTTAGTATGTGAATTAACAATATATAGAATTTACTATATATATTAATATTATGTTAAAGTAAGTTTCATACATACATATAAAAATATGAAACACATTTAATTAGCTAGCATAACTATATTATCCTATTTGTGTTTTTGCTGACTATGTATCTATTACTTGTTTTATTATTATATTATTTAATCATGAATACTATTAACTAATGTCATTCCCTAAGGAATTAACGTTGGGTCCTTCTTTCGTAAAGTTCCACGAATATCACGTATCATTCCGACGAAATGTATATGAAAAATATATCTGTATGTCACTTTGTTCCTTATTTTCACTTTTTCATCTTGAATGTATCCTATTTGGAATTCGACTGAGTCACGAATTGGACACTAACCAAATTGATAGACGTGCACACATATTCACAACACAACGTTGTCAATGTTATGTGATATTCTATTCGGATTAGTTACAGAACGTTTGAATGTTGCGTTAGAATTTCTTCTTTGTCAACTTGTTTGACCTGGAATTTTGTAAGTTTGTAAACTCTTGCAGAACATTCAACAAGTGTCAGTTTTCATCACCAAGTTCTGGTTCCATGAGTTATTTATGTTTTCCCTTCTTAATATGGCAAAGGATTGCGGATAGAATATCAGCGACTATATTTACTCATGTCCTGGAATTGCCTCGATGGTGAAATTAAATGGCTGAAGCAGGATTGAAAAACGAGCAAGTTTGGCGTTCTTATGATTCGCTTTTCTAAGTGATGCTACAGCATGTTGGTCAGTTTGTATGACAAAGGAGCGCCTAGCAGAAACTTCTCTATTGTTTTTGTATTGCCCATACGACTCCCAATAGCTCCCTATCTATCACCCTAGTAGTTTCGCTCTGTAGTCTCGGTGAGTTTTCTGGATAAATAAAGAGTAGGGATGCAGGACGCCGTCGTGTTCTTGCAATAGCGTACCTCCCAATCCGTAATTGCTCGCATCTGTACGGAGTATAAAACATTTTTTTACTATTCTGGTAACCTAAGAATAGGTTTGCCTGGAGAAGAGAGAGATAATATTTTGTCAAAAGTTGTCTGGCAGTCTGTTGTCCACAGAACTTTTGTTGGCATATCTTTCTTCAGTAACGAAGACAAGACAGCCGTAATTGTTGACAAGTTAGGAATAAATCTACTATAATATTGTACTAAACCCAACAAGCTCCTAACTTGTTTTTTTGTTTGTGGAACTGATAGCTGTAAAATCTTAGACACATTTTGAGGAATAGTTTTTATATTTGTCCAGCCCCTATTATATGTCCCAGGAATGTTATTTCTTGAAAAAACCTACTTGCATTTTGCTAGGTCTGGCAGTTAAGTTATTAGGTTCTTAAAATATCTAATACTGAACCTTATCCAATGACATGTTTATCAAAGGAATGACTAAACAGACAGATGTCATCAATATAAGTGATGATGTCTGTTCTGCAAGCTAAAATTCTTCGCATCATGCGAATGAACGTTGCAGGCGCATTCATTAGCCCAAAAGGCATGACATTCCACTGATATAGACCTTGTGGAGTCGAAAATGCAGTGTAATATATTGCTTGTTCAGTTAAGGGGAATCTGCCAATATCCCTTGGTTAAGTCAATTTTTGTGAAATATCTAGCAGATGAAAGACGAATAAGTAGATCGTCAATCAAAGGATGAGGTTCACTGTCTGGTACAGTTTGAGCGTTAAGTTTCCTATAATCTACACATAATCGTATATTTTATTGTTCTTTTTTCTTACAATAACTAGTGGTGAAGCGAATGGCGAGTTACTATGTTCGATAATTCCTAATGCTAACATCTGTTTAAGTTCTTGGGATGTTTTATCTTGAAAATGGATAGGTACAGAGTAAGGACGAAGTTTTATAGGAGTATTGTCCTTCAGTATAATGTCATGAGAAATGATAGAAGTTCGACCAGGTATATCCGTCAGAACATCAGAGTAGGTTTCTAGGACTAGGTGTTTAGTAATGGAATTATTTTCATCTGAAGTAAGTGAAGGTGAAATAGCAAACATCCCTCCAAGATTCTGAAGATTGCAGTTCCGGTATAGGAAAAGACATTTCAAACCTCAGGAAAAGATGCTTCTTCTTCCTGAATTACAGAAAGACTAGAGTATTGATAAGAATTAACTGATTTGTGTCTAAGTCATGGAAGATAGACTGTAGATGAAGTGGACGGGTAAAGAACTCTTTCAACATATTTATATGATAAAATTTTTTTTCTGACCTTTTATGTCTAATATGTAGTCGACGTCAGAAATCTTATCTACTATTTTGTATGGTCCATTCCAAGCAATTAATAATTTGTTACCCTTTTGTGGAAGTAGTACATATGCTTCGTCACCAGGAAATAACTGGCGGAGTCTTCTATTTTTGTTTTGAAATTGTCTAGCTCTCTCCTTCGCAGCCTCTGATGAAGCTGTTGCCATGCAGCAAGCCTCTATGATTTTTTTTACGTAAGTTAATAACGTATTCATAAGATGACTGTGTTTCCTGAGTCATCTCAGAGTCGAGTAGTAAGTCTTTAATGAGTCCCATTGGGCCTCTTGGAGGAGCACCAAACACTAACTCGAACGGAGAAAAACAGGTCTGCTCATGCGGAATTTCTCGGTAAGCGAACAACACAGCTGGAATAGCTCTGTCCCAATCTTGAGGATTGTTTACCGTAACTTTATGTAAAAGTTGTTTAATAGTACGGTTGAGCCTCTCAACGGACCCATTACTCATCGGATGATAAACACTGCTGAGACTTCTTTCTATATTTAGTGTCTTCATTACCTCCTTCATTGTATCAGACACAAATTGTGGTCCATGGTCCGAAAGTAATTTTCTTGGAAACCCAAGCCTAGAAAATATTAATATCAAAGCATCAGATATATCAGCTGTTGTAATATGTTTCAGAGGTATGGCCTCTGGCCATCGTGTACATAGGTCAGTACATGTTAATATGTACCTATGCCCTCTGGCAGTTGGTAACATAGGACCAATAATATCTATTGCCATCGTGTCGAAAGGACGAACTGATATTTCACTGGCCTGAATGGGGGCATTATGAAACGCTCCACGAGACTTAACTTCCTGGCAAGTCACACAGGAACGTACGTATAAAGATACTTCTCGTGAAATTCCCGGCCAGAAAAACGATGACAACACTCGTGAACGTGTTCGAGTGTAGCCCATATGACCCGCGCATTGGGAGTCATGTGCATGCCGTAGTATGTATGTCCTTAACGACGATGGTACTATGACCTGATGTTTTACCTTATCTTTGTCAACACTATTTCGAATCAAAATATCATTATGAATAGTGAACCAATGTTTAGCTCTATTCTTAACCGTAATATCATCATGTTTGTTCACTAATGCAAAAAATTTCTTCAAAGAGTTGTCTTCTCTTTGTTTGCGAGCAAAAGACTCTCTTTCAATCATGGAGGTAGGTATATCATTAGAGTACTCCATCACTTTAGTGGCTGTAGTATCCTTCCTTTCCAACTCGTGAGCTTGAGCTCTTGTTGTCACTGTATTGGCTGCATACAAGTTCACTCTTTCCCATTCCAATATTTCCTCGGGAGTACAGTCTTTGCTGCCATGTATACGTCCGATTGTCAAATCTACAACCGGATTCTGAAGTAAACAAACTTTAACTTTCCCTGAAAAAAAATGGAGTTTTAACCTCTATAATTGCAGTTGGATAATATTCCACTGTCCCTCCAAAGGTAATACAGCGTACAAACTCTTTAGTAACATAACGTGGATGCACTAAGGATTGACGGATACCAATGGTGGTGGATTCGGAGTCTCTTAAAATAGAAATAATATTTCCATCCAGGATTCCCTTGTTAAAAATCAATGTCCCAGTTCCATCGTTAGCCGTTAGACAAATAGCAGGAGTAGGTAGGTTGTGTAACCTGTATTGTCGGCTGACTTGATTTCTGAAAAATAGTATGGCATTGTGGACAAACATTTGCCACGTTATTATCAATGACATAGCATGCAGATGAAGAATGTGTTGGAGTGTCAACATTGTTATTACATGGAGATGCATTCATGGTCAATGCTGCCCCTGTGTTATGTGTAAACTGTTGATGATGTCTGGAGATGGAGTGTTGTCTATCCCGAACACCTGAATAATTATTATCATTGCCTCTACTGTTGTAACTTTTATGTCGTGGTTTAAAATTTTCATTCTTCTTCTGATAATGATTACCACTATTATTGAATTTGTCAATACCAAATTTATTCCAACTAGGCTTGTGTTGGAAATTATCTTTAGGTTTAAATTGAGGTATTTGATTTCTGAACTGTTGTCTACCTCGGTTAAAATTGTTATAGCTGTTATAATGATTTTGTCCATGATTATAATTATCATTATATCCTTTGTAAAAATGGTTCCTATTAAGACTATGTGTCCTTGCTTTGTCATAACCGTGGTACGACATGTTGGATGCCACTGGTAATGGTTCTCGTGTATGTGAATTCCCTAAACTGACGTTAGGATGTGCACAACAATAATTTATAGACATCTCTTCTAAGGACGCAATGGTGGGTGGTTTTCGTTCCTGTAGGAATGAAAAGAATGGCGGACTAACTGAAGATAGTACTTTATCTCTAAGTATCAGGTCCACTAATTTATCATAAGATTTTTCCACTCCCGCAAGTTCAACCCATCTGTTGAAGGTGTCTCGTATATTTGATATAAATCCTGAAAAATCTTTATGTGAATCTGGCTGAAGATTTTTAAATTTTAATCTACAACCTTCCTCATCTAAATGAAACCGTCGCAATAGCAAAGCCTTAATGGCATCATAGTTACAAGCTATTGTAGGATCTACATTTTCAGTTGCGTTCAAGGGCTCACCATCTAAAAATTCTCGAAGTTCAAGTGCCCATGCTGATTTATCCAAATTATTAGTCTTACATACTTGTTCAAAACGTGACAAGTACGATGATAAATTATCATAATTAAGTTTGAAATGTGGCAGTTTAAAGTTATAATAACTTTTATGTTGTGTAGCTGAAGACATATCATTAGCATTAACACCATGGCTAGTAGTAGCGCATTGTGCTTTTAATTTGGCTGTCTCCAATTGGATAAGTGCCAACTCCTTTTGTTGTTGCATTATAATTTCATCTTGTTTCTTTTTATTTTCCTCCTCAATTCTTAATATTTCATTTCTTGCCTCTTTTCTATCTTCTTCTTGCTTTGCAAGTTCTTTCTGCTTTTCTAACTTTGCCTCACGTTCTTCTTCTTCACGTTTTAACTTTGCCTCACGTTCTTCTTCTTCACATTTTAACTTTGCCTCACGTTCTTCTTCTTCACGTTTTCTATCTGCCTGTTCTTGTTTATAAATAGCTAGTTGTTCTTCAGCAAAAGATTTCAGTTCTGGTCCTTTAAAACCAAAATCTTTCCCTATTCTAACGAAAGTTTCTAACGTAGACATTCTGAAATCAATGATCTATGTAGTTAATCAATAATGTATTGTAAACACCAATAAAAATTATTAAATTATTTATGTGTACTCAATGGCCAACGTAGTACTATTTTTAATAAAATTATACTACTTAATATCTAACATGATGCTCATATTCACCAAGAAATATAACCCTATAGTTATTTGTCAATATACTATATCATCATGCCTTAGTCATGATGGATAAACACTAGTGCACTGGGCCATTACTGCAAACAGTTGCAATTATCAAGTTCCTCTTATTTATTTTCAAAAATTAATCAAAATATATGTTATTATATTAATACCCAACTAAGGTAAGCTATCCCTATTAGAGTATAAGCTTAAACATCAATAAAGACAAAACAAACCATAAATAAAATTGTACAAGACATTAACATTTCACAATTGACAATTGCAAACATTAAAAAATGATTACTTGAATCAAATAAAACACGGAAGTATCAGAGAAGTTCAAGGTGACGAAATATGGGTTAATAAACATGTGTACAAATAATGATGACGACACAGGACTCTATATAACGAACATATATTAACAATTAAAATAAATTATAGCAAGATGGAGAAAATACGAAATAGTTACAAACATATTACAGAAATGAATAAAAATTGAAATAGAATACAGGAAAATACACCAGAAATTACTATCACTATACACCTAACATCAAATATCAAATGTTTGCAATAACAAGCAGAACGAGTCCAAAATTATTTCTTTGGGGTCTCTTGTATTCAACTCGCAAATATTCAATTACCCTAGAATCGATTAGAATCTTTGTGGTCAGCTTGTGGCGACCAAACCTACTTACACACATAAAAAACATACGAAGATAGATAGATACATAGAACATGCATGAATTAAATATGCCCACATAATTCGATGGACGACATTTTGCACTGAAACGACCACTACTGGGTTTACTTATCTTTTAGCGTATGAAAGTTTTCCCCGCAAGATGCTGGCAGTTGTCAATGGTACAGATGGGATTCCCTCGAAGCTGGTTTAGTGACTTTGAAAGCATTCGTGTAGTTCTTGATCCATTTTTGAAGGTAAATCGAAGTTTGATACAGATTGCGAAAGGTCTTGACTTCTGCTATGGATTTTGAACATGAAATGATGACGTTGTACTGTCTTTCGTTGTTAGGCGTGTTACGTCACTAACTGCAAGTCACGTGAGCGCTAGCCGATCGTAAACACTTCTAGTTCTAGGTCAATCGAATGATACAATGTCTTTATTTTCCATTTGACTTGAACTCGCTCTTTTGCATGGACTAAAGAAAAATTTTTTTCGTTACTTCGTTATCTTGTCAACTTGGTACCTGTGCTAGCAAATCATTGTCGATTCACGCTCTGGCAACCATTCTCGATTCACGGACTGGCGAACCATTCTCGATCCCCGCAATGGCCAACCATTTTTTGTTACATCGGATTTTCCTGCCGATGAACAAAACTTATTATCACCACTTACACAGATTGTATCGTGCTTCATTGTTCCATTGTTATTAGTTTTATTCTGGTTGTTGCCACCGTTTGTTATGGTATTCTCTGATAACTTCTATGTGTGCCGGTTTATAATCACTGTTTTGTTGTATTATTAGTTCTGATAAATACTTCAAATGGTAGAGCTTCTAATGCCGTGCTGACAAACATGAATAGTGGGTCAATAGTCTGAACTTTCAATAATATCAACTGATAAGTCCGTGGTGTTCAGAGTCCGAACAGAGTACAATTTAATAGCACATCACATCCAAATAAAATGCAGTTCATCAGAATTCAATTAATACATCATAATTCGTCACTTCCTTCAGTCGTGGTACAGTCAAGCTATTTACTCGTGATTCCTAGATAGGCAATCCGGTATCGAACAACTCAACTTACGCGACTAAGGTGACCTTCTTGGATACTTTCCATTAAGATTGCTCCCGAAAATACATTCTCCTCTTCGAACATAAATCCCTTTTCATCACTGATATATAATATTGTATCCACCAAGTATAGGCTGACCCAAATACCTATTCATCAAGAAAATCCTTGATATCAATATCCTTCTACTGGGAGACTTCTAAAACTTCCGTCCGTCTAGGACCAAATATAACAACATATGGGTACAAATACAATGTTGTCACATGCTACCTTACCAACGCGACACGTCACGTTAAAACTACGCAAATTATGCTCCTCGCTTTCAACATCGTAAAGCAAAAACTATAATATATCTCTATTGCAGTTCAACAACTAAAATGTGCAACTTTTATCCGAGCTTACTACCTAGTTGCTACAAATCATATATCCTCTTGTAACACATATGAAGATTGAGTGTCATTGTCAATATTATCGGCAGTTATCAAATCGTGTAGCAAGGACATAGGACCGCGCGGTTGCGCGCCAAAAACAAGTTGAAAGGGAGAAAACCCTGTATGTTTGTTGGGGACCTCTCTATAGGCAAAGAGAGCCGCGGGTAAAACCCTGTCCCAATCCTGAGGATGATCGTCAGTAATCTTGCCAAGTAAGTTCTTAAGTGTTCTATTAAGACGTTCAACTAACCCATTAGACATTGGGTGATAAATACTACTGAGAGACCTTTTAATATCTAGGATAGACATCACCTGCGACATAGTGTCTGATATCAATTGAGTACCATGGTCTGACAATATTTCTCTGAGAAAACCCAAACGAGAAAATATTAGCCAAAGAGCGTCTGCGATATCGGCAGTAGATATGCTCTTTAGAGGTATAGCCTCTGGCCAACGTGTGCACATGTCGACGCATGTTACGATGAATTGATGTCATCTGGCTGACTTAATCTTAAAAGGGCCGATAATATCTATTGCCATCTTCTGGAATGGTCGAATAGGAATGTCTGCAGCCTGGATAGGTGCAGCATGTCGTGGATCTCTAGATTTGACTTCTTGACAAATCTTACAAGATCGGCAATAAATTCGTATGTCTTTGTTTACGAATGGCCAAAAGAACGCCGCTAGAACTCTCGACTTAGTGCGAGAAAAACCCATGTGTCCAGCACACTGAGAATCGTGTGCATGTTGAAGAATTAAGGCTCTCATACTTTTGGGCACAAGAATTTGAGAGTGCATAGATTTGTCTGAGTGTTGTACCATACGTACTAGTATACCATTCTTCATAGTGATATACGATTTGTGAATTGTATTTTGATTCGGATCACCGTTTTTAGCAAGAAGAAAGTATTTATTTAGAGAAGAGTCTTCTTCTTGTAGTTTCACAAACGAGTCATGTGAAATCACCAAGTGATCATCTTGGCTACCAACTTCATTACTATCATTAGATGAAGTTGAAGGAACAAGAGCTTGTGCTCTTGTTACAACCACATTGGCTGTTTGGATATTATGTTCTTCCCAAGCAGGAATTTGCTGCGGGGTACATTCCTTAACCCCATGTATACGACCGATTATAAGATCCGCAATAGGATTAGGAAGAAGACACGCGTGGACATCTCCTGTAAAGAAGGGAGTATCCATGTGGATGATAGCAGTAGGATATATTTCCAAAGATCCACCAAATGTCACATATTTAACCACCTTCCCTGTGGCACAGCAAGGATCTATGAGCGATTGCCTAACCCCAATAGTAGTACATCCAGAATCAAAAAGTACTGAGACTGGATTATCATTCACTAGAACTCTATTTAAAATAAGAGATCCTTTCCCGTCATGCGCAACTGTAGCAGGAAGAGCGGGAAGAGGGTGACCACAAATTAGGGTAGATACTGTAGATGGCTCGAACAATGTTGAGCATTGGGGGCACTTAGCTGCTCTCCCAAAATCGAAAGCAGAGCCAGTGATAGCATTAGAGTTTCTACTATCGTTCACTTGACTACAGGCTTCCTGAGACTCATGTTGTGCAGCGTTTGCCTGACGATAAGATTTCCTTTTGTTATGTCTAGGTCTGCCGCGATTATTATTTCCCCTGTAATTATCATTATATTGCCCATCATAACCATTATTCTGGTTTGCATCACAGTCTCCATAATCATCATCGTAATATTCTTGACGGCGAGGATAATTATCTCGAGAAGAGAAACTCGGATAGTTTCCTTTTTGATAACCTTTGCGAAAGTATCTAAAATTGTTAGACCCAACATTACGAGGACTATCAGCTCGTCTCCAATTTTTTTAAGAAAACGCACTGTGTGATGGATTGCTTTGATATTGAGTGTAATTCTGATTACTCTTCTTATTAAAGCTTTGCTTAGCACCTTGAAATTTACGATTGCAATTAGAGCCATATAGTGCGCCGAAGCAACTGGCAACCCTTCTTTCACCTTAGAATTGCTAACTGTAGCATGGGGATGCGCAGTTACGTACTGGCAACAATATTCCTCCATGTCTTTTATGTTCTTAGGTTTACGCTCATGAAGAAAAGCAAGGAAAGATTCGTTGACCGATGACATAACCTTGTCTCGAAGTAATAAGTCCATTAGGCCTTCATATGTTTTTTTCAGTCTGAGACAACAGAATCCAACGTGTGAATGTACGACGTATCTCTATAATAAAGTCAGAGAAATCCACTCCATTTTCTGGCAACATTGTCTTAAGACGAAGACGATAATCTTCTTCTTTTAATTGATATCTTTTAAGCAATGCTGCTCTGACAACATCATAGTTGGTCCTATCATGTTCCTCTATTGTCATAAGAGTAGTTACTGGTTCACCTGAAAAAAATTCCATCAGTTGTTCGACATATTTTTCCTTTTTTATTTTATGCGTATCGCATAAAAATTCGAATCTATCAAGATAATCCGTTATATCATCCTTTAAAGGATTGAAATGAGGTAATTTGATCTTATTAGACTTCTCCTTTGTTGTATCCGAAGTTGCTTGATGAGCACTCGCATTCATCAATTTCAATTTCTCTATCTCCAAAGTTGCGAGTCTTTCATCATGTTCCCTTTTTGCTTTTCTCTCTTCAGCCTCAGCTTGAAATTTTCTCTCCTCAGCAGCAGCTTGAAATTGAAGTTTTTTCTCCTCAGCAGCAGCTTGAAAATTTCTTTCCTCAGCAGCAGCTTGAAGTTTTCTCTCCTCAGCAGCATCTTGAAGTTTTTTCTCCTCAGCAGCAGCTTGAGCTTGAGCTTGAAGTTTTTTCTCCTCAGCAGCAGCTTGAGCTTGAGCTTCAATTCTTCTATCTTCAGTTTCTCTGTCCAACTGCATTTGTATCCTTTTCTCTTCAGCCTTCTGTGCCTTGGCATATTGAGCAAGTGCGAATTCTTCTAACTTCTCACCTGTCTTCCCAAGGGCTTTCCCTTGTTCAATAAAGTAGTCTAGTGTAGACATTCTGTCTAACTATGTGAGATAAGACCTGAAAAAGTAAATAAATTACCTTATCCCACTTTGAAGGGAGACAAGTCTGTAATAGTAGACTTGTATACTCACTTCACTTTATTTCACTCTCTTTGAGAGACAAGTCTTTAGTCAAAGACCTTGTATAGTTACCTTGTTTCTCTATAATATTATCATTATAAGTAACCTTTATCTGAAAAGTGTATGATATTAATACTAATAGTCAATGATCAAGTATATCTATAGACTGTATGACAACAATGTATTACAATAATAAATACAAAGACAAGAATACAAAACAACAACCGAAAACGTTCGCAGAAGTCAAATAATAAATAAAGCTTAACTGAATCTAATGTTGTAAAATTTTACAATGATAACTGCGAAAATTAAACAAATGACAACACTGTTATAAACAAAAAGGTGTATAGAAAAAAATGAAAGTAAGGAGAGATGAACAGATACAAACAAAACAAATAGTAAATCAAAGAATGGAAAAAATAACGAAAACAACACTAACACATCTCGTCACAGCTAAGAAAAAAAAAACTGAAAAGTAGCAACACAGGTTGCTCGCAATTTTCACTGGGGAAATATGCGTAATCCTATAGAAAAAACGCTCACGATAGAACCTCTATCACGTGGTATTTTCTATCGGAGTCTCCTTACCCAACCAGCCCGCTGAAATACACACTAAATAAACATGTAAACAAAAACATGTATACAAAAAACATGCATGGCATATATAAATAAACAATATGTAGAATGTGTTTAGAGGAAGGCTCAGCTTTACACAAAATAAAGGCACAGTTTACACACTAAAACCGGCCACTTATCTTTTAGCACACTCCTCAATAGCCGCAAAGATGCAATATAATGCGGTACTACTGTCAACAACAATGGTAGACGATCCATTGTTGAAGGTCACCGTAACTTCATAACAGGCAGTGGTCTCCAAAGTGTAGCTACAAAAATCATACTCGACACCAGTTGAGACTAGAAAATCCAACGTCGATATGTTTGTAGAATGTAGTGTAAACAACCAGCGGTACTGTTTACGTTCTTAAGTTGACAGGTAACGATGTGACTTGATAGCTCAGAATGCAGTGTAAACAACCAGCGGTACTGTTTACAATCTTGGGTTGACAGGTAATGATGTGACTTGATAGCTCAGAATGCAGTTGTGGTCCATGTAGCAGTAACACAAAAATGCCAAAGTCAGTGTTTATGTGAGTCAGCTCAGTTGTTGACCTATTTGCCACTGCCTTGAAAATGTAGAAAACCCACAAATCTGGTCCACCATAAATGTAACCGCCTGTTTTGTAACGGCCATCATAAATGTAACGTACTGTTTATGCGTGATGTGAAAGCTGGCAGAGTGAACGTGTCGTTTATCACCTGGACTGTGTAATGTTGCGGTGTCAATGTAGGTCACCATAAATTTAACGGCCAGGAATGTAACGGCCACCAGAGTGAGGCACTGCCAGGGGTACTATGGTCACTCACAGTAAACAGCGTGCATGTTGTAGATCTGTGATATTGGTATTATGATGTGCTGAGTGTGGGTGTAGACGAGAACACGAATGCTTGAGGCTCTTAGTTAAGTCAATAATGCACCCATGTTTGGTGTTTTGGTGTTGTTCGTCCATCACAGGTGATGAAGACCACTCTGTTCATCCAATTATTAGGATGTTAGGATAGTCTATGAGTACGAAGGTGACTGATGAGCCCGATGCGGGCCTGGAAGGATCTTGGACAGTGTGGGCAGGGAATGTTTGCTTCATGTGAAGGTTTTATTTCACGATCTTTTCTAGCTTGTCTCCGCTGTTCCGCTGCTGCTCTTCTGGAAGATTCGCATGCCACTGCACCTTTACGCAGAGATGTTCGCCAGGCAGTTCGGTCTTGCGCAGCAGCTTCCCATGTGTCTGGGTTTATGTCAAAGGTTTTTAATGAAGCCTTAAGCGTGTCTTTGAAGCGCTTTTTCTGGCCACCATGGGAGCGTCTACCCTTCTGCATCTCACCATAAAAGAGTATCTTTGGCAGTCGATGGTCTGGCATGCGGACTACATGACCTGCCCAGCGAATCTGTGACTGCATCAGAATAGTATCGATGCTAGGGATATCAGCTCTGTCAAGAACGGCGGTATCCGGGATCTTGTCTTGCCATTTGATGTTCATTATCTTCCTGAGACAGACTGTATGGACGTGGTTGAGCTTTTTTACGTGGCGCCTGTATACAGTCCATGTTTCACATGCATAAAGCAGCACTGGAAGCACCTTCAGCTTTGTCTGTAGACTAATGCCACTTCGATGCCAAACGTTGGTGTATAGTCTGCCAAATGTGCTGCTGGCTTTGGAGATCCTGGTGTTCACCTCATCATCAATGACGATGTTCTGGGATAGTGTACTACCAAGGTATGTGAACCTGTTCACAACATTCAGTTTCTCACCATTTACCTTGATGACTGGCTCAGTATAAATTGTGCCAGGAGCTGGTTGGTACATGATTTCTGTTTTCCCCGTGTTGATGGTAAGCCCAAAGTTGGAGCAGGCTTCGGAGAATCTATCAACGCTACGCTGCAGATCAGCTTCTGAGCCAGCACTGAGGGCACAATCGTCAGCAAACAGAAGATCCCTGATGGTGTGCGATTTGACCTTGGTTTTTACTTGAAGCCTCCTAAGGTTAAACAATTTTCCATCAATACGATATCTGATGTCGATTCCTGTGTCCCCGTCTCTGAAAGCATCAGTGAGCATAGCAGAAAACATGATACTGAAAAGAGTCGGTGCAAGTACACACCCTTGTTTAACTCCATTTGAGACTGGGAAAGGCTCCGATAGCTCACCGTTTTCCTGAACTCTAGCCTGCATTCCATCATGCAGCTGCTGCACTATTGAGATAAATTTCTTTGGGCAGCCGTATTTTGCCATGATCTTCCATAGACCCTCTCTACTGACCGTGTCGAACGCCTTTGTCAAGTCGATGAAAGCTGTGTACAGGTCACAGTGCTGTTCTTGGCATTTTTCTTGAAGCTGTCTTGCAGCGAACACCATATCGGTGGTTCCACGTTCTTTCCGGAATCCACACTGACTTTCAGGTAGAAGACCTTTGTCAAGATGAGCCGTAAGGCGATTAAGAAGGATTCTGGCAAATATCTTCCCAGAGATTGATAGTAGTGAGATGCCTCGATGATTATTACAGTCTTGGTGATTACCTTTACGTTTATAAAGATGTATAATTGACGCATCCTTGAGATTGTGTGGGATGGTTTCACTCTGCCACATTTGCTGGAAGATCATGTGAAGTTTCTCTATCAGAACTGTACCGCCATCTTTATAGACCTCAACAGGAATTGAATCGGAGCCAGGGGCCTTTCCACTAGAAAGTTGACGAATCGCTTTTTGGGTCTCCTTAAAAGTCGGTATATCATCTAGTGCTTCATTTATAGGAATTTGGGGCAGTCGGTTGATGGCTTCATCGTTAATAGACGATGGCTGGTTCAGAATATTATTAAAGTGTTCGATCCAGCGTTGGAGAATTTTTTCCTTGTCTGTAATTAGTGTTTTTCCATCTGCATTAAGGAGGCGAAATGATCCTGATGATGTTGGATCATAGACCGCTTTGAGTGCATGGTAAAAATGTTTCAAGTAATGGCTGTCAGCAAAGCCTTGGAGCTCATCTGCTTTATTACTCAGCCATGAATCCCGCATCTGGCGTAGTTTATGTTGGACGATTCTACGCATGTTGTTGAAAGCGTCTTTCTTGGATGTAGATTTTGGATAATGTAAATATGCTTTATGGAGATGGTGTTTCTCAGCCAACATCTTCTTTATATCATCTGAGTTCTCATCAAACCAGTCATTTTGTTTCTTGATGGCGGGACCCAGGACCTCTGTAGCAGTGTTGTAGATCTGCTCGCTTAGGGCTGTCCAATTTGTTTCCGCACTTTGGCAGTCTAACGAGATAGATTTGAGACGGTCTTCTAGGGTGTCAGTGAATGACTTTAATTTTTGTCTTCTTTAGTTTGGTAATATCCAGCCTTTTTTGAGTTTTCTTTCCCTGAGGGCGCCTGGCAGGTTCAATACGAATTTTAAGTTTAGACACAATGAGGCGATGATCAGTCCAGCATTCGGCACCACACATGGACTTGGTCACCCGGACATCTTGCCTGTCCTTCTTCCTAACGATTACATAGTCAATTAGGTGCCAATGCTTCTAGCGAGGGTGCATCCAGGAGGTCCTGTTGCGGATAGGAAGTCGAAAAAATGGTGTTAGTGACAAGGAGGTTATGTTCTGCGCAAGTCTGGAGGAGAAGAAGTCCATTGCTGTTACAGCGACCCACGCCGTACTTTCCGATAGTGCCATTCCAGGAGATGTTATCTGAGCCTATCTTGCATTAAAGTCACCAAGAATAATAAGCTTATCTGCTTTGGGAACTGATGCAATGACTGCGTGTAGTTCTTCGTAAAACTTATCCTTGACATCATCCTGGTTTGTCATAGTTGGTGCATACGCCCTAATGATGGTGGCATGTTTCCTTCCATAAAGCAGCGGGATCTTGACCGTCATGAGTCGGTCATTTATTCCCTTTGGGGGCTCCGCTAGCTTGCCAATAATTGCTGTTTTGATTGCAAATCCAACCCCTGCTTCTCGTCTTTCTTCAGTTCCTCTTCCGCTCCAATAGAATGTAGAACCTGCACCCTTTTCGCAAAGTTGGCCCTCGCCTGCAAGTCGAGTTTCACTCAGTGCTGCTATGTCAATGTTGTATCTGGCCAGTTCTCTCCCAATCAGGGCAGTTCGCCTCTCGGGTCTGTTTGTGTTAAAGTCTTTGTCGAGTAGAGTGCGCACATTCCATGCACCTAGAATGAGGGGGGGAAAATCTGTCCTTTCTTTTTCTTATGTGTCGCCCGCTGAAGTAGAGTACCCACCAACCGCGGTAAGCTGGTTAGGTAATGGTGGAGCAGGCAATGTTTAGGGCACCTTTTCTAGCCCCTCCCTCATGCCATGGAGGTGAGCAGTGCTTTCCTAAAGAGGGCTGCTCAGTCACTCAGGGGGCTGCCGAATCCCACTGCTGCTCCGATCAGTGGAAGACGACCATATGGCCTTAGCCGCCTGTGTGTAGGTCTGCGACTATGACTGCCAGCGCACCCACGCCTGCCGCTTCGCCGCTCGCCCATCGCCACAGGACTTGTTGTGAGTGGATGGATGAGTGGATGAGTGGATGAAAGAGTGACTTGCGCAGTGATTTGGTTTAAAGTGAGGAAGAGTTGCGCAATTCGTCGACCTCACTCTCTCGCCTTCCGTCCTTCCGTCCTTAGCCACCGACCGTCAAAGCAGTCAGTGGCCATTACGCCTAGTGGCGTCTTAGGGCAACAGCAGATAGGTTTTCTTTGCCATTGTTTCCCATCACGCCCATTGGCGTCTTTAGGGCAACGGCAAATCAATCCACTTGCTGTTGTTTCCGTAATCGAAGTGACTGGCAAACGGGTGATCAGCCCGTTGGTCACTCTCTCTCGCCTGGGTCCATCTTAATCCAGTGGCAAGACAAGTCAAGACGACTGGAGATGAAGTCAGGTGCAGTGGAGTGATGACCATGGCTTTCTACGTGCCTCGCCATGCTCCTTACGCTCCACAGCGCGTTGCTGGTAATCGCCGTCATGCCCGTTGAACCAACAGGTGGTTTTTCTTCCGCGCAGTCTACCGAATCCAGTCTTCGCATGCATGGGTAGGCAGACCCTAACTCACCGAAGGTTTGTAACCAGTCGGCTACCCTCACCTAGTTTAGCCGGCCTGTCAAAGCCGTTTCCCGGGGGGTGGCCGCTGTCGCATGCTGACAGCTACGAGGAGCCACAGGTGAGAGCTGAATGCCAGGTTTTGACCAAAAGTGGCCGCGCTGCCCTGAAAAGGGCATGACAGGTCCTTAACCAGAGGTACTACCAATACCTGACACCCCCCCCCCCCCCCCCCCCCCCCACCAATGCACCCATACACTCACATGCAGTAGTCAATGATGAATTGAAGACTGCTGACACGTTTCAAACATTTATTTACGAAACTGACAGTAGCATCAACAGGACAGTCAAATCGACGAGATCAAGGACTTCACATAGATAATAAATGATTGTTAAATGTCTGGTAATCAAAGGCTTGCATCATACATCAACGAGGACATACCCAAACATCATCTGTCCTAATGTTACAATATGTAATGTAGCTTCCGTACCATTGACTCAGCGCGTCAGGTACTTAATTAGCTCTGTCGTCCAACAAACGAGCTCCTAAATTGCGTAGCAATAATACATAAGGCTGTTATTCAACTGGCATAGCCCGCCAGGTAGATTTCCTCTTGCTGAACATATTGGCCGTAATACAGGGCCTCAATTTGTAGACAGCTGTGTATCCTTTTTTAGCAGGCACGATCAAACCATGCTAAACATATATATATATATATAACGCCAACCTGCGGCGTCCACAATAATTTATCATCATCATTAGGCTTCTGTTCACTTGAAAACATATAGTCTCATTTGGCTAAAACTAGAAGCAAAGAAGAAATTCTGTCTCTCAAGATCTGTGAGCTTCACTCGACAGATAGGTAATTTCAAATGTTCTGCAGCCAAAGGCATAGTAATAAGAATGTCATTTACCTTCATACAGAATCTTCCGGATACACACTTAACAAACAATCACTGGGGAAAACATTGACATTTCAGTCATATCGAAACTTTCCAATCCCCATGATGATATAGAGAAAAATCACAAACAGACATCATCGTCCGACAGCCCAGATCACAATCAAGATGACGGAAGTCACAGTTCGCGCTCAGAACTCTGCGCATGCCTAGACAGCATTTAAAATGAGCATCGTTCAGACAGATCAACGACAACGATTGAAAGAAAGAGAAGATAACCCTTTAAACAATCTGTCATAGAAGTTAATACCCAATTATCCAACTTTGACCAACAAAGTTTTACAACAAAAGTATTAAATAGATTTACCTATATGAATCCGTCAAAACGGCAAAGTATAAAATAGATTTACCCATTATGACTCCGTCAAAAACGACAGCAACACAGACGTACTACTCTTTTATGCAGGCAGGAAGTGCAGTCTCTTTGAGGTGGAATCAGGGCAACCATCCCATAGTGTAGAGCAGTAATCTAGATGTGTCTGTATATGTGAGGTGTAGAACAATAGTCTAGAGTCTGCGTCTAAGAAGTGTTTTAATTTGGGTAGCTGTTACGTCTTTTGAGCTAAGTGTTTGGTTAAATTCCGTACATGGAAGTTCAACGTTAAGTGCTGGTCAATCGTGATCCCTAGAACTTTATTGGAGTCATTAATGTAGAAGTCTGAGGACGAACGAAGAAGAAGAAAATGCAAACCCAAACAAAATTTGACGTCAGCGATGAAAAGTGCTCTTTAGCAAATCAAATTGTTTGTTATATTTATCAATCTCCACACCTTCCTATCTCCTGTATTGTTTATCAGTTCTACTGCTGGCTTCTTCTCGTGCCATGATATCACACTGTCCAGGATCTTTTCTTTCTGTCGGTCAGACTATTGTTCCACAATCTAGGATGGTTGCTCTATGTCCAGTTCCTATTGTTCCCACAATCTAGGATGGCTGCTCCATGTCAAGACTATTGTTCCACAATCTAGTATGGTTGCTCCATGTCCAGATTATTGTTCCACAATCTAGGATGGTTGCTCCATGTCCAGACTATTGTTCCACAATCTAGGATGGTTGCTCCATGTCCAGACTATTGTTCCACAATCTAGGATGGTTGCTCCATGTCCAGACTATTGTTCCACAATCTAGGATGTTTGCTAAATGTCCAGACTATTGTTCCACAATCTAGGATGGTTGCTCCATGTCTAGACTATTGTTCCACAATCTAGGATGGTTGCTCCATGTCCAGACTATTGTTCCACAATCTAGGATGGTTGCTCCATGTCCAGACTATTGTTCCACAATCTAGGATGTTTGCTCCATGTCCAGACTATTGTTCCACAATCTAGGATGGTTGCTATATGTTTAGACTATTGTTCCACAATCTAGGATGGTTGCTCCATGTCCAGACTAATGTTCCACAATCTAGGATGGTTGCTTCATGTCCAGACTATTGTTCCACAATCTAGGATGGTTGCTCCATGTCCAGACTATTGTTCCACAAGCTAGGGTAGTAGCTCGATGTCCAGACTATTATTCCACAATCTTGGATGGTTGCTCCATGTCCAGACTATTGTTCCACAATCTAGGATGGTAGCTCCATGTCCAGACTATTGTTCCACAATCTAGGATGGTTGCTCCATGTCCAGACTGTTGTTCCACTATCTAGGATGGTTGCCCCATGTCCAGACTATTGTTCCACAATCTAGGATGGTTGCACCATGTCCAGACTATTGTTCCACAATCTAGGATGGTTGCTCCATGTCCAGACTTATGTTCCACAATCTAGGATGGTTGCTCCATGTCCAGACTATTGTTCCACAATCTAGGATGGTTGCTTCATGTCCAGACTATTGTTCCACAATCTAGGATGGTTGCTCCATGTCCAGACTATTGTTCCACAATCTAGGATAGTTGCTCCATGTCCAGACTATTGTTCCACAATCTAGGATGATTGCTCCATGTCCAACATTAAGCCACTCTATTTAATACAAAAACGTGCAATGCGCCTAGTTTCACACAAAAACCTCACACAGTGTGTAGTTCCAAATAAATATATTTACATTTTACCTGTAAGAAAGCGCTGTTTATTTTATTTTAAGTAGTATTTTAAGATACATGTGAGAATAAATAGACTCAGTATGGAAGACGAGAGACAAGAAGGTCAGAATGTTAGACGGGCCTGCCTGTTCAATTCTAAAGCCTTGGAAAATAAAGTTCGTGCGTTGATTCGTTGGTTCGTTCTCTATTTCTATTTCTATCAATTTTTGTTTCCACAATATGTTCGACCTTTCTTCTGTTCAAAACACGCCTTTTAATTTAAAACCAAAAAGTTAGTTTGTTTAATGAGTTTCTTTCAGAACTGTAATAGTATACAGAATGACATAACGTGACGAAAAACTTCCAATTTTTGAAGGTTTTGCATACATTTTCTTCCCATCTTGTGAAGAAACGTCGGCTGAAAATTACCATAACATAGGAAATTCGCATACATTTGATGCTGCACGTTACGTTTGTATTGAGTCCCATATGTACACAGTTTTAATGAGTTCCATATATACACAGTTTGTTTTGAGTTCCATGTGTACAAGGTTTGTATTGAGTTCTAAATGTACACATATTTATTAAGTTCCATATGTCCCCAGTTTGTATTGAGTTCCATATGTACACAGCTATTCCACATGTGTACAATATGTACACAGTTTTATATATTTCCATATGTACACAGTTTGTATTTAGTTCCATATGTACACAGTTTGTATTTAGTTCCATATGTACACAGTTTGTGTTGAGTTCCCAATGTACTGTTATAAATGAGCGCCAAAGCCTTATCGATCTAGACAAACAGAAGTTGACGGAGGTCATTGTGACAATTGGAAGGCGGGTGATTTTCTTTGCTTCTGTTTGTCATACAGCACGGCATTGAAAGTTGTTAGTGAGTGGCCCACACACTTTTAGACTCACAGGGGACAAGAGATATTCTAGGTACGAGAGACCAGATGGACTCTTAGCTATTGGTTGTATGGGCGGAGTTTAACGTCACAGGCAAGATTTGGGAACATATTGCGTCTTAGGAATGAATGTACCGAGCAGTTCGTTAGAGATATGCGTCCAGTTTTTTCAACACTGTGGTGAGAAAAAAAAAATCCCCAAAGCATAGCTTGCAATTAATTCAGTGTGGATAAAATATTTCATATCTTAGTGTATTGTGTTCTTAATCCCAGGAAATGAAGAAGCCGATAAACTATCCAAAAGTGGAGCAGGACAGCCCTGTTCCCATCAAGTACCACACTGCACATCTGCCAAAAGATCCTGAGAAACAATTATAGGTAAGAATAGCTAAACCAGTAGGCTACCTCCCAGTCAGGGCGTCCTTTCTTCAAATATTAAGCGAAACCAAACCCTCAAGATCCAGTTAAACAGCGGACAAGAAGAGATCAGAGTCTAATCTTCCAGCTGAAAATAGGCCATGCCCTGTCAGTAAACTTTTAAATAGAATAGACCCACTACGTGAACTAAACTGTAGGCCCTGCCACCACCATGAGGAATCAGTTCAACACCTGCTGTTACAGTGCTCAAGACTAACTGACCTGCGACACCAGCTGTTAAGTTATTTTATATTCATTGGGGGAAAAGGGGGGGGGGAGGTTAAATGTTTGAGGTCCTAACGTGCACGTCTAGTATTTTGTAGACGCACATTTGAGCGCATCTAGGTTAATTGTATGTTATATTATTTGCGTACGACCGTGCACCATTATTAAACTTGTATGG
Organism: Oreohelix idahoensis; assembly: GCA_024509875.1. Classification (NCBI taxonomy): domain Eukaryota; kingdom Metazoa; phylum Mollusca; class Gastropoda; order Stylommatophora; family Oreohelicidae; genus Oreohelix; species Oreohelix idahoensis. Next base: position 76,052 of record JAMPIV010017686.1, on the reverse strand, counting down.
CGCGGTATGTCGCGGTGATTTATTGCTATACGGGCATCGTACTTGAGGCAGATCCAGATAACTAGCGTCAGGTATAGACGTGATTGATTATGGTGTTCTTACCCAAGTCAAGGGAAGACACGAATATGTAGCAATTATGATCATCAGAAAGATGAATACACTCTTCTTGAGGGAGCTATGCCAAGAAGCTTGTAATCTGAATATTTAGCCAGAAACGGCTCGTCTGAAGTATCTTGCCTCCGATACTTGGTCTCCTTTAACGTTATGGCAGAGCTTCAACTTGACCAGGTATGCCAAGTTGCTAGTGCGTCCCACTAACGCTAGGAGCTGATTGAAGCGTAAAGGAATATAGATAACTACGTAAAGAATATTAACATGGTCACTTCGCCAGAACCATGTATACTACCAATCCGTTAACCTTGATGTGGTAACGGTTAGTGCAGTCGGTCAACGTCTTTGGTGAATTGTAATTGTGCTCTGTACATTTTCCTACCATGACCATTGCTGATAAAGAATATCTGTAAACTACTGATGTAAAGTTTCGTCATGAAAAAATATGTTGTTAACACTAACTCTTCCAACGAGTATAGTGTTTATCCGTGCCTACTGGTCATCTTGTATTGACACATCTTACCTCGTTACCGGGTCCTTTTATTATTAACCAGATCATAATCATACGCCAAAGAAACGGCCCACATGATATTCGCGTTACCAAGAAATACGTCGGCCACATGTTGTAAGCCCGACAGCCCTGACAACATCAGTGACAGTCCAGTAAAGAAAAAACCACCGGTAACACTGGCACACATTTTCAGTAGGTCTATGCTCCTTCGGGAATTGAAGGATAATGGTGATAATGAGTAAAGAGAAAACGGCAAAAATGAGTGGGGACATATAGGTGAAATAAAAAGTATAAAAACACTAACGACAGAAAAAGATAATTACGAAAACGACAGATAACACGAGGTCAAACGAAAACTAAATAAGCACGTAAAGTAGAGAGATTCTGTATTATTATGTTCAGTTGTACTAACTAGTTTCTTAGCTAGTCTCTGGCAGTACCAGTACATAGATTTATATTTTTATATTCAGTTGTACTAACTAGTTTCTTAGCTAGTCTCTGACAGTATCAGTACATAGATTTGTATTATTATGTTCAGTTGTACTAACTAGTTTCTTAGCTAGTCTCTGACAGTATCAGTACATAGATTTGTATTATTGTATTCAGTTGTACTAACTAGTTTCTTAGCTAGTCTCTGACAGTACCAGTACATAGATTTGTATTATTATGTTCAGTTGTACTAACTAGTTTCTTAGCTAGTCTCTGACAGTACCAGTACATAGATTTGTATTATTATGTTCAGTTGTACTAACTAGTTTCTTAGCTAGTCTCTGACAGTATCAGTACATAGATTTGTATTATTATGTTCAGTTGTACTAACTAGTTTCTTAGCTAGTCTCTGACAGTACCAGTGCATAGATTTGTATTATTATGTTCAGTTGTACTAACTAGTTTCTTAGCTAGTCTCTGACAGTACCAGTACATAGATTTGTATTATTGTGTTCAGTTGTACTAACTAGTTTCTTAGCTATGTTTCCGTGTATGTTATACGGCACTAGTAGTTATATTGATTTTATTTGGTCAGAGTTAATCCTTTATATGTTATTGTAGTTCAAGTGCTAACTGGCCTTCCGCCAGAGATGGTAATACTTGACTTTTGCTCATTTTTCTTCCCAGGTTTGATCTTCCTTTTTGTGTTTAGTGCTAAGCAAAACAGTCTCATCATGACAAGGTATAATCCCAATGAAATACTGTAAAGTTCCAAAAAACAGCAATGTAGTATATGTTTATTGACTGTCGTTTGACAAATACCGGTATTTTCACAATGATTGGTTGTTTATCCACTAGGAAAATATACATATATTCACACGGAAAAATTTATCCAACAGAATAAAATATCAACTGGTCTACTTAAAAACTAGTCTTGATATTCTCAAAGACGAAGTTCATCTAACACTACAAACTACCTAGCACAAATTTCTTGTCTATTTGTAATATCCTTCTTCTAAATCTAAAAACTATAAACTCTCTGCAAAAATCCTTCCTACAGTCCTAAAAATCTGTAAAAGCCGGTCTATCGCCCACATCTCTCCTTTTTATACCCAGCTACTTCTTTTTCCCGCCATTTTTCATACACGTCTCACTCTTTTTTTCCCACGTTACAATTTTCTACACACGGCTCTCTGTTTTCGATATTTTGCACACGGCTTTCTGTTATTTCGACATTTGTCTCTCACGTCTTTGGTTTTTTTTCGACCTTTCACAACTCTCTTTTCTTCCTAAACAATTGAAAAAAAAACCCATATCACAACATTCATTTCCCACTTTCCGCGCTTAGCTCTCATTCATTTTTATCATCTGGGACTGCCCTATATTTGCCCTCTCAGAGCAGTGCCTGCTGACTGAACTTTGAATGATACTGCGTTTTGTGTGAAAACTTCTTATTTGCTTTTAATGTCGGTCATTCCTATATGTACCCTATTATAGCACGTATAAATGCTAGTGTCGTAGCAGGGATAATGCTAGCGTGGAAGGCCATGCGGTCACAGCTAGTCTCTGACAGTACCAGTACATAGATTTGTATTATTGTATTCAGTTGTACTAACTAGTTTCTTAATTAGTCTCTAACAGTACCAGTACATAGATTTGTATTATTGTGTTCAGTTGTACCCTCTGACAGTACCAGTACATAGATTTGTATTATTGTATTCAGTTGTACTAACTAGTTTTTCTTAGTTAATCTCTGACAGTACAAGTAAGTTCATATTACTTTCTTCAGCTCTCTGACCCTGACATTTAAAAGTGTAGTATCCTCAGGATTAAAGGTATTTCCCCCACCCCCTCATCCTTTTCCTACAGAAAACTCAGAATAGGTCGGTTACAAACGTTCACTAAAATTATAAACTGTGTGAGATAAGAACATGATCTTTTCTTTAAAGTAAAGTTGACATTTCGGTAAAATATCATTTAGTTTGAATGTTTTACCACTCTGTTGATGGGACTGTAGAAAACAGATTATCTGGCAGAGATAAAATTTACATCCAGGCTGTACGCTTTCTAAATTAAAAATATTCGGAAACCTGAAAACAGACATGATTTTATCAAGGTAGATCTTTAAAGAGCTCAGTGTTTCTAAAGTAGATCTCCATAGCTCATGAGATACCTTCCGCTACAATAGTACCTTACTAGCAAACAACAGTCATTATTACATTCACCATTTCTCACCCCTTTCCTTTATTTTAGATTTTATATTATCAGTTTTCGTGACGTTTTGAACTGGTGTGAAGATTTAAATATATTGTCATCGTAAACATTGTATATAGATTTGGATTATTGTGTCCAGTTGTATTAATCAGTTTCCAGTCAAGTCTCTGACAGAACCAGTAAGCTCAAAATACTTTCTGCTTATGTGTGAAGTCTTACTTAACATATTAAATTGTCTGAATATATACGAGTACTAGTAAGATGGGATGTTGACAACTAGTTCTTCAACACTCTGGATTTAATTGTAATTCAACTTATTAATCATAATGACAGAAGATGTTATTTAATATCATATCAAAGAACTAATTTTAGACATATCTCGATGTGGGTCAGTGATGTGTTTAGAGACTGGAATGAAACTCTGAATCCTGTGAACCATGTAAACATGAAGCATAATATATGTAAGGGAGGTAATTGTCTTGCAAGGGAAACAACAAAGTTGTTAGAAATCATAATAGTTAAGTGTTATGCATATTTTAATGGTAAATAAAGCAACATTATCTTTTAAAGATATACCAAACCATACCAAGCAATATCAGAATATCATAATACTGTTCCTTTTCTGTGTGGTTTTGTTTTTAAAGAATCTTGTGCTTTATTAGAACAATAAATTGACACACTAGATTGCTTACTTGGGCAGTCTGTATTTGTTAAAACTTGTATCTCTTCATGCAATGGTCCAGTTCCAAAATTGTTCTTGAGTTGTCATCGACAAATAACTCCTCCCAGGCACATAGTGCCGTCAACACAATAAAACTGGTTTGGTGTGTGCACATTGTAAATGGTCATAGGTGTACTACGCGTACTGTAGAGCTAAGGTGAACAAGAAATTTCGAGAATTTAATGTTTGACAGCCAAATCTTGTAAGGGATTATAAAATGTACATAAAAGGGGTAGACATGAGTGACCAACTTATTAACTAGTACATTACTTGGAGAAAACCCAATAAATATTGGAAAACTTTACTTTTTATTTCAAGAAGTCAGAAGAAAAGAACATCCAAATTTAAAAGAAATATATATAAAAAAAACCCTGATATATGTTGGATCATGGCGGAACACCAAGAACAGATCTTACCAACGAAGGTTTACAACAAAATATGAAAGTCCTAGCAATAGACCATGGAACATTCAGGATAGGACAACAATCAATAGACAGGACAATGCGCAAAGACGAATGGTTAGTGTTGGTACGCAAACAGAAAACAAGGAGAGACGTCAGCACACAAACGGAAGTACCGGACCAAAGCGAGAAGTGCACATCACAGAAAAATACTCCCAGCGGAGAACATAGACAACCACCAAGGAGTAGGTATCGCAACAACGGCAGGAATGCATGAACAACCCGGGATAAAACCAAGTTGGTTAACCCCACCCCCACAAAACACAAACCATGTTGGTTAACCCCCACCCCCACAAAACACATACCAAGTTGGTTAACCCCACCCCCACAAAACACATACAAAGTTGGTTAACCCCCCACCCCCACAAAACACATACCAAGAACAAAAAGAAAAAAGGCCAGATACGCCGGAGGATGACAGGATAGTGACTACGCAGGATGTACAGGACAATTTGCAGGATAATGATATTTCGGAGGAGATACGAAGATTGAGAACCTAGTGGGATAACTCGGAGAATGAAGTAGACATGACAATGATGGAATATGAGCAAAGATTACAGGATGGAGAAGAGATATTGAGAGAACAAGACAGTTCACAGGGAGACCCTCAGGAGGGTGAGGAAACCGCAGCAGAAGGTATACAGGCACAGGAACAGATGGCGCAAGGGATTAGACGAGTGACGAAGAGGGATTGGACGTCATTAGTTGATTCGTCAGATTATGATAGGCGCCTGGCAAAGTTGAGAAATACGACTCAGTTAGAGGTGAGACCAAATAGAAGGAGAAGGGCAAGAGAAGTAGACAAAGTCGATCATAGACATAACAGGAGAAGACAACAAGATTTAGACACGGCCATATCAGGGTACTCAGACTGGTCAGTGTCTGACGAAGATTGTGATGGTAGTCGTAGGGACAGGGATAGAAGGGCCCATGGACAAAGAAATAGTGGTGAAAGGGAGGACGAGAAATAGATAGCTTCACTTTACAGATATATCGATAGAAAATACAAAGAGTCAAAGAACAAGGAGAACAGAAGGGGAAGTAGAGATTAAAGAGAGTACCGATCTCAGAGCCGATATAGAGAGAGAAATAAGAGAAGTAGTAGTGGAAGAGATGCGGATCGACGTGATTACCGATACACGAGACCAGATTTGGAGAGAAATAGGAGAAATAACGGTAAAGGCAGAGAAAAGGAGTTTCATGGAAAGGCAAGGATTATGAGATACGAGGTAATAGATGAGATGCATAAACCAAGGGAGACGAAGGAAGAAGTAAGGAGTACGAACAAACGAACTTTATTTTCGAAGGTCTAAGAATTGGGCGTGCAGGCCCGTCTAACATTTTGCCCTTCCACTCTCATTTATCTTGCATACTATATCCTTTCATTCCCACATGTTACTTTAAGTATTACTTTAAAGGCATGCAACGTTATAAAGTTAACATAACAACATTCATATACAATATGCAATCATAATAAAAAATGAGTTGGTTTTTTTTAAACAAAGAAGATAGTAATTATGTAAAAATAAATAAATAAATAATAAAATTAAATAAACAAAACAATAAATAAATAAAAATACAAATTAATAAATTCTGTATACCGACACTCACTCATGCTGTCAAACCTTCTACAATTAATCTGTATTTTTGAATGTGTCATCAATCATCAATACAAAAATTACATAAAAACATTCTCGCTTATATCCATACATTCTTGGTGGAAAATGAAATAATAATAATAACACTTTCTTACTCACTTCTGTGGCAGGTAAAGAAAAAAAAATTATGTATATCTGCTTATTATCATATACATCATCCCATTTAAGCAAACGAAAACATTCACAACTCTAAAGTACAGTGGTATGCGGGTACATTCTCACGATTGACATTTCTAAAGTACAGTGGTATGGGGGTACATTCTCACATACATTACTTTATATAATAATATTTTAAAGTGAATATAATAATATAATAATATTACCTGGATATAAAACAAAATATTCTATAAAAAAAACGAGCGGAAGAGGACAAGAAATGTTGACCTATGGATGAGATGTTGACAGGCAAATGCTGTTTCTATGGGGGTAGATAATCAGTGTTGAGGAAGTGTTTGAAAAGTACTTTGTTAAATGAATATTGTGTAGGTAGGCTTTTTATGTGGTGTGGAAAGCTGTTCCATAAGTATGCTCCAGAGTAAGCTAGACTCTTTTTGAACAGGTCGATGCCAGGTTTGGGCAGACGTAACAGACGTAATTGTTGTCCTTCTCTTCTACTGGTTTGAAACAATGATCGTAGATACGGCGGGGCATTGTTAGATAGAATTGCGTGAGTCAGCATGGCTTTGTTGTAGAGAAGACTTTTTTTAGGGACAGTATTTTGGGTTCTTTTCCTGTCCTTGTGTGTGGTATCGTGCGATTATCGGTTTTCAGACTGTAACCGCCTGTTTTTGTAACGGCCACCATAAATGTAACGTACTGTTTATTCGTGATGTTAAAGCTGGCAGAGTGAACATGTCGTTTATCACCTGGACTGTGTAATGTTGCGGTGTCGATGTAGGTCACCAGAAATGTAACGGCCAGGAATGTAACGGTTACCAGAGTGAGGCACTGCCAGGGGTACTATGGTCACTCACAGTAAACAGCGTGCATGTTGTAGATCTGTGATATTGGTATTATGATGTGCTTGTCAATAATGCACTCATACACTCACATGCAGGAGTCAATGATGAATTGAAGACTGCTGGCACGTTTCAAACATTTATTTACGAAACTGACAGTAGCATCAACAGGACAGTCAATTCGACGAGATCAAGGACTTCACATAGATAATAAATGACTGTTTAATGTCTGGTAATCAAAGGCTTGCATCATACATCAACGAGGACATACCCAAACATCATCTGTCCTAATGTTGCAATATGTAATGTAGCTTCCGTACCATTGACTCAGCGCGTCAGGTACTTAATTAGCTCTGTCGTCCAACAAACGAGCTCCTAAATTGCGTAGCAATAATACATAAGGCTGTTATTCAACTGGCATAGCCCGCCAGGTAGATTTCCTCTTGCTGAACATATTGGCCGTAATACAGGGCCTCAATATGTAGACAGCTGTGTATCCTGTTTTAGCAGGCACGACCAAACCATGCTAAACATATATATATATACCGCCAACCTGCGGCGTCCACAATAATTTATCATCATCATTAGGCTTCTGTTCACTTGAAAACATATAGTCTCATTTGGCTAGAACTAGAAGCAAAGAAGAAATTATGTCTCTCAAGATCTGTGAGGTTCACTCACCGATAGGTCAGTTCAAATGTTCTGCAGCCAAAGGCATAGTAATAAGAATGTCATTTACCTTCATACAGAATCTTCCGGATACACACTTAACAAACAATCACTGGGGAAAACATTGACATTTCAGTCATATCGAAACTTTCCAATCCCCATGATGATATAGAGAAAAATCACAAACGGACATCATCGTCCGACAGCCCAGATCACAATCAAGATGACGGAAGTCACAGTTCGCACTCAGAACTCTGCGCATGCCTAGACAGCATAAAAATGAGCATCGTTCAGACAGATCAACGACAACGATTGAAAGAAAGAGAAGATAACCCTTTAAACAACCTGTCATAGAAGTTAATACCCAATTATCCAACTTTGACCAACAAAGTTTTACAACAAAAAACAGTATTAAATAGATTTACCTATATGACTCCGTCAAAACGGCAAAAGTATAAAATAATTTACCCATTATGACTCCGTCAAAAACGACAGCAAACAGACTACCGCACCCCCCGTATTAAAAAAAATGACCCTTTTTATAAAAAAAAATACATCATGAGCAAGATACCACAAGCTCATGACACATGAATAATGTGCCAATGAAAGAATCAACCGGAGAGAATCAAATCGTCTCGCCAAAATAATAAGAAAATATCTTCGGGAAGGCACCATCAAAGAATCCTCAGGTGCTGGCGATACCACCAAATATTACGAATCTTTCAAATAATTATGCAATACTATAATCATGGCGTTGACAAATGACAATCTATCAGAAGAAGTCATATCAATATACAAATTACAATGTATAGTTATACCATTAATATATGTAATGGATGGACATGACCACATTTGTAAAATTCCTTACACATTATCTAACACTAGAAGTATATTATAATACAAATAAGTGCTGCAATTTCTTGAACAAAAGTAAGGTAGGGCGTCATCATGGTTCTCACAAGCGCTCCGTACTTTTTACTAGTTTGTACTGAGAACAATATAAATGACATTAATTAGTAAACATGCTATAATGCACTATAGTCCATTACAAAATTATTTAAATATTATATGTGGCCATTTTAAAATTATTTTCCTTTTCTTAGTTTTTTTAGCCTTTTATATTATTTTAACCTTAACCTTCGACATTAAACATCAAAGATAATAATAGAGAAAGAAAAACACAATCAATTTACTAATCTAAGGGTGAAACAAATGTTGTTTAATGTATATTATGAACAGACATGAGTCTGGAAATGTATCATGAAATCTAGGACACAAGACTTAAGTGGAATCATGTGGGCATCTAGACAGTATGTCCGCCATCACATTATCCGAACCACGGATAGCCCGCATCGTGAAATGAAAAGGATGAAGAGCAATAGAGCATATCGAGTAGATCTCGAGCTCTTCAAATCCTTGTTCTGCATAGCTGTAAGAGCTTTTTTGGTCGTTTCCATAATGAAAATGCGCGCCTAGAAGGAATCTTTGTAGCTTAAGAATGGCCCAGACCCATAGCTTAACAATTCACGGTCTAAAACCGAATAGTTTTCTGTCTGCCGCAATCAATTTTCCTACAGATATACATCACAGGATGCAGAAGTTCCTGAATACTCCTGCATAAGTGCCGCCCCGATCCCAGTGGAAGAGACATCACTACGAAGCACAAAAGTCTTATCAATCGATGGTAGTCCGTAAGATAGGCAGGAGATGAGAACAAATTCTTAATCTGATTCCAATGAAGATTGGCATTATAGAGACCAGCGCACCATGTTAGTGAGAAACCTTTTTCAACGAAAGTTTGAAAAGAGGTTGCCATAATAGAGGACAGATTCTTTTAATGAATCTTTTCCGTAGAATTGTATTAATCCCCAAGAGACTACGTACTTGCTTTTTTGTTTTAGGAACGAGAGATAATTTAATATCTTAGAATGTTTTGGTCCTCTGTCTTCAATAGACCATGACCAAGACGATGACCTAGAAAGAGATTTCACTAAACCCAACAAAGGCTTTAGAGGGTTTAATGCAGTCAAATTATAATGCTCGTAGAGTAGACAGTAAACTCATTTAAACCCGAATGGGGTTCTTCCCAAGTAACGCTGAAAAGACAGATGTCGTCCAAGTACAGCGATGACATCTGTACGAATATTAGATAATTCGACGCATCATGCGTACGAAAGTAGCTGGGGCGTTCATCAGCCCCGAAAGGCATAAAATTCCATTGAACATAACCCCTCAAGAGTTTGAAGAAAGCAGTGAAAGGTATTGTGCGCGTTCAGTTAAACGGAACTTGCCAAAAGCCTTTCGATCTAGAAGTCAAGTTTAGTAAAGAATCGCGATTTTAGAAAGTCTAGTAAGTTTAGATCTTCCCAATAAAGGCATAGTTATCAGCAATCAAACTTCGTAACCTGGTTTCAATTGCCGATAATCGACGCAAGACGTATGTTATTTGTCTTTTTCCTTTCGAACAATAACCATAGGACAAGAGTAGGCTGAAGGTGGATGGTTTCAAATTATTTTCAATTGGTATCATTTCATATCTAATTCTTTCTCGACTTGCGCTTGGAAATGAATAGGTATAGGATATGGTCTTACTCTGATCGGATTATGATCAAAAAGTAAAATGTCATGTTTTGATAATAATATGTGTGTCCCAGGAATGTCGGTAAGGACATCCTGAAATGAATGTAGCAAAGAAAGATACTTGACGCTGCTGTTCCTCAAACAGACAAATTAGAAGAAACCGAAACTTTTCTCCATGATTCCGAGAATAGAGTGAAATCATAGTTAAGAGGGTAGATTAACAAAGAAAACGTTGTTTCCTCCTCCTGTATAACCGACCAAGGATGAGAAATGAACCATGTTGGACTGGAGAATCGTCCGTCGCCTGGAAAATAGGCTGCAAATAGTCTGTTCGTTCAATAAATTCCGTAAGAATTATTTAATAATGGAAGGTTTATGCCTTCCATCAATATCGACAACATAGTCCGACTATCGGCAAATTTTTGGAGACTAATTCTATATGGACCATTCCATGCAAAGAGAAAGTCCTGTTTCTACCCTCGAAGGAAAGTAAGACAAAACGCTTTGTCGCCATTGAACAAAGTTGAACGTAGGCGTACCCTCTTCTATTAGGATCGCAATTGCCTCGCCTTTTCTTTGGGAAATTCCGAGGATGAAGTCGCTAACTTGCATGCATATCGAAATGTTAATGCTGACGCAATGACATACACATATGTAACATCGGATTTCCGCTATGATCAAAACCTTGATTATCACCACTTACACAGATAGAAATCGTGCTTCATTGATCCATTGTAATTAGTTTTCTTCTGGTGTGTAGCCACCAGTTTGTTATGGTATTACTCGATAACTTATATGTGTGCCGGTTTAAAAATCACTGTTTTGTTTTGTATTATTAGTTTCAGATAAATACTTCAAATGGTAGATCTTCTAATTCCGTGCTGACACACAGAAATAGTGGGTCAATATTTAACTTTTCAAAATAATCAACTGATAAGATCCGTGGTGGTTCAGAGTCGCGAACAGAGTACAATTAATAGCACAATCACATCCAAATAAAAAGCAGTTCATCAAATTCAATTAATACATCATAATTCGACACTTCATCAGCTCGAGGTACAGTCAAGCATTTACACGTGATTACTCGATAGGCAATCCGTATCGAACAACACAAACTTACGCGGACTAAGGTGACCTTTCTTGGATACTTTCCATAACGCATTGGCTCCCGAAATATACACTTCCTCCTCTTCGAAACATTAAATCCCATTTCATCATTGAGATAAAAAATATTTGTTATCCACCAAGTATAGGCAGACACCAAATAAGCCCATTCATCAAGAAAAATCCCGTTGCTATCAACTATCCTTCTACTGGGACGACATCAGATAAAAATTCCGTCCGTCTAGGACCAATACTATACCAACAAAATGGGTACAAATACACAATGTTGTCACGTGCTACCATACCGCAACGTCGACCACTGTCAACATTAAAAACGTGACGCAAATTATGCATCCACGCATGTCAACATCGTAAATCAAAAACTATAAATTTTTATCTCTATTGCAGTTTCAACAACTCAAAATTCGTGCAACATTTATTACATCGAACGGCTTATCTACCTAGTTGCTATCAAAGACTCATATAATCCACTTGTTAACTTACCATGGCCGAACTCTGGATAGGTTATAATAAAAAATTTCTAATCCCTATAGATTTTTTTCTTTTTTAGAAATTTATGGGTATGTGAAATACAAATAATCGTATAAAAGATATTATCGTATCTTTACGAATTCACACGTACTCTCGTCCCCGAAGAAAACGTAAGTCAAAATTAAGTCCATGTCAACAGAAAGAAATGTCAACAATCAACCTGGACTAATTTATAAATACTTATGTCTGTGAAGAAAGTTCTAATTAATTAGTACAATAAAAAGTGGTAATTAACATTATAGTATAAATTAATGAGTCATTAATATTAACTAAATGCAAGACTGTTTGTATCTTATAAATATAATTTTTCCTAAGTAAAGGAAAGTAATAAATTAATAGCTGTAGAAGAAAAGAAAAATTGTAAGGAAAGAAAGAGAGAGTTAATAATGTATTAAAAGAAAGTAAAAAGTAAGTTAATAGACTAGAATATGAATCTATGTACTAAGGAAAAAAAAAATAAACGTAACCTAAAACTAACTATAGTATGTGAATAAACATAATAGAATTACTAAATATATTCAATATTATGTTAAAGTTACGTTCAATACATACATATAAAAATGAATCATTTAATAGCAAGCATAACTAATATTATCTATTATGTGTATCTGCTGTATGTATATTTACTTTTTTTATAAATATATTATTTAATCATAATTCAATAAGTAATGTCATTCCCAAGGAATACGTTGTCCTTCTTTCGTATAGTTCCACGAATATCACGTTATCATTCCGAGAAAGTATATGAAAATATATCTGTATGTCACTTTGTTCCTAATTTTCACTTTTCATCTCCATCTGAATGTATCCTATTTGAATACGACTGAGACACGATTGGACACAACCAAAGTCGAGCACAATTCACAAAAACGTTGTCAATTGTTATGGATTATTCTGATCGATTTGTTACAACTTTGAATGTGCGTAAATTCTTCTTTGACAACTGTTGACCTGTAATTTTGTAAGTATGAAAACTCTTTCAGAACATTCACAAGATTCAGATTCATCACCAAGTTCTGGTATCCAAGAGATATTTTATGTTCCCTTCTATAATGGCAAAGGAGTGCGGGATAGAATATCAGCGACTAGAGTCTCATGTCTTGGAATTGCCTCGTAGGTGAAATTAAATGGCTGATGCAGGATTGAAAAACGAGCCAGTTGGCGTTCTTATGATTCGCTTATCTAAGTGATGTCTACAGCAAGGTTGGTCAGATTAGTAATGACAAAAAGGAGCGCCAATCAGGAAACTTCTCTAGTTTTTGTATTGCCCCAACTCACCAATAGCTCTATCAATCACCTATTAGTTTCGCTCTGTCCACGGAGTATTCTGATATAAAAAGAGTAAAGAGTCAGAGACGCCGTCGTAGTACTTGCAATAGCGTAACTAGCGTCCCAATCCGTAAAATGCACGCACTGTACGGAGTATAAACATATTTTTACTATCTGGAACCTAAGAAAATGTTGCCTGGAGCAAGAGAGAATTAATATTTTTTGTCAAAGTTTTCTGGCAGTCTGTTGTCCACATAACTTTTGTAGGCAGAAACTTTCTTCATGTAACGAAGACACGAAGACAGCCGTTAATTGTTCACCAAGTTAGAAAAAACCTACATAAATATTGTACAAAATCCAACAAGCTCCTAACTGTATTTTTTGTTTGTGGAACAGATAGCTGTAAAAACTTAACACAATTTGAGAATAGTTTTTTATTTGTCATCCCCCTATTATATGTCCCAGATGTAATTTCGTTGAAAACCAACTTGCATTATGCTAGGTCTGGCAGTTTAAGTAATTAGTTCTTAAAATATCTAATACAGACCTAATCCAATGAACCATGTTCATCAAAGGAATGACTAAACAGACAGAAGTCATGCAAAAAAAGAATGATGTCTGTTCTGCAGCTAAAATCTCGCATCATGCGAATGAACGTAGCAGGCGCATATCATTAGCCCAAAAGGCATGACATTCCACTGATAAATAACCCGATGTGGATACGAAAATGCAGTTAAAATTTTGCTTGTAGCGTTACGGTAATCTGCCATATCCCTTGGTTAAGTCAATTTTTAGTGAAATAACAGCAGAATAAAGACGAATAATGTAATCGTCAATCAAAGGATGAGGTTCACTGTCTGGTACAGTTTGAGCNTTTAAGTCCTATAATTACACATAATCGTATAATATAGGCTTTTTCTTACAAAACTAGTAGTGAAGCGAATGGGCGAGTTTACATTTCGATAATTCCTAATGCTAACAATCTGTTTAAGTCTTAGGGTAAGAGTTATCTTGAAAAAGTATAGTGTCAAGAGTAAGGACGAGTTTTAAGGAGTATTGTCCTTCAGTATACTGTCAGATAAATGATAGAAGTACGACCAGTATAACCGCATAACCTCAAGTAGGTTCTAGAGTTTAGTAAAGGAATTAATTTCATCTGAAGTAAGTGGAAGGTGAAAAAAGCAAAACCTCCAAGATTCTGAAGATTGCAGTTTCCGTATAAGATAAAAGACATTTCAACCTCAGAAAGATCTTCTTCTTCCTGAAATACAGAAAGACAAGAGTATTGATAAGAATTAACTGATTTATCGTCTAAGACCATGGAGATAGACTTCGATAAGTGGACGGGTAACGAACTCTTTCAACATAATTATATGATAAATTTTTTTTCTGACCTTATTCAGTCTAATATGTAGTCGAACGTCAGAAATCTTAACTACTAATTAGTATGGTCCATTCCAAGCCATAATAATTTTTACCCTTTTGTGGAAGTAGTACATATGACTTCGTCACCAGGAAAATAACGGCGGAGTCTTCTATTTTGTTTTGAAATTGTCTAACTCACTCCTACGCATCCTCCTGATGAAGCTATTGCCATTGCCCCAGCAGCAAGCCAATGATTTTTACGTAATTAAAATCGAATTCATAAATGACTGTGTTTCCTGATCATCTCAGATTCGAGTTAGTAAGTCTTTTAATGAGTCCCATTGGGCCTCTTGGAGGAGAACCAAACACTAACTCGAACGAGAAAAACGAAGGTCTGCTCATGCTGAATTTCTCGGATAACGAACAACACAGCTGGTATAGCACTGTCCCCCAATCTTGAGGATTGTTTAACCGTAACTTATTAAAATTTATAATAGAACGGTTGAGCCTCTCAACGGACCCATTACTCATCGATATAAACACTGTCTGAGACTTCTTTCATATTTAGTTTCTTCATACCTCCCTTCATTGTATCAGACAACAAATTGTGTCCATAGGGTCCTAAAGTAAAATTTCTTGGAAACCCAGCTAGAAAATATTAATAACACAGCATCAGATAAAATCAGCTGTTGTAATATGTTTCAGAGGTCGGCCTCTGGCCATCGTGTACATAGGTCATTACATGGTTAATATGTACCTATGCCCTCTGGCAGTGTAACAAAGGGACCAATAAAAATCTATTGCCATCTGTCGAAAGGACGAACTTAATTTTTCACTGGCCTGAAAGGGGTCATTAAGAAACGCATCCACGATGACTTAACTCCTGGCAAGTCACACAGGAAACGTACGTATAAAGATTCTTCTCGTGAATTCCCGCCATGAAAACGATGACAACACCTCTGAACGTGTTCGAGTGTAGCTCATATGACCCGCGCAATGGAAGTCATTGCAATGCCGTATATGTCTTTACCTTAACGACGATGTACTAAGACCAGAAGTATTACCTTATCTTTGTCAACACATTTCGAATCAAATAACATTATGAATAGAGAACCAATGATTTAGCTTCTAATCTTAACCGTAATAACATCAGTTTGTTACACTAATCAAAAAAATTTTTCTTCAAAAGAGTTTCTTCTCTTTGTTTGCCGAGCAAAAGACTCTCTTTCATCATGGAGGTATGTATATCATTAGAGTACTCCATCACTTTATTGGCTGTAGTATCCTTTTTTTCCTTACCAACTCTTTGAGCTGAGCTCTTGTTATGTCACTGGTATTGGCTGCATACAAGTTCACTCTTCCATTCCAATATTATCCTCGGGAGTACAGTCTTAGCTGCATTTTACGTCCGAATGTCAAAATCAACAACCTATTCTGAAGTATAACAACTTTAACGATTCCCTGAAAAAAAATGGATTTTTTAAACCTCTATAATTTGCAGTTTGGATAATATTTCCACTTTCCCTCCAAAGAGTAATACAGCGAACAAACTCTAGTAAACATAAACGTGGATCACTAAGGATGACGGAAAACCAATGTGGTGGATTCGGAGTCCTCTTAAAATAAGAAATAATATTTCAATCCAGTGATTCCCTTGTTAAAAAACAATGTTCCCCAGTTCCATCGTTAGCCGTTAGACAAATGCGCACGAGTAGGATGTGTAAACGCTGTAATTGTCGGCTGACCTTGATTTCTGAAGGAAAAATAGTATTGGCATTGTGGACAAAACATTTGCCACGTTTAATTATGACAAATGAACATAGCATGCAGCATGAAGAATGTGGTTGGAGTGGGTCAACATTGTTAGATCTACATGGAGAAGCAATATTCATGGTCAATTGCTGGCCCCTGTGTTAATCGTGGTAAAACTGTTGATGATTGTCTGGAGTTGGTCAAAGCCGTTGTCTAGTCCCGAACACCTGAATAATTATTTATCATAGTGCATCTACTGTTGTAACTTTGTATGTCGTGGGTTTTAAAATTTTTCATTCTTCTTCTCGATAATGCAACTACCATTATTATAGAATTGTCGTCAATACCAAATTTAATTCCTTGGACAGGGGCTTTTGTTGTGAAAATTGACTTTAGGTTATAAATGAGGTATCACGATGTTCGCGTGACACTTATGTCTACCTCGGAGTAAAATAGTTAAAGCAGGGTGTAATGAGGGTTTGTCCAGGTATTGGTGATAATCGTTCGGTCATTATTCTCACTTTTTAAAAAATGTCATATCCTCATTACAGACTATTGTGTCCCTTGTGCTTTAGATCATACACCGTGCCGCTGTAAACGACATGTTCTCGGATTGCCACTGTAATGCGGCTTACTCGTTCTCGTGTATGTGAATTCCCTAAAACTGACAGTTTGGATTGCTGCACACTACCAATAAGCCTTCAATAATTTTATAGACAACTCTCTTCTCAAGGACCGCAATGTCGTGAGGTGGTTTTCTCAGTTCCTGTAGGAATGAATAAAAATGGCGGGCACTAACTGAAGATAGTACTTTATACTCTAAGTATCAGGGCTCCACTTAATTTATCATAAGAATTTTAAATCGCGACTCCCGAGCAAGTTCAACCCACATCTGTTTGAAGGTGTCTCGTATATTATTTGATATAAATTCCTGAAAAAATCTTTATCCGTTAATCTGGCTGATGATTTTTAAATTTTTAATCTACTACCATTTCCGAGTCATCTAAATGAAACCGTCGCAATAGCAAATGACCTTTAATGTGCATCAATTTGTTACAAAGCTAATTGTAGGTTCCATACATATATTCACTGTTGCGCTATGAAAGGGCTCACCATCTAAAAATTCTGGCTCGAGGAGTTGTAACGTTGCCCATGTGAGTCGATTTATCCAAATTATTAGTCTTACATACACGTGATTCAAAACGTTAGACAAGTACGATGATAATAAATTATCATAATTTAAGTTGATGGAAAATGTGGCCAGTTAAAGTTATAATTAACTTTAGGATGTGTTGTAGCTGAAGACAAAATCATTAGCATTCTAAACACCATGGCTAGTAGTGGCTGCATTGTAGCTTTTTAATGGGAGACGATGGCTGTCACCATCGGGGGAATGGATAAATGGGCAAGTGAGAAACAGCTCCTTTTGTTGTTGCATTATAATTTCATCCTTGTTTCGAATTTATTTGCCTCCATCAATTCTAAATTTCATTTCTTGTCCTCTTTATGGCTATCTTCGGGAGTCTATGCTTTGTCAAGATCTCTTCCCTGAGCTTTTCCTAATATTTAGCCATTTGAAGATAGGGACGTTCACTTCTATCTTCAGGGGGTTAGGGGACTTGGAGTCACGAGGATGGAGTTCTTCACCTGTTAACTGAGGCACTCACGTTACATTATACAAATCAAGGATTAGCGAGGAGGATATCACCTGTGCTTGTTGAGGAAAGGGGAGCTAGAGTTTGTGAAGATTTCAGCAAAGAGATGATCCCCAGTTTCAGGTCCTTATAAAACGGGAAAGGGTGCTTCCCAATTTTTTGACGGAGAAAAGTCTCCACTAACGTAGGGGCAATCTGAGCATACCACCATGGAAACTATGATACGCGTGCATGGGCTGGGTTGAATGTATTGGGTAAACCTATCCATAAAAATTATATAACATTTGGTTTAGTGTGGGTGGGGGCTCATTGGGAATTAGGCCCAAAAGTAGTGGGGTGTCCCTTCCCCCCTCCTAAGTTAAAATTATACTACAAACTATCAGTAACTTGATCCTTCATACATGGTCTACCCCCAAAAAAAACGTTAACATCTATGTAGTCGGGTGGATTTGTCAATAGCCTATGCACCCCCTCATGCATTTATGTACCATGGCACGTTCATTTTAAAAAGTGCTAAACACCTGGGCCCATTCCTGTTGCAATATCAGTTGATAATGGTGATCCCAAACCAAATCCTCCTAGATGGGATTTTCAATAATTAATCAACTATATATGTTCACACCCCTTACTTTTAATACTACGTCCCCCCTCACCCAACTAAGGTAAGCCAAACCCAATTTGGAGATAAACCCCTCCATGTGTCTCTAAATTAAGCAACAGTACAACTATAAATCAAAACTAATCTTCCATAAATAAAAATTGTACAAGACATTAACCATTTTCACAATTGACAAAAATGCACAACATTAAAACAAAAATGATTACTTGATACAAATATAAAACCTCACGGAAGAATCAGAGAAGTACAAGGCGGACCAAATAAGGTGGTTAATATCGCACATATTGTCACATTTAATGATTGACCGAACACAGCCCTTCAGATATAACCCGGCACATAAAATTAACAATTAAAATAAATTTATAGCAAGAAGGACCGTCAAAATACGCTTATAGTTACAAACATATTTACAGAAATGAGTAAAATTGTTGAAATAAAAGTACAGGGAAAATACACCAGAATTCCAAATTTTCACTCTCACTATAACCACCTAACATCAATTATCAAATCTTGTGCAATAACAAGCAAAAACGAGATCCAAAAACTATTTCGTTGGTGTCCTCTTTAATCAACTCGCAATATTCTATAAATTACCCTACGCAATCGAATTAGAATCCTTTGTGGTCCAGCTTGTGGCGACCAAACACTACTTACACACAATAAAAAAACATACGAAGAATAGATAGGAATACTTAGTAACAATGCAATGAATTAAATATGTTGGAGACCCACAAAAATTCGTGTCGACTGGACATTTTTGCACTGTAAACGACCCTACTACTGGGTTTACTTATCTTTTATGCGTATGAAGAGTTTTCCCCGCAAGAAGTTAGCTGGTCATTCCGATCAATGGTACAGATGGGATATCCCGTCGAAGCTGGTTTAACCGATGAAGCTTTGAAAAGCATTTCGTGTAGTTTTCTTGTGTGCATTGATTTCGAACGGTAAATCGAAGTGTGATACTGATTCGCGAAAAACGGTCCTTGTACTTCTGCTATGGAATTTTGACATTAAAATGATGACGTTGTACAGTCCTTTTCGTTGTTTTAGGCGTGTTACGTCACTAACTGCAAGTCCACGTGAGCGCTAGCCGATCGTAAACACTTCTAGGTTCTAGGTCAAATCGAATGATACAATGTCTTTATTATTTCCCATTTGACTTGACACTCACTCTAATGCAATGCGACTAAAGAAAAAATATTTTTTCGTTACTATCTTTAGCATATGTCAACAGTGGTACCTGTGGCTAGCAAAACCAATTGTCGATTCACGCTCGATCGGCAACCATTCTCGATTCACGACTGGCGAACCATTCCTCGATCCCCGCAATGGCCAACCATTTTTTGTTACATCGGATTTTCCTGCCGATGAACATAACTTATTATCACCACTTACACAGATTGTATCGTGCTTCATTGTTCCATTGTTATTAATTTTTATTCTGGTATGTTGCGCACCGTTTGTTATGAAATTTCTCTGCTAACTTCTATGTTCTGTGCCGGTTTATAATCACTGTTTTGTGGTATTATAAAGTTTCTGCTAAATACTTCAAATGGTAGAGCATCTAATTCCGTGCCTGACAAACATGAATAGTGGGACAAAAGTCTGAACATTCAATGAAATATCCAATGATAAGTCCGTTGGTGATCAGGAGTCCCGAACAGAGAACAAAATAATAGCACATTCACATCCACATAAAAGGCAGTTCATACAGAATTCATTTAATACATCATAATTCTGTCACTTTCCTTCCGTGTGGTGGGTTCAGCAGAGTCAAGCTAATCTTACTCCGTGGTGATTTCCTCCTCGATAGGCCAATCCGGTTTTTTTAATCTTCGGAACAACTAAACATGACGCGGACTCTATGGGTTGACCCACCAAACCTCTAACTCCCTAATACTCTAAGGTTGGGTCCTTCTAGGGTACTTTCCATTAAGATTTTGCTCCGGAAAAAATACCATTCTCCACTTCGAACATAAATCCCTTTACATCACTGAACATATAAATATTGTATCCACCAAGTATAGGCTGACCACAAATATCTCCCTATTCATCACTGAAAAACCTTGAAATCCATAACCTCTACAGGGAGACTTCATAAAACTTCCGTCCGTCTAGGACCAAATAAAACAACATAATGGTACAAAAACATGTAGTCACATGCTACCTTACCAACGCACACGTCACGATAGAAAACTACGCAAATTAAATGCCTCCTCGCTTCAACATCGTAAAGCAAAAACTATAAATATATCTCTATTGCAGTTCAACAACTAAAATGTGTGCAACTTTTATCCGAGCTTACTACCTAGTTTTGCTACAAATCATATATCCACCTTGTAACACCATATGAAGATTGAGTGTCATTGTCAATATTATCGGCAGTTATCAAATCGTGTAGCAAGGGACATAGGACCGCGCGGTTGCGCGCTAAAAACAAGTTTGAAAGGGAGAAAACCCTGTAAATGTTTTTGTTGGGGACCTCTCTAAAGGCAAAGAGAGCCGCGGGTAAAACCCTGTCCCAATCTTGAGGATGATCCAGTCAGGTAATCTTGCAAGTAAGTTTCTTAAGTGTGTTCTATTAAGACTATCAACTAACCCATTAGACATTGGGTATAAATACTACTGAGGAGACCTTTTTAATATCTAGGATAGACATCACCTGCGACATAGTGTCTGATATCAATTGAGTACAATGGTCTGACAAAATTTCTCTGAGAAAAACCCAAACGAGAAAATATTAGCCAAAGAGCGTCTGCGATATCGGCAGTAGATATGCTCTTTAGAGGTATAGCCATCTGGCCAACGTGTGCACATGTCGACGCATGTTACGAATGAAATGATGTCATCTGGCTGACTTAATCTTAAAAGGGCCGATAATATCTATTGCCATCTTCTGGAATGGTCGAATAGGAATGTCTGCAGCCTGGAAAGTGTGCAGCATGTCCTGTGGATCTCTAGATTTGACTTCTTAGACAAATCTTACAAGATCGGCAATAATTCGTAAAAGTCTTTGTTTACGAATGGGCCAAAAGAACGCCGCTAGAACTCTCGGACTAGTGCGAGAAAAACCCATGTGTCCAGCACACTGATAATCGTGTGCATGTTGAAGAAATTAAGGCTCTCATACTTTTGGGCACCAAGAATTTGAGAGTGCATAGATTTGTCCTGAGTGTTGAACCATACGTACTAGTATAAACCATTCTTCATAGTGTATATACGATTTTGTGAATTGTATTTTGATTCGGATCACCGTTTTTTAGCAGAAGAAAGTATTTATTTAGAGAGAAGAGTCTTCTTCTTGTAAGTTTCACAAACGAGTCGATGTTGAAATCACCAAGTGATCATCTATGGCTACCAACTTCATTACTATACATTAGATGAAGTTTGAAGGAACAAGAGCTTGTGCTCTTGTTAACAACCACATGGCTGTTTGGATATTAGTGGTTCTTCCCAAGCAGCAATTTGCTGCGTGGGTACATTCCTTAACCCCAATGTATACGACCGATTAAAAGAATCCGCAATAGGATTAGGAAGAAGACACGCGTGACATCTCCTGTAAAGAAGGGAGTAATGCCATGTGGATGATAGCAGTAGGATATATGTTCCAAGAGATCCACCAAATGTCAACATATTAACCACCTTCCCTGTGGCACAGCAATTGATCTATGAGCGATTGCCTAACCCCAAAGTAGTACTACTCCAGAATCAAAAAGTACTGAGACCTGGATTATCAATTCACGTAGAACTCTATTTAAAATAAGAGATCCTTTCCATATCTCCGTCATGTCGCAACTTGTAGCAGGAAGAGCGGGAAGAGGGTGACCACAAATTAAGGGGTAGGATACTGTATTATGGCTCGAACAATGTTGGATCATATTGGGGGCACTTAGCTGCCTCTCCCAAAATCGTAAAGCAGAGCCAGTGATAGCATTATAGAGTTTCTACTATCGTTCACTTAGACTACAGCTTCCTGAGACTCATGTTGTGCAGCTTTGCCTGACGATAAGATTTCCTTTTATGTTATTTCTAGGTCTTGCCGCGATATTAATTCCCCTGTAATTATCATTATATTGCCCATCATAAACCATTATTCTGGTTTTGCATCACAGTTTATCATAACCGTCAACATCGTAATTATTCTTGATGGGCGAGGATAATTATACTCGAGAAGAGAAACTACGGATATTTTCCCTTTTGTGATAACCTTCTGCGAAAGTAGTCTTAAAATTGTTAGACCCAACATTACGAGGACTATCAGCTCGGTCTACCAAATTCTTTTGAAGAAAACCCACTTGTGTGGATGGATTTGCTTTGGATATTGAGTGTAATTTCCTGATTACTCTTCATATTAAAGCTTTGCTTAGCACCTTGAAATTTACGATTGCAATTAGAGCCATAAGTGCTGCCGAAGCAACTGGCAACCCTTAATTCACCTTAAATTGCTAACAGTATCATGGGATGCGCAGTTACGTACTGGCAACAATATCCTCCATGACTTTATGTTCTTAGGTTACGCACATGAAGAAAAGCAATGAAGATTCGTTTACCTATGACATAACCTTGTCTCGACGTAATAAGTCATTAGGCGCCTTCAATGATTTTTTCATCCTGATACAAGCAGAATCCAACGTGTGAATGTACGACGTATCATCTAGTAAGAAAAGGTCATAGAAATCCACTCCATTTTCTTGCAACATTGTCTTAAGACGAAAACATAATCTTCTCTTTTAATTGATATCTTTTACCAATGCTGCTTCTGACAACACAAGTTGAGTCCTATCACGTTTCCTCTATAGTCATATAGTAGTTACTGTACACCTGAAAAAAATCCATCAGTTTTATCGACATATGTTTCCTTTTATTTATGCGTAATCGCAAAAAAAAATTCTAATCTATCAAGATAATCCGTTATATCATCCTTTAAAGGATTGAAATGAGGAATTTGGATCTTATTAGACTTCTCCTTTGTTTGTAACCGAATTTGCATGATTAGCCACTCGCATCATCAATTTCAATTCTCTATCGCCAAGAGTTCAGTCTTTCATCATGATCCCTTTTGCTTTTCACTCTTCTGCTCAGCTTGAAATTTTCTCTCCTCAGCATCAGCTTAAATTGAAGTTTTTCTCCCTCAGCAGCAGCTTGAAAAATTTCCTTTCCTCAGCAGCAGCTGAGTTTCTCTCCTCACAGCATCTTAAGTTTTTTCTCCTCAGCAGGCAGCTTGATCTGAGCTTGAAGTTGTTTCCTCCTCAAGGCAGCAGCTGAGCTGAGCTTCAATTCTTCTAGCTTCAGTTTCTCTCTGATCCAACTGCATTTGTATCCTTTTTCGCCTTCACTCTGTGCCATGAAAATTGAGCAAAGTTGCGAATTCTTCTAACTTCCTCCCCTTCTTCCCAAGGGCTTTCCCTGTTCAATAAAGTAAGTCAGTGTAGACATTCTGTCTAACTATGTATATAAGACCTGAAAAAGTAAATAAATACCTTTATCCCACTTTGAAGGAGACAAGTCTGTAATAGATAAACTTGTAAACTCACTTCACATATTCACTCTCTTTGAGAGACAAGTCTGTTAGAGTCAAGACCTGTAATAGTTACCTACACTGTTTCACTATAAATATTATCATTATACAGTAACCTTTAATCTAAAAGTGTATGAATATATAATACAATAGTCAAAGATCAAGTAAATCTATAGACTGTATGACAACAATGAATTACAAAATAAATACAAAGACAAAATAACAAACCAACCAACGAAAACGTTCGCAAATTCAAATAATAAATAAACTTAACTTGAATCAAATGTTGTACCAAATTTTACAAATGATAACAGCGAAAATTAAACAAAATGAACAACACTGTTATAAACAAAAAGGTGGTATAGAAAAAAATGAAAGTTATTTGGAAGGAAGAATAACAGACCAACCAAAAACAAATATTAAATCAAGAATTGGGAAAAAATAACGAAAACAACACTAACACATCTCGTCACAGCTAAGAAAAAAAAAAACTGAAAAGTAGCAACAACAGTTGCCCGCAATTTTCACTGGGAAATATGCGTAATCCTATAGAAATACTCTCACGAAGAACCCCTATCACGTTTGTATTTTCTAACGAAGTCTCCTTACCCACCACCCGCTGAAATAAACACACTAAATAAACATGGTAAACAAAAACATGTAATATCAAAAAACATGACAGCCATATATAAATAAAACAATAGTAGATTATTTTTTAGAGTAAGGCTCATCTTTACCAAAAATAAGGCACAGTTTACACACTAAAACCTTCCACATATCTTTTAGCCCACTCCACAATAGCCGCAAAGATGTCAATATAAAGCGGATCCAACTGTCCAACAATACTACAATGTAGACGAACCATTGATGAAGGTCACCGTAACTATCAAACAGGCAGTGGTCTCCAAAGTGTAAGCTCACAAAATCATACTCGACACAGTTAGACTCAGAAAATCCAACGTCGATATGTTGGTAGAATGTAGTGTAAACAACCAGCTGTACTGTATTACGTTCATAAGTTGACATGTAACGAAGTGACTTTGATAGCTCAGAAAGTCAGTGTACACAACCCGCGTGTACTGTTTAACAATCTTGGGTTGAACAGGTAATGAATGTGGACTTGATAGCTCAGAAAGCAGTTGTGGTCCATGTACGCAGTAAACACAAAAATGCCAAAGACATGTATATTTGATTCAGCTCAGTGTTTACCTATTTGCCACAGCCATGAAATTTAGAAAACCCCCCCACAAATCTGTCCACCATAAATGAACCGCCTGTTTTGTAACGACGGCCATCATAATTTAGTAACGTACTGATACTAGCGTAGATGTGAAAGCTGGCAGTGTTAACGTGTCGTTTATCAACTGGACTGAGTAATGTTTGCGGTGTCAATGTATGGTCCCATAAATTTAACGGCCAGGAAGTAACGGCACCAGAGTGAGGCACTGCCAGGGGTTACTATGGTCACACAACAGTAACACAGCGTGCATGTTGTAGAACTTTAAAATGGTAATTATATGTGCCTGAGTGTGGGTGTAACGAGAACACGAATGCTTGAGGCACTTAGTTAAGTCAAAAATGCACCCATGGATAGTTGTTTTTGGGAGTTGTATTTAATTTGTCGTGCCATCACAGTTGAGCAGACCACTCTGTTCCTCCAATTATTATTAATGATAAGAAGTCCTAAGAGTACGAAGTTACTGAATGAGCCCGATGGAGCGGGCCTGGAAGATTTGACAGAGTGGGCAGGAATGTTGCTTCAATGTAAGGTTTTATTTCACGATACATTTCTACTGTCTCCGCTGTTTCCGCTGCTCGCTCTTCAGGAAGATTCGCATGCCACTGCACCTTTTACTAAGAGATGACGCCAGCATTCGGTTCTTGCGCAGCAGCTTCCCCATGAGTCGGTGTTAAGGACAAAGGTTTTTAATGAACGCCTTAAGCGTGTCTTTGAGCGCTTTTCTGGCACCATGGTAGCGCTAACCTTCTGCATCTCACCATTAAAAAGAGTTATCTTTTGGCAGTCGGATGGTCTGGCATGCGGAACACATGAACCTGCCCAGCGAATCTGTACTCGCAACATAAATAGATCGATGCTAGGGAAATCACTCTGTCAGAACGGCGTATCCGGATCTAGTCTAGGCATTTGAGGTTCATTATCTTCCTGAGACAGACTGTATTGACGAGTGTTGAGCTTTTTTACGCGTGGCGCCTGTAACATCCATGATTTCACATGCATAAAAGCAGACACTGGAAGCACTTCAGCTATGTCTGTAGACGTAATGCCCTTCGATGCCAAACGTTGGTGTATATTCTGCCCAATGTGCTGCTGCTTTGGAGATCCTGTTGTTTCACGCTCAACATCATGAGCGAAGTACTAGGGATAGTGTACTACCAAGGTATGTGAACCTGTTTTCACAACAATCAGTTTTCTTCACACCAATGACCTTTATTACTGCACAGTAAAAATGCGTGCAGAGCTGGTTGGTACATGATTTCTGTTTTCCCCTTGGATGATGTAAGCCCAAAGTTGGAGCAGGTCTTCGGAGAATCTATCAACGCTACGCTGGCAGAACAGCTTCTGAGCCACACTGAGGGCACAATCGGTCAGCAAACAGAAGATAGCCCTGATGGAGTCAGATTTGACCTTGGTTTTTACTTGAAGCCTCCTAAGGTTAAACAATTATCCATGACAATACGATACGATGTCGATTCCCTTGTCCCTCGCCTGAAAGCATCAGTCCAGCATCAGCATAAAACAAGATACTGAATAAGACGTCGGTGCAAGTACACACCCTTGTATAAACTCCATTATTGAGACTGGGTAAAAGGCTCCGAAAGCTCACGCGTTTCATTCCTGAACTCAACCTGCAATTCCATCTATGCAGCTATGCACGACACTATTGATAAATTTCTTTTGGCAAGCGCTATTTTGCCAGTATCTTCCCATAGACCCTCTCTACTGACCGCTGTCCCAACGACCTTAGTCAATTCGCCAGAACAGCTGTGTACAGGTCACAGTGCTGTTTTCTTGTCATTTTTTATTCTTGAAGCCTGTCACATTGCAGCGAACGACCATATCGAGTGGTTCCTCGTTTCTTTCCGCGGAATCCCACACTAGACTTTCAGGTAGAAACCTTTGATCAAGATGAAGCCGTAAGGCTGATTAAGAAAGGATTTGCTGCAAATATCTTCCCCAGAGTTTGCATAGAAGTTTGAGATGCCTCGATGATTGTTACAGTCGTGGTGAATACCTTTACGTTTATAAGCGATAAAATCCTTGACGCATCCTTGAGATTGTGTGAGGAATGGGGTTTCACTCTGCCACATTTGCTGGAAGATCATAGCTGAATTTCCCTATCAGAAACTGTTACCGCCATCTTATAGAGACCTCAACAGAACATTGAATCGAGCCGGTGGCCTTTCCACATAGAAAGGAATTGACGATCGCTTTTGAGTCCTCCCGCCGGAAGTCGGTATAGTTTTCATCTAGTGCTTCATATAATAGCGAATTGTGGGGGCATGTCGGTGATCAGGCTTCATCATAATGAGATATGGCTGTTCAGAATATTTATTAAAGTGTTCACGAATCCAGCGTTTGGAGAATTTTTTCCTTTGTCTGTCAATTAAGTGTTTTTTTTCCATCTGCATTAAGAGGGCGAAATGATACCTGACAGATGTTGGATACATAGACCGCTTTGAGATGCATAGGTAAAAAATATTTCAAGTTTACATGGCTGGTCAGCAATACATATCCTTTGGAGCTCATCTGCTTTTATTACTCAGCCATGAATCCCGCATCTGCGTAGTATTATATGTTGGACATTCTACGCATGTTGTTTGAAAGCGTCTTTTCTTGGATGTATCAAAATTGGATTCAGATGTAAATATCTACTTTTATGGAGATGAGGTGTTTCTCAGCCCAACATCTTTCATTATATCAACTGAGTTCTCATCAAACCAGTCATTTTGTTTCTTGATGGGCGGAACCCAGGACCTCTGTAGCAGGTTATAGATCTCATAGATCTGCTCGCTCAACTTAGGCTTGGGGGTTCCAATTTGTTTGCCGCACTTTATATCTTTGGCGTTTAACGAGATGAGATTGGGGGGTCTTCTAGGGTGTCCGTCTAATGAGATGTACTTTGAGACGGTCTTTCTTCTTTCTAAGTTGGTAGAACCATTGAGCATCCACCCTTGGAAGGCACTGCTGTATTACAAACAATTTGCAAAGATTTTTTTCCCGTTTTTTTTTGCCTCTATTTTCTTTACTCTTTTCTATACCGAGATTGTTGGTAACATTTGCCACAACCAAAGACCTATCTGACGGTTGCACCTAAGCAGATCGAGCCACTGAGCGTAAATGAGCCACCACTGCTGTTGTCCAGTCCTTCCTAGCCACCAGAAGAAAAAAAGAGGTAATATCCAGGTCCTTTTTGGAGAAGTTTTCTTTCCCATGAGCGCGCCTGTCAAGGTGGATACAAATTGTTTTAAATTTAGGACACAATGAGGCCGATATCATCCCACCATTCGGCACCACACATTGACTTGGTCACACTCCGACATCTTGCCCTGCTCCTTCTTCCTGAACTTTACACAATAGTCAATTAGGTGCCAATGCTTTCCTAGCGAGGGGTGCATCCAGGAGGTTCCTGTAGCGATTAGAAGTCGAAAAATGGTGGTTGGAGACAAGGAGGTATATGTTCTGCGCAAGACTGGAGGAGAAGAAGTCCCATTGCTGTTAGCAGCGACCCACGCCGTACTATCCGATAGTGCCATTCCAGGAGAATTTATCTGGAGCCTACTCCTTTGCATTTAAAGTCAAACCAAGAATAATAAGCTAAAATATCTGCTTTGTAGGACTGATGCAATGACTTGCATGTAGTTCTTGCTTCGTAAAACTTATCCTTGACGCACTCCTGGTTTGTCATAGTCGGTGTCCACGCGCTCATGATGGTGGCATCTTGCCTTCCACACAGCAGCGGGCTCTTGACCGTCATGAGTCGGTCATTTATTGCCTTTGGGGGCTCCGCTAGCTTGCCAATAATTGCTGTTTTGATTGCCACTCCACCCCCTGCTTCTCGTCTTTCTTCAGTTCCTCTTCCGCTCCAATAGAATGTATAACCTGCACCCTTTTCGCAAAGTTGGCCCTCGCCTGCAAAGTCGAGTTTCACTCAGTTGCTGCTATGTCAATGTTGTATCTGGCCAGTTCTCTCCCAATCAGGGCAAGTTCGCCTCTCGGGTCTGGAGTTGTTGTTAAAGTCTTTGTCCGAGTAGAGTGCGCACATTCCATTGCACCTAGAATGAGGGAGGAAAAATCTGTCCTTTCTTTTTTCTTATGTGCTGTCGCCCGCTGAAGTAGTAGGTACCCACCAACCGCCAGGTTGGTAAGCCGCGGTTAGGTAATGGTGGAGCAGGCAATGTTTTACCCAACCAGTATAGGGCACCTTTTCTAGCCCCTTCCTCATGCCATGGAGGTGAGCAGTGCTTTCCTAAAGAGGTCCGCGGCTGCTCAGTCACTCTAGGGGGCTGCCGAATACCCACTGCTGCTCCCGCATCAGTGGAAGACGACCAATATGGCCCTTAGCCGCCTGTGTGTAGGTCTGCGCACTATGACTGCCAGCGCACCCACGCCTGCCCGCTTCGCCCGTTGGCTCGCCCCATCGCCACAGGACTTGTTGAGTGGATGGATGAGAGTGGATGAGTTGATGAAAGAGTGACTTGCGCAGTAGATTTGGTTTAAAGTGAGGAAGAATTGCGAATTCGTCGACCTCTCGCTCACACTCACTATGCCTCACCTCGCCACTTTCCGTCCTTAGCACACCGGAACGTTCAATGCAGTTCATGCTCGGCCCATTCTACGCCTAGTGGCGCGATCTTAGGCCTGCAACAGCTGATAGGTTTTTCTTTGCCATTGTTCCCCATCACGATCCCCATTGCGTCTTTAGGGCCAACAGTCAAAATTCCCTTTGCTGTTGTTATAAACCGTAACTCGAAGTGGGGGAATGGCACTCTCCCCCTCCCACATCTCAGCCCGATTGGTCACTCTCTCTCGCCTTCGGGTCCATCTTAATCCAGNGGCNAGNCAAGTCANGACGNCNGGNGATGAAGTCAGGTNCAGTGGATGACCATGGCTTTCTACGTGCCTCGCCATGCTCCTTACGCTCCACAGCGCGTTGCTGGTAATCGCCGTCATGCCCGTTGAACCAACAGGTGGTTTTCTTCCGCGCAGTCTCTACCGAATCAGTCTTCGCATGCATGGGTAGGCAGACCCATCTAAACTCTACCGAAGTTTTTGTAACCAGTCGGGCTACCCCTCACCTAGTTTTGCCGGGGCCTGTCCAAAAGCGCGTTTCCCGGGGTGGTGGACGCTGTCGCCATGCTTGACAGCTACCGAGGCTAGCCACAGGTGAGTGCTGAATGCACAGCGTTTTCGAGCACAAAGATAGTGCCTCGCTTTGCCCTGAAAAAGGGGCATGGGTGCAGGGTACTCTTAACACAGACGGTACTTACCAATACCTGACATCCCAAACCCCCCACACCCCCCCGCCCCCCACCCCCCCCTCCCCCCCCCCCCCCCCCACCCCACCTCAAATGCACCCATACACTCCCTCACATGCAGTTAGTCAATGATGAATTGAAGACAGCTGACACGTTTTCAAACATTTATTTACGAAACTGACAGTAGCATCAAAACAGGACAGTCAAATCGACGAGATCAAGGACTTCAACTTAGATAAGGGTAAATGGATTGTTAAATGATGGTAATAAAATGTCTGGTAATCAAAGGCTTGCATCATCATACATCAACAGAGGAACATACCCAAACATCATCTGTCCTAGAATGTTACAATATGTTAAAATGATTGCTTTCTCCGTACCATTGGACCTCAGCGCGTCAGGTACATATATAAGGCTCTGTCGTCCAACAAACGAGCTCCTAAATTGCGTAGCAATTTCACTACAATAAGGCTGTTTATTCAACTGGCATAGCCCGCCAGGACATTAAATAAAAAAAAGATTCCTCTTGCTGAAGTCAAATTGGCCGTAAATACAGTGCCCTCAATTTGTAGACAGCTGTGTCATCCCAATTTTTAGGCAGGCACGTTCAAACCATGCTATAAACATTATATATACATCATATATTCCCTAACTAACGCCATAACCATGCGGCGTACCACAATACATTTTTTACATCATCATTAGGCTTCTGTTCCACTATGAAAACACATATAGTCTAACATAAATCTGGCTATAACAACTTCAAGCAAAGAAAAAATTCTGTCTCACAAAGATCGTGTGCTTCTACTCGGACAGATTAGGTAATTTCACAATGGTTCTGATAGCAAAGGCATAGTAATAAGAATGTCATTTTACCTCATAACAGAATCTTCCGGATACACACTTAACAAACAATCACTGGGGAAAACCATTGACATTTTCAGTCATATCGAAACTTTTCCAATCCCCATGATGATATAGAGAAAAAATCACAAACAACATCATCGTCCGACAGCCCAGATCACAATCAAGATGTCGACGAAGTCACAGTTTTCGCGCTCAGAACTCTGCGCAATGCCAGACAGCATTTAAAATGAGCATATCGTTTTCAGACAGATCAACGACAACGATTGAAAGAAATAGAGATAAGAAACCCTTTAAAACAATCTGTCATAGAAGTTAATACCCAATTAATTATCCAACTTTGACCAACAAAGTTTACAACAAAAGTAATTAAATAGATTTACTATATGAATCCGTCAAAACGGCAAAATATAAAAATATATTTACCCATTATGACTCCGTCAAAAACGAACAGCAACACAAGACCCTACTACTCTTTTATCAGGCAGGAAGTGCAGTCTCTTTGAGGTGGTAATCAGGGCAACCATCCCATAGTGTAGAGCAGTAATCTAGATGTGTCTGTATATGTGAGGTGTAGAACAATAGTCTAGAGTCTGCGTCTAAGAATGTGTTTTTAATTTGGGTAGCTGTTACGTCTTTTGAGCTAAGTGTTTGGTTAAATTCCGTACATGGAAGTTCAACGTTAAGTGCTGGTCAATAGCGTGATCCCTAGAACTTTATTGGAGTCATTAAATGTAGAAGTCTGAGGACGAACGTAAGAAGAAGAAAATGCAAACCCAAAACAAAATTTGACGTCAGCGATGAAAAGAGCTCTTCCAGCAAATCAAATTGTTTGTTATATTTATCAATCTCCACACCATTCCTATCTCCTGTATTGTTTATTCAGTTTCTACACTGCTGGCTTCTTCTCGTGCCATGATATCACACTGTCCAGGATCTTTTCTTTCTGTCTTCCACAATCTAAGGATGGTTGCTCATGTCCAGGTACTATTGTTCCACAATCTAAGGATGGCTGCTCCATGTCCAAGACTATTGTTCCACAATCTAGTGTTGCTCCATGTCCAGATTAGTGTTGGATGGTTGCTCCATGTCCAGACTATTGTTCCCCAAACTAGGATGGCTTTTAAACTCCATTGTTCCACAACTTTTCCATTGTCCACAATCTAGGATGGTTGCTCCATGTCCAGACTATTGTTCCACAATCTAGGATGTTTGCTAAATGTCCAGACTCTTGTTCCACAATCTAGGATGGTTGCTCCATGTCCAGACTATTGTTCCACAATCTAGGATGGTTGCTCCATGTCCAGACTATTGTTCCACAATCTAGGATGGTTGCTCCATGTCCAGACTATTGTTCCACAATCTAGGATGTTTGCTCCATGTCCAGACTATTGTTCCACAATCTAGGATGGTTGCTATATGTTTAGACTATTGTTCCACAATCTAGGATGGTTGCTCCATGTCCAGACTAATGTTCCACAATCTAGGATGGTTGCTTGATGTCCAGACTATTGTTCCACAATCTAGGATGGTTGCTCCATGTCCAGACTATTGTTCCACAAGCTAGGGTAGTAGCTCGATGTCCAGACTATTATTCCACAATCTTGGATGGTTGCTCCATGTCCAGACTATTGTTCCACAATCTAGGATGGTAGCTCCATGTCCAGACTATTGTTCCACAATCTAGGATGGTTGCTCCATGTCCAGACTGTTGTTCCACTATCTAGGATGGTTGCCCCATGTCCAGACTATTGTTCCACAATCTAGGATGGTTGCACCATGTCCAGACTATTGTTCCACAATCTAGGATGGTTGCTCCATGTCCAGACTTATGTTCCACAATCTAGGATGGTTGCTCCATGTCCAGACTATTGTTCCACAATCTAGGATGGTTGCTTCATGTCCAGACTATTGTTCCACAATCTAGGATGGTTGCTCCATGTCCAGACTATTGTTCCACAATCTAGGATAGTTGCTCCATGTCCAGACTATTGTTCCACAATCTAGGATGATTGCTCCATGTCCAACATTAAGCCACTCTATTTAATACAAAAACGTGCAATGCGCCTAGTTTCACACAAAAACCTCACACAGTGTGTAGTTCCAAATAAATATATTTACATTTTACCTGTAAGAAAGCGCTGTTTATTTTATTTTTTAAGTAGTATTTTTAAGATGCATGTGAGAATAAATAGACTCAGTATGGAAGACGAGAGACAAGAAGGTCAGAATGTTAGACGGGCCTGCCTGTTCAATTCTAAAGCCTTGGAAAATAAAGTTCGTGACGTCAGTATTGAGTCCCATAGTACACAGTTAAAATGAGTTCCATTATATACACAGTTTGATTAGAGTTCCATTTGTACCAAGGTTTGAATTTGAGTTCTATATGTACACATAATTTATTAAGTTCCATATTACCCCCAGTATGTATTTGATGTCCATATTATAAACCTCAGCAATTCCACAAGTGTACAAAATGGTACCACAGTTTTATAGATTTCCAATATTTACACAGTTTGTATTTAGTTCCCTAAATGTACACAGTTTGTGTTGATTTCACCAATTTGTAACTGTTTATAAATGATCGCCAAAGCCTTTATCGATCTAGTACTATACAGAGAAGTTGACGGAGAGGTCATAGTGTACAAATTGGGAAGGAGGGTGATTTTCTTTGCATCTGTTTGTCATACAAGTCACTGCATTGAAAGTTGTTAGTGATGTGGGCCCCCCACACCACA
The DNA here is from genome assembly GCA_024509875.1 of Oreohelix idahoensis. NCBI lineage: Eukaryota > Metazoa > Mollusca > Gastropoda > Stylommatophora > Oreohelicidae > Oreohelix > Oreohelix idahoensis. The sequence continues at coordinate 41,805 of JAMPIV010017686.1, read as the reverse complement.
TTTTAGAGACTCACCAGGGACAAAGAGATTTAATCTAGGTACGAGTGACCAGAATGGACTCTTTAGCTATTGGTTGAATGGGCGGAGTTTTAACGTTCACTTGGCAAGATTTGGGTAACACATTATATGCGTCTTAGGAATTGGATTGTTTACCGAGTAGTTACTTTAGATGAGATGAGTCCCCAGGTTTATTTCAACATTGTGTTGTAGAGAAAAATTCCCTAAAGGCATAGCTTTGCAATTTGATATTCACATGTGAGGATTAAGAAAATTTCATATCTGTAGTTGTAATGTTGTTCTTATTCCCAGAATTGACAAAAGCCGATAAACAAATCCTAATGTGAATCAGGACAGCCCTGTTTCCATCCAGTACCACCACTGCCAGCACCTTCAAATATATCCTGAGAAATGAATTTTATGACCAAGAATAGCTAAAACGAGTAGAATCAAACCTCCCAGATCAGGGCGTCCCTTTCTTCAACTATTTAAGCGACAAACCAAACCCTAAAGATCCAGTTAAACAACTGACAAGAAGTGTTGCAGAGTCTATTATCCAGCAGTAGAATATGCCATGATCCTGTCCAGTCAGTAAACATTATAAATAGAATAGAACCCACAATCGTGAACCATACTTATTGTTATGGCACTGCTACCACCATGAAAAATCAGTTGTACACCTGGCTGTAACAGTGCTCAAGACTAACTGACTCTGCGACACAAGCTGTTTAAGTTTTTTTATTTTCATGGCGGGGGGGGGGGGGGGGGGGGGGGGTGGGGGGTTAAATGATTGAGGGTCCTATACGTACACGTCTAGTATTTTGTAGACCGCACATATTGATCGCCATCTAGGTTAAAATTGTATGTTACTATTACTTGCGTACGACCGTATGCAACATTATTAAAACTTTGTATGACGCGGTATAGTCATCGGTTGAATTTGTATGCTATACAGGCATTCGTACATGAGGCAGATCCAGATAACTTGAGTCGGGTTATTGACGTGATTTATTATGGTTTTTCTTTTCTTACCCATATGTCAAGGTGAAGACACGAATATGTTTGCAAATTATGGATCATATGAAAGAAGAATACACTCTTCTTGAGGGAGCTATGCCAGGAGGATGCTTTGTAATTTGAATTTTTAGCCTGAAACGGCCTCGCTTTTTAAGTTTTCTTGCCACTGATACAAGGTCTCCTTTTAACACGTATATGGCATAGCTTCAACATTAAAACCAGTTGTCAAAGAAGTTGATCTTTAAGTTTATAGAGTTTGCCTGAATGAAAGCAAGACCCTAGTATTGAGAAAGTCTGAGAAGATAGAATTTAGATGAAAAATGAATGCCTGTGGGACAGATGAGATATATTGGCTCAAGGGCTAGAACCAGGATTTGACTCTTCTCACTTGCCGCTTCGTGACTTCAGAAAAAGCTTGTATAGGATCACCCCCTCTAACTAACCTTAAAACACAAGGAGAGATAAGGGTGTTATTAAAACGGTCCACACTCAGACACCAATATACAGGATCAACAATAGGAGTAAGTTTAGTAAAGGGGTGTAGAAGCAGGGATCCTGTAATATATAGTTATTTATTTATACACACAATCAAATTGCATTTCAAATTTCATCATTACAACAATCGTAATAAATAGGCGTGCCCATGTTGAACGGCCTGAAAACAACAATGTAAACAATTAACAATTGTGAGATTTGACAAAACAAAAAAAAAACCCCAAATCACATTCACTCTTTCTGTCACCTTGCTGAGGAACAATAAAAATATGGTTAGTGATTTAAACAAAATCTAATATTGGTGGTCAGCTGTACAACTTTACCTCCACTCTCTAACACAAATAAGATTTCTACTGTTGCCAGTCCTGTTGCCTCTTCCTAAAAGAAACGTATACACTGCTTCCAAACTTGGTAGGCGATATGCGCCGCAAACTGTACACCACTGGAAATGCTAAATATAATAGACTGGGCTTACAACGATGGTACTCAGTGTCTTTATTCTTCAAATGGATAACTGAACAGGACCTACTATAAGCTGGTCCTGTCTTTTTTCTCCCTCCTTCTCTCTTTCTCTCTCTTCTCTCTCTCTTTGGTTTCAGGTCTCTAAACTCACTCGACGACTGATGATGCGGCGTCTCCGTTACGCTGGTTCTCTCGTTACTTTAAGGTACACAGGTATTGTAACCCTATCCACTGCTTCCTGAAATCTGCGATGATGTGGTTTTGGTGTATCAAAAGCAATGAAAGAACTTGATTAACTTAGGTAAACTTATCTGCTGCTGACTAAGCTACTTTGACTTGCCACCTGCACCTTTACAACCCGAATCCGGATATTAGGGGTAAAAACAGCCTCTGATTCTATGGCGGTAAGACAATTTAAAACCAGTCTCACTGCCCTACGTGCCGTTGCTGAAGACTAAAATTAAGCTTATTTGAGCTTTGGGCAGGTTATGATAAATAGAACCCGTTCCGCGGAAAGCATGGGAAACTTTCCTGCAAGTGGATACTTTCGTTTAGGTCTCGCTGAAGATTTGTACTTTCAAGTGCAAGATACCGTAGGTTATGTTGTCTTTCACATGCTGGGCTAATAATCTCCTCTGTCCCCCTGAGATATTGACGTTTGCATCTAGTTAATTTGTAGCAAATTACGCTCCCCCCCACTGTTTCCGCCGTGACTCGCTGAATTTAAAAGAAAATGCGTTCTATTGTACACCTAACTCAACATCTATAAAGCATCATCTTACCCTAAACTCCCTTACATAAAATGACTATCTCACTCGTCAAGTACAACAGATACATAAAATAATTTTACACACGTGGCTCACTCTCTCCTCCTCCCGTCTACTCCCGGCTTCTCTCTTTTTATGTTCGAACAACAATAGAGTTATATAAAATATTATACTATGCCAACGTGTCTCTACAATCTCACTCTCCTCTCTCTTCAACCCATCTCTAATTCTGCCAGTTAATGTAAAACACAAACTCCCGATCCTAGTCTGCCTTATATCTTTTTAGTTTGCCATGGTTATACACACGTGTCCAAACATTTTCAATTAGGGGAACTCCTTTGTCCGAAATTCCGTGGTCTCCAATTTTAAACATTACCCATGAGGGATTTCCTACTTAAGGGTTCTGGCATTGCCCCAATTCTAAATTAAATTCTCGTGCTATAGGAATAATTTACTCTCCCTATGGCCTGTTGTATTAATTTTACTGGAAACAATAAATCTGGTACTCTCCGGACTGCATTTTCTCACATTTAAGGCACGATAAAATTATACATACACACAATTGACGATCCCAATAAATATTTACATGGTGTAGATACTACAGAATAGAGAAGGTGGTAATTTACACAACACTCTCTACACAACTATGAGCACACGTGTATCTCATAACTTTCACACGCTCCTATCAACTTGCCAAAAATCATAGAGAAAGAATTATGCGCCACATATTACATTTACATCGTTCTACATAAGGAAAATAATTCGGTATGGCCGCTTACTATTTATAAACTTAAAGATTAAATGTCATCCCGATGAAACTTTTACTTACGGGCCTAGGACTCTTAATCAAAGAACCCACAAATAACGTAAAAACGATAATTTTTAATGTTCCTATTCATACCAATAACGACGCTGTGTTGTACCCGCAATGGAGACGTTAATACGAAAGTCGAACGTCAGGCAGTTTATTTCTTCAGAGAGACATGACTTGCCCTCAGTTTTAAACAAACAGATTATATACAAGAGAAAAAACACCCCGCGGAAACGCAGCTTCCAACGCCTATCCAAACGCTAACACTCGGACCAAATGGAAACGCTATAAAATAATAACATAAACTAGCGACCATACGCAAATCGATTTGAAAACAACGCGATAATACCGCGTGTCAAAAAATTGCGTCACGTTACGCGTTCATTACAGACGGGCATGAAAATGGCGATTTTCGTAAACAACGAAATATCTATCGTACTATCGCGGAAAAATCTATAAGAGAAGGACTGTGGACGAGTGTAAAAATAAACCTACCGTCATAAATGAAGTCCCGTTTAATTTACCTACACAGAAAAACCAAACACGTATATAAATCCAACTGAAAAGAAACCAGTCAAACCACCAATAGTAGTTACAAAGATAAGAAAAATGGAGGAAAATTCACAATTGGAAACATACAGAATTCGGCCATGTTGAATGACAGAATTCACAGTTACAGCTTCACACACCAGGATATGACAATATGCTAGTAGCGTCCCACTAACGCTAGGAACCTGATTGAATACCGTTAAATAAAGGAATATTGATAACAACGTAAAAGAATTTATTAAACATGGTTTCACCTGTCGACATAACCATTGTATACAACCAAACCGTTTAACCAATGGAATGTGGTAACGGTTAGTGCCTGTCGGGTCAACATCTATGGTGAATTGTAATAGTGCTCTGTACATTTTCCTACCCATGACCATTGCTGAAAAAGAATGCTCTGTACAACTACTGATGTAAAAGTTTCGTCATGAATAAATATGGTATTGTAAACACTAACTCTACCAAACGAGTATAGAGTTTAAAACCTGTGCTCGAACAGGTTCATTCTTGTAATTGGAGCCATCTTACCTCGTTACCGGTGGCCTAGTTATAATTAAAACAGATCATATATCATAACTGTAAAAGAAACGTCCCAACATGATATTTCGCGTTACCTAAGAATATACGTCGGCCACATGTTGTGAGTCCAACATGCCCTAACAAACAACAGTGACAGTCCAGTAAAGAAAAAAGCACCGGTTAAACAACTGACACACATTATCAGTTGTAGGTTCTATGCTCCTTCGGGAATTGAAGGATAATTGTGATCATTGAGTTAAGTGGGGTAAACGATAAATACGTAAAAAGTAGTGTGGAAATATAGGGGAGGAAATAAAAAGTATAAAAAAACACTAACGACAGAAAAAGATAATTACCGGAAAACGACAGATACATCATGAGGTCAAAACGAAAACTAAATCAATCACGTAATATGTAGAGACTTTGTTTATTATTATTGTGTTCAGATTGTACTTACTAGTTTCTTAGCTAGTCCTCAGACAAGTAACCAGTTACAAAGATTTCTATATTTTTATAATTTAGTTGTACTAACTTGTTTCTTAGCATAGGTCTCTGAGAGTATCCAGTACATAGATTTGTATTATTGTGTTCAGAATGTACTAACTAAGTTTCTTAGATAGTCTCTGGGACCTTACCATATACTTAGATTTTTATATTATTAAATTCAAGTTGTACTAACTAGTTTTCTTAGCATATGGTGCCGTGTATGTTATACTGCACTTCAGCCAGGGAGATGGTAATACATTGAATTTTTGCTCAATTTTTCTTTCCCAGGTTTGTTCTTTCCATTTGTGTTTAGTGCTAAACAAAACAGTCTCAACATTGACAAGGGTATTAATCCCAATGTAAAAAAAAACTGTAATAAAGTTCCAAAAACACGCAATGTTAGTATATGTTTATTGACCCGTCCGTTTGACAAGTACCCGGTATTTTTCACAGTGATTTGAATGTTTATCCCACAGGAAAAAAATACCATATATCCACAAGGAAAAATTATATCCAAACAGAATAAAATATCAACAGAACTTACTTAAAAACTGGTCTTGGATATTCGCATAAGACTAAGTTCATCTAACACTACAAAGACTACCTATCACAAAAATTTCTTGTCAATTTGAAAATAACCTTACTTCTACAAATCTAAAAATTCTAATTAACTCTCATAAATAAACATTTCCTTCCTAAAGTCCTAAAATTCTGTTAAAAAGCCTGACAGTTCCGCCCACATTCTCTCCTTTTTATACCAGCACTTCTTATCCGGCTTTCTCCCGCCCATTTTTCCACATGACTCACTCTTTTTATCACACGGTTTTACAATTTTCTACAAACAGGCCCTCTGTTTGTCTACAATTTCCGTACGGCTTTTCTGTTATTTCGACATATGTCATCACACACGTCCTTTGGGTTTTTTTTTCGACATTTGTCAAAATCTCTCTTTTCTAACACTATAACAATGGTAAAAAAAAACCCAAATCACAACATTCATTCCTAACCATTTTCCGCAACTTAGCTCTCATTCATTTATATCATCTGTGGGGACCAGCCCTATAGTTTGCCCTCTCAAGCAGTGCCCCCAGACTGAACTTTGAATGATACTGCGTTTTGTGAAAAACTTTCTTATTTGCTTTTTAATTGTCGTTCATTCCCTATATGTACGATATTATAGCACGTATAAAATGCAAGAGTCGTTGATCAGGTATAACTCTTAGCGTGGAAGCCCAATCGTTCCGACATAGCTCCCCGGGAGGCCGCATAAAGGGTTACCACAGAGGATACAATAAACTAACTACCTCATGCTGGGTAATCTGTTTTCAAAACTAATCCTATTGGTAGAGGATCTCAGAAAAAAAATTTAAAAAAAAATTATTTTTTCATCTTCAAAAAATCGTAAACGATGGAATTCCCAAAAATATTTATAAATGCGTAAATACTGGTGTTACATAAAAAATTGTTTAATTACACTTCGCCATTATAACAGTATTGGGATGTACAACTATATTCTCATTCAATATCAATATGTTGAACAATACGCTGTGAAACATACCGATAATATAACTAACAATTTCATTAAAATAAAAACAAAAAAATTGTATACGATTTTCAACCGTTGTGCAAACAACAATAACAAAACAAATACTTTGTGCATAAATCAAAAGAAGTAAAACTAATATTACAATTATGTAATTTTTACAATCGTCATATGTAGTAGCTGCAACGAACATCAGCCTAAACAGCCATAGAACAAACTATTGGTCAACAAATCAAGACCGTGGGACGCAAAAAAATTGTGTTAGATATATATATATATATATATATATATATATATATATATATATATATATATATATTTTTATATTATATATTTATATACACTAAAGTACATTGGTATATACCTATCAAGGGCTACATATTTAATCTAAAATAATGAAACTGGAGCTGTACGCTCTCGAAACTGTCAATATAAAACGTGGTAAACATAATACAATCTATATGATACAGGCGGACACCATCCATGCCACTTGCGGTCAGGGATTTACCATGATTGTATATTGGATCATAAACAACCAAAAATCTGGACACATGTTCAAGGTTGAACCTGTTCTATGTGTTTGTGTCGTAAATTCTTATTTATATGTTGTAGCATTATACATATGGTTGTAGCAATTATAAATGGTATATCATTATTGCTGTAAGTGGACGATCAACAATGGAGATAGTCAATTAAGGTGGTTATAAACGGGACAGTTAGAAACGTTTACCAAACAATTTATTTACCGGACGTACGACAACATCACATGCACAGTCAATTGGACAAGGTTCATCGGACAACACAGACAAACTAAAAAGGTTTGAATACATCCGACATCAAATAAATCAACGAGGCAGATTATACCTCAAGAATGCTCATGGTCTGTCAATACTATGTTCCACTGATACTGTAACTCAGGTAATCAACGATTCAGCGCGTCAGGAACCTACTATCCAAAACATGCCGCAGATCACAAGGGCGGACCACCCATTAGTACATAACAAAATGTCTATGCCTCCTCTGACCTAACACGTCCGAATGAGTGCAGATGTGTCAGGTGCGTCTGTGAGTTAGTTGATGAAAGGGAAGTTATCTTTGATAAATTACTTGTAGATTAGAGTTGAATTTAGGATTAGATTACTTGCTTGCAGATTAGGTAGTGGAATTAGTTTAAAAATATCTCCTCCTTAGTTTCAGTGATGTAATACAGTATTATTAGAGTCTAGATTTGCGGGTGTAACACTGGTCATAAATGTAACTGTGTCAGAACTGTTTTATTGAGTGATGGTGTGAATTAGCTTCTCGGCGGATAGTGTCCGCAGGTATGATTGTAGAGCGGTGTGAATAGAACAGTAGATCATCAGTGTACTGTTTGAACGGGGTGTGTTTCCCGTGGGATCAGTTGTTGTGCTGGGTTTTTGTACTTTGAGGTGGTACAGCCCTGATGTGTTTATTATGTTATGGATGCCATACGTAGTTCAGAATGATAAGATGTCGAAAGAGTTTTTCAGACTATAAGTGGATGAGGAAGATTGTATATCTGTAAGATTTTTGGAGAGTGGCCGGTGAGGGCCTATGTTTTGTGTAGGCACCATTTTCTGACAAATGAAGTTACTTTAAAGATTTTGTATGGCCATGATTATTATATAACGGGCCGAAGATGCTGCAGTCTTTGAGCACTGATGTGAAGATGTTGAGATTTTGTAGGGGAGGGGAGGCCCATGATATACTAATATTTACTGGCCGTGGGTTGATGCAGTCCTATTGTTCACTGATGTGAAGAGTAGAGACACCTTTGTAGGCCTTTGATTATTAAATAATCAGCCGTAGATGCAGTCCTTTGTGCAATGATGTTGAATGAGTAGAGGATTTTGTAAGCCCATGATGCTGTATGGGCGAATGGTGTGTTAACTGCAGTATGAAGATTCAAATATTCGTTGTAACTGTATTCGTCTAGATCTTCGTGATGTTATAATAAGTAATAAAAACAAGGTTAAAATATCATCAGACGATTTAACAACCATTCCCTGGACTCGGTTGTGTTATCGCTACTGTGAATGGGACAGTCCCATAATTACACAACTCAACCTTCTTTCACAACAAAAATACATCCCAACTGCAAACGATACCCAGTGTATCAAACGATTTACAATTGAATTAGGGGTTCCAATCAACAAAAACTGACCAGTTATCAGTGGTTGTATTTACAAATTTTCGGCTGGGGATCTACTACACTGCGACACTTATTCGCGTTGATGAACTGTGTGGTATTAATGAACAGCCATAAATCCTAGGGAACAACAGTAGTTAATGCTTCTCTAAATATACTGAAATAGCCTGAGTGGGCTTCAATTTTGAGGAAATTACCAATAATTAATCCTTCTACTGAAAAGTGACGATCGAGAAAAACATTACTAGCTCCTGTTAATTGCCAGGTGTTACAGCCTCCACTTCCTGCCTACTTTTTTGGAATTAAAATTTGCAAGAGTGACTTTGACAGTATTGGTATGGCATTTGTAAAGAAGTACTAAAGCTGAGTCCATTAAATTAAACATATGATACGAATTACCAGCGTCATTTCAATGCCAAAAGAGTTACTAGTCGCCAGGACACAGTCCACTATTTTCAAGTTCAACTATATGTAGCACGTAATTTGAAGAGTTCGTTGCACGTATACCTACAAGTGGATGAGTTGCGGTGTTGCTGTGTTCCAGTGTCCTGTCGTCATGTGCATTGTTTGAGCGTATAACTGTATCTGTGGCAGGGATCTGTAATACAAGAGTGGCCTATGTCCTTGAAACCTATCTGCAGTGGATTGTTTTTTAATCGGCAGAAAAATTGTGAAAATCCAGTTCTTTGTTATGAGGAAAAGGGTCGGGATTATTTTTCAGATAAGGTGGTTGTTTGTTGTGTGTAAAATTGTGCCGCCTTCCTGTCCCATGTCAGCCATCCTCAATCTGCACTATCCTATTCTACTATTGATAACTAATTTTGTTGTTGGTTGGTGTGTCGATTAATTATTTCGATTAATAAATTGGATAATATGATGATGCATTGACTTAATTTTATTTTAAAGGATCAATTTAAAGGAATTGATGAAACCGTAAATTGAAATAATAATGGCAAATTTCTTGAAAAAGATAATTTGGATTGGTGAGGTAGAAAGTTTAATTAATACATATTATAGTTTGATCTGTAGTAAGGCAATTACACAAATGGATTGTGATATAGGACCCGATGATAAGACGGACTTTATTTTAGAAATATCTGTTTCATAGAAGGGACAGATTTTCAGAAATTAATAAGGCCCAGAGCTTGAGGCCCATAATTATGGAACAGGTTTTTTGGTTCAGTGCGGTCAAGGAGCTCAAAGAGAGTTTGCTGATGATAGGATTTTCCAGTCCCATTCCTCAATTTGAGTCATGGCTAAGGAATATTAAGCCGAGGGTTGTTGTGTTATGGATTTCTTCGAAGTGTTTTCGTACAGCTATTATGGGTGTTGAACCGCCGATTCACCATAAGGAATGAGTTAAAAAAAAATACGCATAGATATTGCGTCAACGAACGTGTCTGTAAGATCAGAAAAAGGAGTAAGAAGAGAAGAAGCAAATAAGAGACCTAAAACAAAGTACACAGGAAGCAAAATAAGAAAGTACAAACTGAGTGCCCTACCAGGAAAGGGACAGGGTTGTAGTGGAAGAGTACTGATTGAAGTAAAATAGAATACATGGAGACAATGTCTAAGCTCACAAGCGATTGTATAAAATCAAAAACTCGGAACTTGCTGGTGTGCAGGCTAAGTATTGGAGTCAGCTAATGTTAAAGATAAGGCCGAAATGGAAGTTCTGAATGATAGATAAGGAAGTTGATGGTGGAAAAACTTTACACAGTAGGTCCAGCAAAAATTAAACAAATGTATGAGGAATTGATAATTGAGGAGCAATGTATACATGTCGAAGACTTATATGGAAATGCTTTATTGATGTAAATGAATGATTAATGCGATTCTCCAGTGATCAACATTAAGGAGCATGAATATTGCACCCCCTCAAGAAAGAATAAACGAGATTTATGAATAAACAATGAAAGATATTAAGATTCCGTCACTGCAACTAGAGTTTCACTCAGTTGGAAGCAAATAAAGAGCAGTTATTAGAAACGAGGACATAAGTAGGAGTTGACGGTCTGAGACAGAGATGGGTCAACTAAGTATTGAAGAATTTACTTAGCAGAGGAAGCTGCAAAGTTTTTTTTTTTTTAAGAGCTGAAAGTGTAAACAAGAATATTAAGTGATTCAGATTGCACTTAAAGATATTTGAAAATTTCAGAGGCCAGGAAAAAAATAACGGCGTGGATGGCCTGACTTGACATTGTTTTGTGAATAAAACAAAATGTGGTCTTCTGTCAGTGTTGACGATGATAGACAGAAAGTTTTCGTATCATCAGACCACAAAAGCAAAAAGTCAGACTCATACACTTTTTGCGGATTCTAAAGGTCGAGAATATAATGGACATAATATGTTTTCGTGGAAAATATAACTTTCCACGCACTGCCAGTGCTATTTCCAATAATATTCTTTCTTGGCGGTAGCCCAACAAAGAAAATTCTACAGTAATAGTCAGTCCTTGTAGATAACGAAAGAAACAGTAATAGATCTCAAGTCAGGGTGTTAAAAAACCAACCGCGTATTTATTAACAGATCTGATAAATTGATAACAGGGACCAAACATACCACTCCTTGTTCAGTGAGGGAAACAAATGTTGTGCAAAAAAATAAAGAGACTATCAAAACCTTTTACTGACCCAGCTGTTAAATACATTTGCCAGAAGCAAAGATAAAAAAACAGTTTTTGATCGGAGACATAACCCTGAGGTTAAAGAGAGTTCATCATATGATAATGTTTCTTTACTCCCTAAGAACAGGAAGCAATTAAACAGATCTCAACATTTTGATCTTAAGAATTGTAGAGATGATAGTAGAAATAACTGTGGGCAAGACTATCAATCTAGTAATAATTTTTCTGGTAAAAAGCAAATTCTATCTAGTGGACATTTGTATCTAAGAAGAGATGTTAACCCTAACTATGCAAAACTGGGATTTGAATCAGTGCAATCATTTTCAATAGAGCAAATAAACAATGCTCTCAATAGAAATAAATAGAAAAACGCAAACCAGGTTAACTGGGCTCCACATAAGAGCAAGATTATTAGCAATCAAAGTAATAGGAAGGGTAATGAGTTCTTAAATACTTTTGCTTGTCATGTTTGTAATTTTAATAGAGCATCTCGTTCTGGTGAAGGAAGTAATTTTTTCAGCCTACCGCACTGACGACAGTGAATTAGGTCAAGTTGTATCTAAGACTTCTGTGTTGTCTGCTATGTGACGAGAGTTGTTGACATCGCAGAAAGGGCCACAACTTTACACAACCACAGAGTTTGGGTAACTTTTGGTTTGGTGAACTTTTCCGTGTTCTTTTATAATCTTATCATGGATTAAAATAGATATTTTCATTTGTATTGTCTCACAGCGAGCGACTTTGCGAGGGGAGTCACCATTCCTATATTTTTACATTACCTGGGAGAGATGTAGGTCACTGTGTGCCATTTGTCCATTCAAGCGAGCCTTGCGAGTATATTTTGTGACCGCGGAATGATGTCACCTCGCGTGTTGGTGAGATGTTCGCAAGTCCTCGGAGCATTTTTTTTTGAAAGGTCCTGTTTATTTGTTTTGTTTACAAACATTGAATGTTATTGTAATCTTTGTATAGAATTGTATATGTTGTTTATGGAATATTATGTAATCTCTTTGTAACATTTGATTGCCGTAATTATTTTTTATTGTTACTTATATGACTGTGTTTTAATTATGCATTATTTCATTCCTATGTACAAACTCATTTACTGGGACAGTGTAATAGTCATTTTTATAGATAGTCCTGAGTGTTCTTATTCACTACTTAAAATTTTGTTTTGTTTTTTCATCATGGGTTTTGATACCATGTTTAGTTAACATATTTATACAAAGGTTTTTGGAATTAATTGTTATAGTCAAAGGTAATTATAAACGAAACTTGTATGTATTATTGATGATTTTGCGTTAGAAATTAACGACACATATTCTGAAACTTGGTTTCCGGTTTTTTCTAAATTATAACATTTGATAATTTAAACAATTCGATTTTTTGTCAGCTAGAATTAACTTTAAAGTTCGGATTAAATGAATTGGTAAGAATTAACAGCGACGGCTGATACTCTTGTTCATTTAAAGAATTTTAGATATCTGATTATAATACATGTAGTTAAGATAAATAATATTACACTAATATATAATTTATAACTTCGTTATAGTTAACATGTATTACCCCAATGTGACGTTTCTGTGATGTATTTTTTTTTATAAAGAGTAAAAAAAAATTAACACGTTTTGATGTGTGTCTGCTTAAAAGATAAGATATATTTTACGATAGAAACGTTGTTTATTATTGCTTATACTACTCGACTTTTAAAGATTGTTAGGTCACTTAATTTAGCTACGTATTACCCTTTGAATGATGGAAGAGGCCTTTCAATGGTCCCTGGTAAAATTGGGGTAGGGGTCGACCTTAGACGAATTCTATTGGACCCAGGACATCACATATGAGTCTGAACTTGTCTTTGGTCTTTGCAAATACTTAAATATGCGTTCTGTAGCAGTTATGGGAGCCACAACGTTCTGGAACAGCAATACGTCACAAGATGATTGACTTCCCTCCTAGAAATAAATGATACTATTTATTTAACTTAACGTTAAGAAACATTTTTTGTATTGTAAATAGAGGTCTTTTTGAAGAAATGTGTTTTGGGACATTGTGATATTTATATTTTTTATTCTTGGCGCCAGCGCTTAGACTGTGTGTTAACGGTTACTATTATGATAGTGACATTAGTTGCTTTGAAAATGTTTTGATGTACTTTTTTGAGGTATTTTTGGTATTTAGCGCTTGGACTATGCGTTCATTGCGAAACTTGTTATAGCGTTAATATTTTTGTTTGAGTGATATTTTGATGTAATTTTATTTTTTAGTTATGTATAAGTAATATAATTTGGTTAACTTAACTTAATTTGCTTGTGTTTGACATAAGCTTTCTTTTTTGTGTGTTAGTATATAAAAAAACAATATAAAGAATACTTTAGCATTTTTGTATTTTTACAATACGTTGTTACATTTCGATATATTATTGTAAAAAAGTAATTGTTATCAACTTTCTTTACATTTGCATCTTTACTTTCATCTCTCTTTGTTGACTATTCGTCAAATCTTTACATCTTTTCTGTTGTTTTTTCAGTATTGTCTGATATATTGTTTATTGCTTCCGTGTTTCTTCTTTGATGTAATTCATGCTTCTTGTTATACTTTTTCGTGTTACGCTATTTATACTCTTCATTCTTTGTATTGTTAAGTAATTACGTGATTTTAGATAATGTAATTGGTTCTAATAGTTCTATTTGTTTTATATGTATTGAATAGTTGTCTTCATTGTCATCTTATGATCCTATTTGATTCTTATCATCTTCCCATTTTATATTTTGTCTTTTATCTTACGATAGATCACTTTCTGTTTAGCTTGTACTATGTATACTTAACTTGGGTTTTGTATTAGATTAAATTTTTGTGGTATGCTTGAATGAGTATGTTGGATGATTTAGTTTCGTTATCTTACATTTTATTGATGGATATTTTTGTAGATGTGCTATGTTCTCTATGTCATAGGTATATTTTTGTAGGTATTTGATAGAATTTTCATTAACCATTAAATTTTTAGAGTCAATTTTCAAAAAAAATGATATAATCATTTTTTCCCCTGGGGGTGTGGCAAACTGATGAGTGCAGGCATGTGATGAAAGGGGAAGTGATCTTGAAAAAAACTTGTGAGTAGAGTGAAGTGTTTTGGGTTAGAGTACTTGCTTGCAGATAAGTAGTGGATTTGTTTAAAAATATCTCCTCTTAGTTTTCGTGAAAAAAGTATGTACAGATAGCGGGGTGAACTCTGGTGCATAATGTACTGTGTCTGAACTGTTTTTGAGTGATGTGTGAATAGCTCTCGCTGCTAGTGGACCGCAGGTATGATTGAGAGCGGTGTGAAGAGAACAGTAGATTTCTCGTGACTTGTGTGAACGGGGTGTGTTCCCGTGGGATCAGTGTGTGTGCGGGGTTTTTTGACTGAGGTGGTCCCCCCCCCAGCCCTGATGTGATTTTCTGTCTGGATGCATACGTAGTGCAGAAGATAAGATGTCGAAGAGTTTTTCGCTATATGTGGATGAGGAAGATGTTATAGCGAAGATTTTGGAGAGGACCATGATTTGTGTAGGCCATTTTCTGAGAATGAGAGACGTTTAGAGATTTTGTAGGCCTTGATTATTATATAGCTGCCGTAGATGCAGTATTTGTGCACTGATGTGAAGTATAGAGATTTTGTAGGCCTTGATTATTATATATCTGCCGTAGATGCAGTATTTGTGCACTGATGTGAAGTATAGAGATTTTGTAGGCCTTGATTATTATATTTCTGCCGTAGATGCAGTATTTGTGCACTGATGTGAAGTATAGAGATTTTGTAGGCCTTGATTATTATATATCTGCCGTAGATGCAGTATTTGTGCACTGATGTGAAGGAGTAAAGATTTTGGAAGGCCATGATTATTTAGAATAGCTGCCGTAGATGCAGTCTTTGTGCACTGATGTGAAAGAGTAAAGATTTTTGAAGGCACATGATTATTATAAAGCTGCCGTTAGATGCAGTCTTTGTGCACTGATGTGAAGAGTAGAGATTTTGAAGGCCAGGATGTGTATGGGCCGCCTATAGGGTATGGTGTGTGTTAACTGCAGTATGAAGATTCATATTTCGATGTAAACTGTTATTCGTCTAAGATCTACGTGATGTTATAATTTGTAATAAAGCATGGTTAAAAATCATCAGACGTTACACCATTCCATGACTCGGGGTGTGTACGCTACTGTGAGTGACTATCCCAAAACACACTCTCCACCTTCTTCACCATAAATACATCCAACTGCAAAACGATACCCAGTGTATCAAACGATTACAATTGTATTAGAGGTTCCAATCAACAAAAAACTGACGGTATCAGTCAGGTACTTCTTCTGATGAAAATGTAGGCCGCAAAAGAGCGGGCTGCTAATCTATATGGTAACCTCTGGGTTATCTCCGACCAGCAAGGCATCAGTCCATGCCTATAATCATACCGCCGTACTGTTGATCTCTGAGCTTCTTTTAATCAATTAAGACATGTCAGTCTTGGAACAGTATATGCTGTACTAATAGCGGATTGGCTTAAATAATATCATTGCATTCATAAACCCTTCTCCACACAGGAGAGAAAAATCACCTCAAAATGTCAATCGACCATACATGCTGGCAGCAAAATAATCTGCAGTTTCTAGGCATAACAATAAAGATTCAAATGATGGTATCTTGATACCTTGACAGCATCCTAGAATAATCACCAAAAAAAAAACAACACTCCACCATCTGTTGATGGCCACTTCATGATGTGATTTTTATCGCGGTAAATTTATTATTAGTGCCTTGGTTTTTATCACACCGTGTCGTACCTCAAACTGAAACGCAAGAAATACATAAAGTGGTTCGCCTGTGAGATTTGTATATAGGTATGACAGAGGACAGTTGGATGTGACGTCAGAGCGTCAAGATGTGTGCATAAGCCTGGATTGTTTAGCAACCATTATGTTGAAGCATATTCAAGAAATATTCATGGAAAAATGGTAAGCTTTGTGCTTTAAATGAGAGGCATGACAATATGCCAGGATTATAGTTGAAGTCAGTACGGGACGGTGATTCCCAATACAAAGACGTGTGTATGAAATTATAATTGAACAGTGATAACGGGAGGACTCATTCCCCGAAGTATATGGAATAAAAGATTTGATATGCCGGGATGCTCTAATACCCCGATATTGTTGGAAAAAATAAGATATAACTGGAAAGATTTGATGATATGCCGGGATGCTCTAATACCTCGATGTTGTTGGAATAAAAAGATATACTGAAGATTTGATATGCCGGGATGCTCTAATACCCCGATGTTGTTGGAAAGAAGATATACTGAAGATTTTTGATATGCCGGGATGCTCTATAATACCCGATGTTAATATAGAATAAAGGAAGGAATGTTATAAAAGTATCAACTAGGGAAAAAAGTTGAGTATCGATTTGTATAAAAGCGAACGCAAGATAATATTGTTGGACTGAAAGTTAGAGGGAGTTATTCATGCCATGTTCGTGATTTGTGACATTTTGTGAATTCGTACTTACTGTGTATTAAACTGTTACCAAATCGTCTAAGCCGAGAGGTTCCTTCAATCATTCAAGGTTCAGTTAACCAGTTGATAGCCTTATTTAATAATTGAAGATAGACAGAAGGAGGTATCCAAGAAGATTGATTTCCAGAATATTTGACAATGCAAACCAAATTAAAATTAAAAGAACTTCCACCTCTTATTCAAACAACATGGACCCTAGACAAGAAAGTGTAAGCATTCGGGCAATTTCTCTATCCCTTAACAGGAGAGAAATAAAGGTGGGGCTCAGTCCTGTCAAACAAATGGGAAACTGTCGTCTTTAAAGCTGAGATAAACTGATTACATCCTATCGGATAAAGCCGGTCCGATAACTAGCAGTTTGGTCTACTTGGGACATTAAGAAAAGAATTTTTCTTCTTTCGAAAATGAAATCAACTAAGACTGAACTATTACACTGAACTTCTACGCCGGACTTTTAACATTTGAGGAACGAATCAACGATTGTAAATTTGCGGAAAAAAAAATGTACATTCACTGAATTTCACGATTGAAGATGACATGTAACGGCTGCTCCATGTAGATGCAATCAAAGATCGTTGACCTGACTTGAGAGACTGTCAAGATTCAACGCTTCGACATCAAATTGATTCGGTTCGAACTTCACAACTCTTTTCATTCAAGATTTAAACACTGGCAAATCATGCAATTTTCGATCTTGAACGTTAAATGACAATCTGGCAATTTTATGTAGTGACGTCATCAAAGCCGGCAGACGTTCAAAATACCTTTTGTTCAACTTGGAATCAGGCAAGATTTTCGTCCACTTATGGGTTTCTGAGATCAAATGGAAGCACATACACACTGATTCCGTATCTGGGGGCAGGTTTATTTGAATGGAATTATATATGTGTTTCGGGTTAGTGAATGCACCTGCGACATTCGTCCGCATGATGCGCCGTTTTGGTTGGCGATAGACCCGATGTCATCACATATATAGATGACATTTGTTTATTCCATAACACATGGGAAGAACATATTGTAACGGTTTCAGTTCTTTGCTAGAACAGCTTAGAAAAGCATCATTTGACAGTTAGACCTTCGAAAGTACAGATAGGTTTTCAGGAAATATCTTTCCTAGGTCATAAAATCGGTAATCATCGACTTTATCCTTCTGATAGTCTGGTGAATAAAATCCTGAACATTCAGATACCGAAAAATAAGAAAAGAGGTCCGTAGTCTGTTAGGGCTCATTAATAACTATTATCATAAATTTATTCCGGACTTTTCGTCTATCTCTGGTCCTCTTTCGGAGTTGACGCGCAAAGGTGCTCCTCTTAAAGTAATGTGGTCAAAGAACTGTCAGTTAGCATTGGATAAGATTAAAATTCTATTTTCGAATCATCCTATTTTGATTCTGCCAGATATCCATGCACCCTTCTATATTCGCACAGACGCTTCTCTCAGAAGTGGGAATCGGTGGCAGTTTGATGCAACTTGTCAACGACGTACTCCATCCTGCTTCTTTGTGAGCCGGAAGTTGTCTGCAGCAGAGAAGAAATATTCAGCGGGAGAAAGAGAGCTCCTTGCTCTCGTCTGGACTATATCAAAACTTTCTCGCTACTTGCTTGACAAAAATTTTTTACGTTGAGGTAGATCATCATCCATTTGACCTCAATGAAACCAAAATGCATTTAAGAACTCAAGAATCTACAGATGGTTTTTCTGCTACTGCAACAGTTTTCTTTTGAAATCAAGCATATTCGCGGTGAGGACACTTGGTTAGCTGACTTGTTGTCGCGATTTTGCAACTCACCAGGAACTGATAAATTTCACTGGAACTTTGCATCCAGGTATATGGTTCCACATTGTTTGGACCATCATAGTGTGTCTTCTGGACTAGCTATTTCTTCCGGATATATTGAATCAATATTTACTAGCAATTTTGGTTATTAATAATTGCTCTTCATATTTTTATGTATATGTCTAAATACCTGATAACTTCTCAGTAGATTGCTTGTATGCAAGTATGTGTATGTATCTGTACGTTAAGATTGTTGGAAGTTATAACCCTACAGGATCTTGCGCGTTTCACTGAAGTAAACGAATAACGCTCGGGAGCGTGAGGGGTAATGTTGAGGCCACTTCATGATGGTGATTTTTTATCGCGGTAAAACAAAATAATATTATTATTAGTGCCTTGGTTTTATCACACCGTGTCGACCTCACTGAAACGCAAGAAATACATGAAAGCGGTCGCCTGTGAGATGTGTATCTAGGGATGACAGAGGAGGGGGGGGTGGAGTTGGATGTGACCGTCACTGAGCGTCAAGATGTTGTGCCTAAGACTGGCTTGTGTATCAACCATTATGTTGAAAGCATATTCAAGAAATATTCATGGAAAAATGGTAAGCTTTGTGCTTTAAATGAGAGGCATGACAATATGCCAGGATTATAGTTGAAGTCAGTACGGGACGGTGATTCCCAATACAAAGACGTGTGTAGAAATTTATAATTGAACAGTGATAACGGGAGGGGACCTCATTCCCGAAGTTTATGGAATAAAAGATTTGATATGCCGGGATGCACGTAATACCCCGATGTTGTTGGGAGAAAGAATATACTGAAGATTTGATATGCCGGGATGCTCTAATACCCCGATGTTGTTGGAAAAAGATATACTGAAGATTTGATATGCCGGGATGCTCTAAATTACCCACTGATGTTGTTGAAAAAAGATATACTGAAGATTTGATATGCCGGGATGCTCTATTAACCCGAAGTTAAATAGAATAAAGGAAGGATGTTATAAAAGTTATCAAATAGGGAAAAGTTGAGTAACATTTGTGTATAAAAGCGAACCAAGATAATGTTGGACTAAAGTTAGAGGGTGAGTATTCATGCCATGTTCGTGATTGTGACATTTTGTGTGAATTTACGTACTTACTGTGTATTAAACTGTTACCAAATCGTCTAAGCCGAGAGGATCCTTCAATCATTTCAAGGTTCAGTTAACCAGTTGACTAGCCTTATTTAATAATTGAAGATAGACAGAAGGAGGTATCCAAGAAGATTGATTTCCAGAATATTTGACAATGCAAACCAAATTAAAAATATAAAAGAACTTCCACCTCTATTATTCAAACAAATTGACCCTAGACAAAACAAAATGAAAGAATTCGGGCAATTTCTCTATCCCTTAACACCATCCTTGGCGCTCAGAATAAAACATGGGGAAAAAAACCCAGACATCTTTGTCACACAGAGGATTTACATTTCCCCATAAAATATCGCCAGAGAAAATCTCCGACCTCTTGTCCGCTCAGAAGATCCAGGTAGACTGCCCCGATAGGAAGTCTAACAATCCCCGCGCCAAAACCTAGCGCAATAGCCCCCGTAAGCACTTCCCTGAGAGTAGAGCTAACATACGATCTAGAGCGTTCCCCGAAAAGATAGCTGAAGCGCTCCTTATATGGACATCTGAAATAGCGACTTTGGGGAATGTCAACTATTTAAAAAACATTTCCCTGAAACAGAGCACAATCGATCCTTATAAGAATAGATGAATAAGACAAGGGAGATAACCACAAAAATCTAACTTGACTCTAAAAATCGTTAACAGCCAGTTCTTTCTCTTTGACCACAAAAAATATCAAAACAGGCTGACGTCTAATATAGGAGAAAAATGACAGTAAACAGTTTTACCGCACCACCCCCCCCCCCCCCCCCCCCGGAAAAAAAAAAAAAAAAAATGAAACTTTTTTTTTGGACCTACATCATGATGAGCTAGTGATAAAAAAAAAAAGCTCATAAAACGCATTAATGCGCTGATGATTAAAGGTATCAATATAATATAACGCCCTAATGTCATTGACCAGCTAAATTAACGCACAATGGTAGCGTCTGGTGAGAACAAAGATATCTCACAAGAGAAATTATTTTCTCAAGGTATAAACATATTATCCAGGGAGGAGCTACCAATTTACACACCTAAGGTGCCGGCAATGTTTACTATCAAGCAAAAATTAACATACATATATCCTCTATTATAAATACAATATCACCATGTGTGTTGTAGCAACCAAAGCGGAGTCATTACTCTAATGTATTTTTCCCCAGTGTTTTCCCGAAATACAGTGATACAAAACCATCATTTTTCTAAAAGGTGTATTCATAACCTAAATGTAATGTCCTTTTAATACAATTATGAAGCATACACACGTATACTAATGTAGACTACATGAAGTTGACATCCGAAGTTTATGACAATACTCCATTCAGGAGGGCACATCTAAACAAGTGTCTCCAGTGCAAGCATGGGACATCATAAGGGGCATAAATAGAAAACTCTTTATAGGATCTTCATAAACAAGCACTGGTTCGGTGAGAAAAAATACAAATGACACAATTCTATGATAATCGAAGGATGTTATAAATAATTACTATAATTAATCCCTACATATCTCTACGTATTCAAAAGTGGCCGAACTAATTTCAAAGACCTTTATATCGTGATAACCAAAACAACCCTTTCCTCTTGTTATGCCCAAGACGGTAACAAGAGAAAGAAATCAATCAAATTTTATAACCATGAATTCAAGTAAGGTGACAACAAACGTGCTTGGTACTGTAATGATAATTGTATGGTACTGTCATAAATCTAGACGTGGTAATTTAGGAAATCTAGGACATAAGAGTTAAGTAGAGTCATGTGGGCATCGCGACAGTTATGTCCTGCCATCACATTATCCGAAACCAAAGATAGCTCGCTCGCACCGTGGGGGGTTGAAATGAAAAGGTTGAAGAGCAAAAGCATATCGAATTTCGATTCTTTGAGCTCTTAAGTCCTTACTTTGAATAGCTGTTGGAGCTTTTTGGTCGGTTTCATACTATAAAAATGCGCGCCGAGAAGGAATCTTTGAAGTTTAAGAATTGCCCAGTACCATAGCTAAATAATTCCCGGTCTAGGACAGAGTAATTCTCCATTCTGCCGCATTCATTTCTTAGAAGACATACATTAACAGGATGCAGGGAGTTTCTGAATCCTCTTTTCATCAGTGCCGCCCCGATCCCTATTGATGAGGCGTCACTACGCAGAACAAAAGTCTTATCAGTAGTAGGTAGTGTTATAAGATATGAGGAGATGAGAATAATTGCTTAATCTGATCCAAATGAAGATTGACATTTCTTGGGACCCAGCGTACCGCTATATTTGGAGACCCTTTCTTCATAGGGTTTGAGAGAGGTGCCATGATAGAAGAAAGGTTTTCGGAATGAATCTTCCGTAGAAATTTTATTAAGCTTCCTAAGAGACTACGGATCTGCTTCTTCGTCTTAGGAAAACAGTGATGTTTCAGTATCATTGGAAGTGTTGTGGTCCTCAGTAACGCAAAACAGACCATGGCCAACACGGTGACCCAGAAAAGAAATTTCACTAAACCCACAATAGGCATTAGAGGGTATTGCTGTCAGATTATGATAGCGTAGAGTAGACAACAGTTCATATAAACCCAAATAGTGATCTTTTTCCCAAGAATATCACTGAAAAGACAGATATCGTTCCAAGTATGCAATGGACATCTGAACGATATGAAAGAATTCGACGCATCATGCGTACGAAAGTAGCTGGGGCATACATAAGGCCGAAAAAGGCAATGAAGTTCCATTGGAACAAACCCCTAGGTGTTGACGGTTCGAAAGCAGTAAAGAGGTTTGGCGCGTTCAGTGAGAGGAAACTTGAAAGTAACCTTTAGACACAAGACGAGTTTGGTAAGTATCGCGAGAATTAGAAAGTCTAATAAGTAGATTCTCCAATAAAGGCATAGGTTCAGCATCGAATTTTCGTTTACCTTCGGGTTTAGTTTTACGTTGTAATCGACGCCCCCCCCCCCCGGGGAAAAAGGCGTTATGTTCTTGTGTCTTTCTTTCGAACAATAACCATAGACGAAGAGTATGCCAGAAGTGGATGGTTCAATTATTTTCAACTGTTTCATATCACATCTTAATTCTTTCTCGACCTGTTTTTGAAAATGTATAGGAATAGGGTAAGGTCTGACCCTGATAAGATTATTGTCAGGTAAGTATTATTTCATGTTTAATGAAACAGATGTGTGTCCAGGAATGTCCGTAAGAACATCCTGAAATGTTTTGTAACATAGAAAGAGACCTGTAATAGCTTGTTCCTCAGTAGAGATAATTTAGGAGAAACAGTAACATTTTTTCCATTGATTTTTCCGTAGAATGAATGGAATCATTGGAAGAGGAAGATTAACGTCCGAGAAAGTAGATTATTCATCCTGTATAACCGCACAGAGATGAGAAATGACCATGTGGTGTTTATCTATAGGATCGTCCGTCGCCTGAAAAATAATGGCTGTAGGTAGTCTGGACCGTTCAATGAAACTCTGTAAGCATGATTAATATGAAAGGTCTTATGCTTTTCCGTCTATATCGACAATATAGTCGACATCAGAAAATATTTAGAGATAATCACATTAAGGACCTCTTCCACTTGTTCGTCAAATGCAATGAGAAAATCTATTTTTCCCCTACAAGGGAGCAATACAAGTGCTTTAATCGCCAGGACCAAAGTTAATCTTAGGCATCTATTTTTATTTGCAAATTGCCTTGCTTTCTCTTTAGCAAATTCAGATGCGGAAGGGTTGCTAATCTGCATGCTCAATAATTTTCTGCCTGAGGGAGCGATGACTTAATCATACTCTTTGAAAGGGTTGTTGATATCATCACTGAATATCATCAGCAGGGATTTATAAGATCGTGAAGCAAATGAAATGGGGCCACGCGCGGTATCGCTCGCGCGCCAAAGACAGGCTCAAATGCGAGGAGATTAACCCTGTATGTTCATTTGGGACCTCATCTATAATGCAAAGAGAGCCGCGCGGGTAATGTAAACCCTGTCCCAAATCCTGAGGATGATCCTCAGTTATATAAGTTATCTTCCCAAGTAAGTTCTTGAGCGTTCTATTTAGACGCTCGACTAAAACCATTAGACATCAGATGATAGATAACTACTCAGAGAACCGTTTTTTAATATGAAGAGTATGATACATCACCTGGCCGACATAAGTGTCAGATATTAACTGGCGTGCCATGGTTCTTGACAAGATTTTCTTTGGGAATACATCCCAGTCGAGAAAAATATCAGCCAAAGAGCGTCTGCAATATTGGCAGTAGTAAATGCTCTTAAACACAGGTATAGCCTCTGGCCAACGTGTACAACATGTCAACGCATGTTAAAATAAATTGGTGTCATCTGGCCCGACTTGATTTTAAAAGGGCGGATAATATCTATTGCCATTTTTTGAAACGGACGAAAAGGAATGTCCGCAGCAGCCTGAATAGGTGCTGCAATGGCGAGGACCTCTCGACATGACTTCTTGACATACTTTGCATGAGCGGGACAACTAAAGGACGTATATCTTTATTTACGAATAGCCCAAAAAAGGCCGCCAGAACTCTCGACTTTAGTACGGGGGGAAAAACCCATATGCCCAGCACACTGAGAGTTCAGTGGGCATGTTGCAGAATTTGAACTCTCATACTTTTAGGCACAAGAATTTGCGAATGCATAGATGTTATTCGAATCATGTACATACGCATACTAGGTAGACCATTTTTTCAATAGTGATCCAAGATTTGCGATTTTGTGTTCTGATTTGGATCACCATTTTTGGACAAGAAGGAAGAATCTTTTTTAAAGAGGTGTCGTCTTGTTGAAGGTTTTATAAAAGATAGTCAAAGCGAAATCACCGAGTGATCATCTTGATTAATCAGCACTTCATTACTTTCTCAGGTCGATGAAGTATATGAGGCATATTTATGAGCTTGCGCTCTCTTGTGTGATAACTGCTTTAGCAGTTTGAATATTTTTTTCTTCCCAATGCAGCAATCTGCTGTGGGTACACTCCTTAACTCCGTGTATAACGCCCTCTGATGATAAGATCCGGCAATGCTAAGGTTAAGGAAGGATAATGTATGCCAGTTGCTTCTGCAAACACCATTTACAAACCCTAATTACTCACACGAATTTCAGGGACCGACAAAAAAACAGGTTTTCATAAAAAGAAGTAACGCGACATTGTTATCAAAAATCAAGGGTAATCAATCATTTCAAGGATTCTTATTCGAAGAACTGGAGACGAGCCGACAGCCCTCGATACCCCAGGGTGTTTGTCACAATTATAGAAATTTCCGACACGCAGAGGAAGTCATATAGAAAACTATCCAAGTTATCCTATCATGGAGAACAACAAGATCATAATTATAGAGATACTCATTATAATGACGAACATGATAATGGTAACTCCATGTGAACTATGACTCAAAACCAAATAGGGGTTACAATAGAGGAAACAATTAATGATTACAGAGGCAACATAATAATCGAGGTAGATCACAATACAAAAGAAACAAATCACATTATCAGCAAAACTCTGCGCGTTTAGCAAGAGTCACATGAAGCCTATAAACAGACTAAAGATAATAATGACGCTAATAATATGGCATGTTCCGCTTTTGATTTTGGGAGAGCATCTTAATGCCCCCAATGCAAAACATTATTTGAACCAACTACGGTGTCTACTTTGATTTGTGGTCACCCTCATCCTGCTCTTTCCTGCGTCAGTCGCGCATGATGGAAGAGGGAAGTCTCTTGTCTTACATCAAGGTCTAGTAATGATCAGCCCAGTCTCAATTCTTTTTGATTCTGGATGCACCACCATCATTGGTGTTAGACAGTCACTCGTAGATCCTTCCGTGCCACAGGCAAAGTAGTCAAATGTGTGATAACATTTGGCGGCACCTTTAGAGAAAGTACTCTACTTGCTATCATCAATATTGCTACTCTCCTTTCTTTACGGGAGATGTGCACGCATGTCCTCGTCTTCCCGAATCCGATCGCTGATCTCATTATTGGTCGTATTCACGGAGTCAAAGAATGCACTCCGCAAACAAATTGCTGCTTGGGAAAAATCCAAAATATGCAAACTGCTAATGCAGTAGTCACAAAGAGCACAATCAGCTCTCAATATGCCTCAAACGTCATCTACCTGATGTTTAGTGAAGTGCATAACCAAGATGATCCCTTGGTAATTTTCTCGTGACTCATTTATTAAAACAGCAAGAAGATGATCCCACTCTAAATAGAAATTCTTCACACTTGCAAACAAAAGGTGATCCATAATAAAGATACAAATCAAAAATCTTGGATTACAATGAGAATGGCGTACTTGTACGTATGGTCCAAGACTCTACTACGTCAATGCATTCTCTAGATATTCTTGTCCCCAAGAATTTGCTGAGAGTTAAAAGTTTTTGCAGCACAGCGATCATGACTCTACAGTGTGCTGGGACATATGGGGTTTTTCCTCGTTACTATGTCTAGAATTCCTTGCGTCCTTCTATTGGCCTTTCGTAAAATAAAGACATACGGATTTATTGCGATCTTGTAAGGTATGTCATAGAGGTCGCTAATCCTAAGGTCCACGCCATGCTGCACCTATTCAGGCTGCAGATATTCCTTATTCGGCCGTTTCAGAAAATGGCAATAGACATTATTGGCACCGCTTTCTTCGTTACTAAAGAAAGGGTCTCCATAATATGGTCCACTGGTCTCAGGAATGCCAATCATCTTTGGATAAGATTAATAAAATTTGTTTTCACTCACCTATCTTAATGTTACCTACTACAGATAAGGGCATTAGTTCTTCGTAGTGACGCTTCATCCTCTGGGATTTATAGCTGGCACTAATGCAAGAGTACTCGTTAAACTCGTGCATCCCTGTAATGTTTATTCTCACGAAAAACTTAATGCGGGCAGAGAGGAATTACTCGGTTTTAGACAGTGAAGCTTTTGGCGATGGTTTGGTCAATTTCTCAAACTTCAAAGATTCCTTCTTGGCGCGCATTTCATAGTGGAAACTGACCAGAGAAATAATAAAAAGCTCTTACGGCTATTCAAAAGTTAAAAACTTGAAGATGCTCGAGATAAATCTCGAATACGCCATTGCTCTTCAACCTTTTCATTTCCTCGGTTAAGCGGACGCTATCCGTGGTTGGGTCAAGAAAATGTTGGTTATTATGGCTAGTACTATGTTATGGTCCTATGATGGCCCACATGATTCCACACCTAACCTGTTGAATCTTGGACGTTTTAATATGTCCTAACTTACAAACAGTTATTTTTTTCTATATCAAAATATGTACACATTTGTAATAAATGATATGGTGATGGTAAATTATAAACACCATGCGGGTCTCTAATTGTATATTCACCGCTGCGCTTTTTGATGATTTTTCTTTTGTCAATCATCGAACTTATGGTATACTTCTTAATATGAAAATTGTGGATTGAAAATTATTGTATGCATTGTGGTCATTGCCAGTTTTGTTATGTAGTATGCAGTTGGTGAAACCTCCCTGGATAATATTTTTATACTTAGAGAAATACTATCTCTGAGATGTTGAGATATTATCTCACCTGTCGAATCTATATTTTCGACATTGCCTTTGATTTTGGAGTCATAAATTCCTGATATTTCTTACATAGCTGCGACATTATTTTATGCGTTGTTGTGTGAGCCTATTCGTATGTTGCTCTCAGATGAAAAAAAATGTATTTTCATTTTTTTGTCCAGGGGGGTGTGGTAGTCTGTTCGCGCAACTTATTTTTTTGTGTGCATGCACAGATTACTGTTGGGTAGGTAGGCTACGCGTACAGATGTAAAGTAATAATTATTTGTCTGATGAAAAAATTATTTATTTGAGAATGAATGATTCTCAGTCTAAGGGACAGAACCCTGATTGTTCGATGTTGTATTCGGTTCTATGGGTTATCTGTTCTTGTGTCTCCAATCTGGCGTATGAATTCTAGGTCTAGGTCATTTTTTGTCTGTTATGGCCAGAAACAGATTGGTCTTGCTTCCTTTAAAATGATTATGGCCATAATTATATTTTATTCACTTGACTATTTTTGTTAGGCGATTTCGATCTTATAACCTTTATATCTTTGTATTTCTAGTCGGAATATTTTGTGAGCTGAAATCTGGGGGTGAAAGGCTTTTCTGGGCATGCGCGCCGGTTTGGGGGTGAATCAGAGAAGGCCGTCATGTCAATCAGCTGCTAGGGCTGGTTGTTTAGAAAGTTTTGTAGATTGATCTCTGTGAATTATTCAAGGAAGGAGATTGTTTTTACTCTGGGGTATGATCGCGTATTATTATCAGAGATTCTCCTAATATGTCCATTTTATTAATGCCTATGGTGAATGGCGCGGTGCGTTATTCGCTTGTGTGTGGTGTTTTCCTGAAGCCAAGGGTAAAAACCAACATTTTTTTGTTTTGACTGAACTTTTTGCTAAACCTAAAATGGGGTAGATCGGTATGTAACTATCGTACAGCTAGGATTGTTGATGACAGATGAAGATGGTCGTGTTTTATTTGCAGACACATAGATCACTTGAGGTCCTAACCAGCC
The DNA here is from genome assembly GCA_024509875.1 of Oreohelix idahoensis. Taxonomy (NCBI): domain Eukaryota; kingdom Metazoa; phylum Mollusca; class Gastropoda; order Stylommatophora; family Oreohelicidae; genus Oreohelix; species Oreohelix idahoensis. The sequence goes on along the minus strand of JAMPIV010017686.1, from coordinate 13,346 downwards.
TTTATGGATAAGCAGATTTGATTGAGAAGCTCGATGAGGACATTTACATATATATATTGAAGTAATTCTGCTTCATAATTTTCCGTCCTGAGCGAACGAAGCTCACGGAGAGAGAACAGCCATTTTGGATTCCGCCAGTTATAAGCGGATCATGTCGTCGGTTAGAACAGAAAAGGTCTTATTATTTATTTGATGATTGTACAGAGATCTACGTATTATGAAAACCCACTGCTGTGGTTTAACATTGTTGCTATAAACAATGTGATGAATGTACGGCTTAAGAAACTTAGCCAACCAGAAGGTTCTGTCAGCGAACCCATAGTTGAACGTTTATGTATTCACCTTAGCGCTGACGCGAGGATTAGTCAGTCGAAGCATGAGCGATAGACATCCAGAATATTTGAGTGCTTGTTACCATCGTTCCATTATATATTTACCACTTCATGAATGTACATCTGATATTGTCACCATTTTCAAGTATACGATGATTTTAAATGCCAACCTGTTCAAGTGACTGTACTCGTGATGTCAAAGTGTACGTCCATGATTAAATGTATTGAGAGAAACAACGCCAGTAGTCCTGCCCTTTATTGACTTCTGCTTATGATTGATGTGAGTGACTTGTCAACTCTACAGAACTCTATACACATTCGCGTTATATTACATCTACATTCTCACTCAATGTTAGCACTGTGTCGAAACGAGTTGACCATTCTACTGTGTGCCCAGCTCTAACAGTGGCATACACGTTTTCACTGCAGAAAACTACGTTTTATCCATGTGATGGCCCCTATTAAACTGCCAAAAGTACAGTTATCAATGATATAACACCTTGTATAAATATTTTATCACCTGAATAACTCACTTTGTATAAGTCACACTGTCCCAACTCGGTGGGTGACAAGTCTTTGTCAAAGACCTTGTATAATTACCTTGACTATAATAATACTATTAATCACTTCTATATCTAAAAAAGCATTATAATATAAATAGTGCATGACCAAGTATATATATATATATATAGACTGTGTATGACAACAATGCATAACATTAATCAAAACAATGAACAAAGCATACAGAACAAACGAAACGTTCGCAGAAGTCAAATAAACAATACAGCGAAACTAAAGAAAAGTGTTACAAAGCATGTAACTGCAAAGAGATCCAACAAAACAAGTGATAACACAGTTATAAACAAAAAGGTGTATAAAAATAAACGACAGGAAAAGTGAGGTAGACAAATACAAACAAATCAGAACAAAACTAAAAAAACGTAGAAAATATAACAAAAAACGACGAAAGAACACCTCGGCACAACTAAACAAAATTATCGCGAAAGCAACAAAAAGTCACTGACTATTTCCACAACGGGAAATTTGCGATAAGGTCCCTAAAGAACGCTGTCGTAGGCCCTCTGTAACGTGGGATACCCTACAACAGACACCGCCCAACCGAAACCCGCTGAAATATAAATACTTAAATCACATATAACACAAAGGAACATGTGACATATAAATACATAGGATATAAATAGGGTGTATTGCGAAGAAGGCTCAGTTACATCACAATACAAAGGCACAGTTTCGGAAAACAAACAGCCACTTATCTTAAAGACTACAATCTTGGCCTTGAGAACAGCAACAACAAAGTTCCACTCTAGTCAGTCCAATCACGAGAAGATCCACCGTTGATGGATATCGGAACTTGCAACAATGGCACCGAGACTGGTTTCCAAAATGACAGCATTGATGAAATTCTAATCAAACACAGTTCAGATCAGAAGATCCAACGCCGATATATATATTCAATATATATTATATATTATATATATATATATTATATATATATATATATATATATATATATATATATATATATATATATTCCGCATATATCGATGTCTGCTTGACATTGCACGTGAAGCAATAGCTGAAACTGGTATCAGTGGTTGACCTCTTAATATTGCTCACTGGAATCTGTTCTCCCAAAGTGTTGACAACTATAACAGCAGGGCGTAATGGCTACTAAAAGTGTTTGCAGAGCTGTTTGTCCATATGTTCAAGCCACCATAAGTGTTGTCTATAGTTTGCTGTGACATTCCCGCCCAGACAGGGCTACTGTAAAACGATGTGCTACTTTGTTTCGTCTGGTATGTTGAACGTGGCAATGCGAATGTGCGTATCACGACCCGTTAGTTTGGTCCCACAATATGTTGATGGAGATGATTTGGTGACAGAACCAAACTATGCTGGCCATCATAAATGTTGCATTATATATATGATGTAGCAGTATAAATGTATATCTTATTGCTGTAGTGACGATCATCATGGAGATGTCAATAAGGTGTGTAAACGACTGTTTGACGTTTCCAACAATTTATTACAGGACGTACGACGACATCAAATGCACAGTCAATTGGACAAGGTTCATGGACATCACAGACATGATAATAGTTGAATACATCCGACATCAATAAATCACGAGCAGCTTATACCTCAGAATGCTCATAGTCTGTCAATCTATGTTCCACTGATACTGTAGCTCAGGTACAACGGACTAAGCGCGTCAGGTACCTCTAGCAAACATGCCGCACACAAAGGGGCGGGACTCCCAAGTACTTAACAATAGTCTATGACTCCTCTGACCTAACGCGTCAGGTACTTCTTCTGATGAAAATGTGGTCCGCAAAAGAGCGGGCTGCTATCATATGGTAACCTCTGTTTTATCTCCGACCAGCAAGGCACCAGTCCATGCCTATATCATACCGCCATACTGTGATCGCTGGGCTTCTTTTAATCAATTAAGACATGTCAGTCTTGGACAGTATATGCTGTACAAATAGCGGATTGCTTAAATATTATCATCCATAAACCCTTCTCCGCACAGGGAGAAAATCACCTCAAAATGTCATTCGACCATATATGCTGGCAACAAAATAATCTGCAGTTCTAGGCATAACATTAAAGATTCAAATGGGTATTTTACCTTGGCAGCATCCTAGAATAATCACCAAAAAAAAAACAACACTCGTCATCCTTGGCGCACAGAATAAACATGGGAAAAAATCACAGACATCTTTGTCACACAGAGGATTTCATTTCCCCATAAATATCGCCAGAGAAAATCTCCGACCTCTTGTCCGCTCAGAAGAACCAGGTAGACTGCCCCGATAGGAAGTCTAACAATCCCCGCGCCAAAACATAGCGCATGCCCAATAAGCACTTCCCTGAGTAGAGCTAACAAACGATCTAGAGCGTTTCCCGAAAAGATAGCTGAAGCGCTCCTTAATATAGACATCTGGATAGCGAACTTGGAGAATAACAAAACTATTTTAAAAACATTTTCCCTGAAATCATAGCACAATCGATCCTTATAAGGATAGCATGAATTAAGACAAGGGGGATAATCACAAAAATCTAACTTGACTCTTATAATAGTTAAAACAGCCAGTTCTGTCTCTTTGACCTCAAAAATATCCATAAACAGGTTGAGTCTAAATATTAAACGAAAATGGAAAGTGAGTCACAATAGTTATTATTAATCCCTGGTTAACACGCGAGTTACAAAGTATTTTTCTTTTTACTAGCGATGTTCCGCGCGATCTCTCGAAGCATATGTAATGGTCGTTAAATTATGAGGTGTGGAATAACAAATAACGACACAAATAAACTATCGGGTGGTGGAGTTAGTTTGATAACGTTCTCAGCAAACTATTGAACCAAGTCCACTGTTAATAAAGTTCCTAAAACAGGCTATTTATATATGTTTATTGACCGATCGTTTGACATAAAGGTACGGTATTTTCACAATGATTGGTTTTTTTTCCATCCCTAGGAAAATTATAAATATATCCACAAGGAAAAATATATTTTTTTTTTGCCACTGACTAAATATCAACTGGTCTACTTATCATCTGGTCTCTTGGTATTTTTCAAAGTCGAAGTTTATCTAACACCTCAAAACTACTACCTATTTTGTAATAACACAGAGAGAGACTTTCTTCTCTATTCGTAATATCCTTCATTTCTAAATCTAAACTATAAAACTCTCTGTAAAAATCCTTCCTTATGTCACTAAAAAATCTGGTTTAAAATGCCTGTCTATCGCCACATCTCGCCTTTTTAATACCAGCTGACTTCTTTTCCCGCCATTCTTACGACACGACTATTCTATTTTTTTTTCACTCGCTAAACTTGTATACCACACGGCTCTCGACATTTTTCGACATTTTGCATTCGGATTTATGTTTATTTCGACATGTGTCTCCGCGCGCACTGGTGTTTTTCGACCTCTTACCTGTCACAACTCTCTTTTCTACATAATACATTGGAAAAAACCCAACTTCCCAAACATTCTTCTTCTCAACTCTTCCGCGCTTAGCTCTAATTCTTTTTTATTCTTCCTGGGGACATAGGCCCTATTTATTTACTTGTCAGAGAGCAGTGACTGGCTGACTGAAACTTCGAATGTTACTGCGAGTTTTGTGTGGAAAACTTATTTTTGATTTTAATCGGTCGGGTCTTTCCTTATATGTCTACTTATTTATAGCACGTATAATAGGCTAGTGGTCGTCCACCTTAGCTGGGATAATGCTAGCGTGGTAGGCCATGGCGGTCACTGCTAGTCTCGACAGTACAAGTACATAGATTTTATTTCTTGTATTCTGTTGGTACCAACTAGTTTCTTAAGCTAGTCTCTGACAGATCAAAGTAGTAATACGATTTATATTATTATATTCAGTTGGTTACCTAACTAGAATCTTATGTTAGTTTCTAAAGTATCAGTACATCGAGATTTTGTATTAATGTGTTGTTCAGTTGTACCAAAATAGTTTATTAGGTTAATCTCTGTCAGTACCAGTATGCTTGATAGAGACTCTTCTTCCAGCTCTCTGAATACTGACATTTAAAAGTGTGTAGTATCCTCTGAATTAAAGGTATTTCCACTCTCATCCCCTCTTCATTTTCATACTAAAAACTCAGATAGGTTCGGTTACAAAAATTCACTAAATATAACTGCGCCCTTTATCTCGCCGCCGCGCTTGTGTGTGATACCGCGGTGAGATTGTAACCTGTTTTTCATGTTAAAGTAAAGTTGACGCTTTCGGGAAAATTAATCATTTAGTTTTGAATGTTCTACCACTCTGAGTTGATGGGGATGTTAGTAAAACTGATTATCTGGCAGAAATAAAATTTTACTTACCAGGCAGTAACGCTTACTAAATTAAAAATATTCGGAGGAACCTGAAATCAGAACATGATTTTTATCTTGGTTGTTCTTTAGGAGAGGATCCGGGTTTATAAAGTTTGATGTCCACAAGCTCTTGAGGATACCTTCAGCTACTATAGCAACCTTACGCCGCACTCTCTCAACAGCGCACGCGCTCGGTACATTACACAGTTTCTCCACCACCTTCTCATTTATTTTAGATTTTATATTATCACTTTTCTGTGACGTTTTAGTGAACTCGGATTGTGAAGATTTATATTATTGTCATCGTAAAAATTGTTATATAGATTTGGTGATTATTGTTGTCCTGTTGTATTAATCAGTTTTCCAATGCAAGTCTCTGACAGAACCAGTAAGTTCAAAATTCTTTCTGCTTATGGTGTGAGTATTACTTTTAAATATTTAATTGGCTTGAATATTTAGAGCGTACTTGTTAATTAAACTGGGATGTTTGTGTGTGACAACTAGTTCTTCAAACGCACGCTGGCCTCTCCTCTCTCTTGTAATTCAAACTTACTATTCCTTCAACTAATGACAGATGAGAGTTATTTCATATAATATCAAAGAACTTATTTTAGGACATATCTCGATGTGGGTAAAGTGATGTGTTTTAGAGGATGGAATTGAAAACTATGAATCCTTGTGAAACCATGTAAAACTTTTTTTATTATATTATATGTAGAAAAATAGAGAGTTAATTGTCTTGGTAGGGAAACAATAAAGTTTGTGTGCAATTATTATACAAGGTTAGGGTTATGCATTATGTTATTGCAAAAATTAAACGCAACATGTAATCTTTTAAAAGACTAACCCATTCAATAGATAAGCAATATCACGACTGCGCCTATCATTTATATGTTCCTTTCCATGCGAGTTTGGTTTTGTAGTTTTAAAGATTCTTGTGCTTTATCCGAGCAATTAAATTGACCACATTTGTAGATTGCTTACTTGGGCTAGTCTGTATTGGTTTAAAAACTTGTGTCTCTTCATGCAATGGCTGGCCTTCTGTAATTGTTTTCGAGTTTGTAATTCGACAAATAACTCCTCCCTAGGCACATAGTGCCGTCAACACTATAAAACTGGTTTGGTGTGTTCACATTGTAAAATGGTCATAGTGTATTCTAAGCGTTACGGTTTGAGCTAGGTTGAACGAGAATTTTCAAGAATTTTAATGTTTTTTTGACGAGCCTCAAATCTTGTATTGGGAATTATAAAAATGTACAGAAAAGGGGTAGCACATGAGTGACCAACTTATTACCTATCTATAGGCAATTACTGATTGGAGAAAAACCAATTATATATTGGAACAAACTTCACTTTATTATTTCAGAGAAGTCAGAAGAAAAGAACTCATCAAAATTTAATAAGAAATTAAATTAAAAAAACCCTGATATACAAGCTTGGTTGGTCTATTCATTTAGGGGAACACCAAGAAAACAGATCTTACCAACGAAGGTTTACAACAAATATGATGAAAGTTTTTTTTTTTCCCCTAGCAATAGACCATGAAACATACAGGATAGGACAACAATCAGAGACCAGGACAGAGTACGCAAAGACGAATGGTTAGTGTTGGTACGCAACACAGAAAAACAAGGAGAGAAGTCAGCACGACAAACGGAAGTAGCCGGATGCTAAAGCGAGAAAGTGCACATCACAGGAAAATACTCCCAGCCGGAGAACATGAGACAACCATCAAGGAGTAGGCAGATCGCAACAAACGAGACAGAATTGGCATGAAAAACCCGGGATAAAAACCAAGTTGGATAACCGCCTACCCCCAAAAAAACATCCAAAGTTGGTTAACCCCACCCCACAAAACACATACCAGTTGTTAACCCACCAACATTAAACACATACCAAGTGGTTAACCTCCACCCCTCACAAAAGCACATACCAAGAACAAGAAGAAAAAAGGCCAGATACGCCGGAGGATGACAGGATAGTGACTACGCAGGATGTACAGGACAAGTTGTAGGATAAAGCTATTTCGGAGGAAAAACGAAGACTTAGAACCGAGTGGGATAACTCGGAGAATTGAGGTAGACATAACAATGACCTGGAATATGAGCAAAGATTACGGGATGGAAAAGAGAGATTGACTGAGAACAAGACAGTTCACAGGGAGACCTCAGGGAGGTGAGGAGGCAACCCAGCAGAAGATACAATGGCACAGCAAGAGATGGCGCAACGGATTAGACGAGTGAGACGAAGAGGTACTTGGGACGTCATTCAGGACGATTCGTCCGATTATTGATAGGAGCCTCGCAAAAGTTGAGAAATACGACACAGTTAGAGGTGAGACCAACTAGAAGGAGAAGGGCAAGAAGTAGACCAAAGTCGATATAGACATAACAGGAGAAGTAGACAAAGTCGATCATAGACATAACAGGAGAAGACATCACGATTTAGACACGTCCATATCAGGGTACACAGACTGGTCAGAGTCTGACGAAGATTGTGATGGTAGTCGTAGGGATAAGTATAGAAGGGTCCCACTGGCGAAGAATATAGTGGTGAAAGGGAGGACAAGGAAGAGATAGCTGCACTTTGTAGGATATGTCAATAGAAAGTACAAAGAGTTGAAGAACAAGGAGAACAGAAGGGGAAGTTAGAAGTAGAGATCAAAGAGAGTACCGATCTCAGAGTCGATATAGAGAGAGAAATAAGAGAAGTAACCGTAGTAGTGGAAGAGATGCGGATCGACCGTGATTACCGATACACGGAGTCCAGATGGAGAGAGAAATAGGAGAAATAACGGTAAATGCAGAGAAAAGGAGCGGCATGGAAAGGCAAAAGGATTATGAGATACGAGGTAATAGATGAGAGTGCATAAAACCAAGGGAGACGAAGGAAAGAAGTAAGGAGTACGAACGAACGAACTTTATTTTCGAAGGCCTAAGAATTTGGGCGTGCATGCCCGTCTAACATTTTGCCCTTCCACTCTTCATTTATCTTGTCATACCATATCCTTTCATTCCCACATGTTACTTTAAGCATTACTTTAAAGGCATGCAACGTTATAAAACGTTAAAACATAACAACATTCATATACAATATGCAATCATATAAAAATGAGTTGGTTTTTTTAAAAACAAAGAAGATAGTAATTGGCAAAAAATAAATAAATAAATATTAAAATAAAATAAACAAAACAATAAATAACTAATAAATAAAAATTAATAAAATTCTGTATACGCGACACTCAACATCATGCTGTCAAACCGTCTACAATTAATCTGTATTTTTTGAATGTGTCATCAAACTCATCAATGCAAAAAATACATAAACACATTCTCGCTACATCCATACATTCTTGGTGGGAAAATGAAATAATAATAATAACACATTCTTACTCACTTCTGTGGCAGGTAAAGAAAAAAAAAATTATGTATATCTGCTTATTATCATATACATCATCCCATTTAAGCAAACGAAAACATTCACATCTCTAAAGTACAGTGGTATGCGGGTACATTCTCACGATTGACATTTCTAAAGTACATGTGGTATGTGGGTACATTCTCACATACATTACATTATATAATAATATTTTAAAGTGAATATAATAATTATATATATTACATGGTATAAAAACAAATTATTCTTTAAAAAAACGAGCGGAAGAGGACAAGAAAATGTTGACCTATGGATGAGATGTTGACAGGCAAATGTTGTTTCTAAGGGGGTAGATAACACTGGTATTACAACACATATTGGTTTCTTAAATTTTTAAGTGTTCTTGGGTAATTTTGGGTTTCTTATTTCCAAAAATGTAATCAGATTTTTTTCTATCATCAGCTCTAGTTTGTTGAGATAAACTAAGAATGACCATATATTAGTAGGGCAATTGTTATTTACAATCCTATAGTTAGGTGTTATCATGGCATTTTAAACTTTAGTCTGCATAATTTTATATTTAATTACTGTAAATGATGCATGACTATATTACCAAAAATGTAATACAACTTTATCACTAGCACTTGTTTATTGTTGAGTCATCACGCAAAAAAATCTTTTGAGGACTTCCTGGAATGTGATATGCCCGGAAAGTCACGCTTAAGGCTTCCAACATAATCTGCCATCTGTGGGCATACCCAAAAGTCCCTGGTATATCTCTTCCATTGTGTTTTTATATCTTGGTGAAATCTTTCACATCTTGCTAATAAAAGTCGCAAGATTCTCCGGAAATAAATGTCGAAATGGTTATGGAGTAGACTGCAATTTTTATGCTTCATGTTGCATCCAATTCACAAAACTCGACATTGGATGTTGGTCCAACTAATTCAGAATAATTGTTGCTTTAAAGTTAGTGCCCAGAAAGTATTGCATAATACTAGAAACAACATGAATGACAACTAGGCTTGTGGACTCTGTTTTGTTCATGGAATCATAAAATTTGGATTTCGTTTATTAAACTTTCTAATTTGATGGTCCATTAAAAATTCCAGCTTTAAGTTTGTCTATGCTCAATTCTGGAAACTTTCTGCATAAGTGATTAAAAACAGGTAACCATCTTTGTTCAGGAGCCTTAACAAACTGCTTCATCAAGCCACGCTTTCATATTTAAGAAATGGTGGCAGTAGAACTCTTTTTTCGATCAATGAGAGGCTTATTGAAAATATTTTTTTTCTCCAACTTTAAAAAGTTCGTCCATTCAAACGGCAACTGTTTCTTTGTCGTCCAATTACGTGATTACTCTTTGGTGCCTGCTATACACAAATAAATATAAAAGCATGGATATTTGGTGAAGAATCCCATTTCGCTGGCCAAGCAAGAAGTTCAATCATTTTAGCGATCTACGCAATACCATCCAGTTATGTTCTAAATACTTCAATTTTTCAGAGAGAACTTGTTATTGTAGCATACTTCTGAGATTCATTGTAGTAGAAAGAAATGAGCATTATTGCTATATTGCAAAGATGTAAATTGGAATTGAGCATATTTGTTACATTGTGTAAAAGAGAACACCCTTTCAAACTTCTTTTAGAGCTGTCAATGAAAAAGTCGCCACTTACTTACTGGTGTTTAACTTACACACCATGTTTGTTTCAAGACCTCAACATTCCAGTACAACAAATCACAAGGTTGTTTTCTTTACAAAAATTAATGCAATAAAACAGAAGCGCTATTCGCTACTCGTGCTTTGCGATAAAATAAAGTAACCTTTGTTTCAGGCAGTCAGTAACTTTTTTTCATTCAATCTTGAAGCCAAAATTTTCTGAAGATTCCTTGGAGAGATCTAGAATCTTGGATTAGATCATTTAGTTCAAGCTGGTCGAAGCGTTGAGCATCTGAAAAATCATCTTCGAAAACTCACTATCACTGTCGCTTTGTCGGGATTCACACATGCCACTGCTGTCATCATCTTCTAAGCAGGGAATATCCAAAATAGTGACTGAAGTTGGAATTGGTATGTCATCTCCGTGGTGGAACAGGTCGAGCATGAAGAATCTAAATTAGGATATTTCCAGCTTTTTGTGATTTTTTCCATTTAATTCCCTTAATATTCACAACACACAGAAGATAACAGTCCATCATAGTGTTCTTTGGGCTCTCTCCAATAACCATTGGAAAAGTTCCATTGCAATTTTAAACATTTTCTTTTCCCACAAGTCCACTGTCGCATGGATGGCTTTCAACACGGATGTTTTGCAAACAATTCCTGAGGATTTCAGGGACCCAAGACTCTGTCGACTGGTTGCACCTATTGTTATACAGTGCATAGAAAGTAATTAGCAAAGTATGTCTTTTCATGGTCACAAAAACAGTAATATGCTTCCTATGTTCTTCTTTGAAGTATAGTGTACTCTCCACAAATTATAAACAAAATAAATGCGATTGAACACGAATCATGAAAAAAAAAAAAACATGCTTTCTTGAAGATGATTCCATTCTCTGTTAGAAGTGTAATAAAAATAAGTAGCATTACTAACATGCAGGATGGTGGAGTAGTGCAAATAGAGGGGTGGCGGGCGGGGCAGCCGAATTATTGTTGGATGCTTACATCGAAATTGTAAAACATGCAATTCTGGGAAAGATTCTTGGAAAACACTGAAACTGATAGATAATTCAAGCCTAGTTTTCTTTTGTAAAGGACTAGACAGCAATAGTTTTTTTACTGTAGCCTTATATAGAAAATATTGTAATAATACAAAAATGTCTCTATCTCAAAAACTAGAGCAGCTAAAGACAAGTAAATCTGATATTTGGATTGAGCAGGCCTCATTTAGGTACAATCAAGAGTAAAATGTTTGGCACCAAAGAAATTTGTTTTCTTTGTAGGGCTGTGTAATCAGTGTTAAGGAAGTGCTTGAAAAGTACTTTGTTAAATGAATATTGTGTAGGTAGGCTTTTTAGGTGGTGTGGAAAGCTGTTCCATAAGTATGCTCCAGAGTAGGCTGGACTCTTTTTGAACAGGTCGATGCTAGGTTTGGGCAGACGTAACAGACGTAATTTTTGTCCCTCTCTTCTACTGGTTTGAAACAATGATCGTAGATACGGCGGGGCATTGTTAGATAGAATTGCGTGAGTCAGCTTGGCTTTGTTGTAGAGAAGACGTTTTTTTTTAGGGACAGTATTTTGGGTTCTTTTCCTGTCCTTGTGTGTGGTATCGTGCGATTATCGGTGATCAGACGTACTACTCTTTTATGCAGGAAGTGCAGCCTCTTTGAGGTGGAATCAGGGCAACAATCCCATAGTGTAGAGCAGTAATCTAGATGTGTCTGTATATGTGAGGTGTAGAACAATAGTCTAGTGTCTGCGTCTAAGAAGTGTTTTAATTTGGCTAGCTGGTACGTCTTTTGAGCTAAGTGTTTGGTTAAATTCCGTACATGAGAGTTCCACGTTAAGTGCTGGTCAATCGTGATCCCTAGAACTTTATTGGAGTCATTAATGTAGAAGTCTGAGGATGAACGAAGAAGAAGAAAATGCAAACCCAAACAAAATTTGACGTCAGCGATGAAAAGCGCTCTTCAGCTATTCAAATTGTTTGTTATATTTATCAATCTCCACACCTTCCTATCTCCTATATTGTTTATCAGTTCTACTGCTGGCTTCTTCCCGTGCCATGATATCTCACTGTCCAGTATCTTTTCTTTCTGTCGGTCAGACTATTGTTCCACAATCTAGGATTGTTTCTCCGTGTCCAGACTGTTGTTCCACAATCTAGGATGGTTGCTCCATGTCCAGACTATTGTTCCACAATCTAGGATGGTTGCTCCATGTCCAGACAATTGTTCCACAATCTAGGATGGTTGCTCCATGTCCAGACTATTGTTCCACAATCTAGGATGGTTGCTCCGTGTCCAGACTATTGTTCTACAATCTAGGATCGTTGCTCCATGTCAAGACTATTGTTCCACTCTAGGATGGTTGCTGTCCATGTCCAGGGACTATTGTTCCACAATCTAGGATGGTTTGCTCCATGTCCAGACTAATGTTCCACAATCTAGGATGGTTGCTCTATGTCCAGACTATTGTTCCAATCTAGGATATTGCTCATTGTCAGACTATTGTTCCACAATCTAGGATGGTTGCTCCATGTCCAGACTATTGTTCCACAATCTAGGATGGTTGCTCCATGTCCAGATTATTGTTCCACAATCTTAGGATGGCCGTGCTCCATGTCACAGGGGGACTTTTGTTGCACAATCTACAGAAGGTAGCTCCATGTCCAGACTATTGTTCCACATATCTAGGACGGTTGCTCCATGTCCAGACTATTGTTCCACAATTAGGATGGTAGCTCAATGTCCAGACTATTGTTCCACATAATCTAGGATGGTTGCTCCATGGTCCAACACTAAGCGAATCTATTTACTACAAAAACGTTGCAGTGCGCACAATACCTCACAAGTGTGTAGGACCCATATAAATATCTTTAAAACATCTAACCTCTAGAAAAGCGCTGTTTATTTTATTTTAAGTAAGTATTTTAAGATACTTGTAAGAATAATTCGGACTCAGTATTGGAAGACGGAGGACATGGTTGGTCAGAATGTTAGACGGGCCTGCGTGTGTTAATTCTAAAGCCTTTGTAGAAATAAAGTTCGTGCGTTGATTCGGTGGTTCGTTCTCTATTTCTTTTCTATTCACTTCTTTGTTTTTCCAAATTT